>WAAE01014335.1:57861-101833 GCA_013400495.1 Nicator chloris | reverse complement strand
TCCTTTTCATAAATTAAAGTCACGTTTTAGCACCTGATTGTCTTAATGCTCTGTGCTGGCAAATAAAAATATGTGTAGCTACTGGTGATAAATTTCCCTACTGTAAAAAAGCCTGAAAAACGTCACCAATAAAACACACACACACACACACACACACACACAAAAAGAGAAAACAGAGATTAACACAGGAACAAACCTTTCCTGCCTGTACAGAACATCCAACACCTCCCCAGCTGCTGCAGGTTCACATTTCCCCATTGCACCCCAAACTCCCGATTTCAAACACCTTTATGTGCCTGACTCTGTATGGGGTGCAGGCTGACGGGACAGGACACAGGGAACGGCTTCCCCCCTTCCACAGGGAAAGGGCTGGATGGGAGATTGGGGAGAAATTCCCGGCTGGGAGGGCTTGGGAATGGTTTTACCGCAGTCTCCAGCGTCCTCAGCTGGTTTTGTCCGTAATTACACCAAAGGGAAAAGTGCTTTATAGGTGGGAATATTTCTGCCACTGGTGGGGTTTTTGTTTGTTGTCTGTTCTGGTTTTATATATATATATATGTTCACCTTCTGGAAACAAGTCAGAATTCCATAGTTACTGATTAGAAAAAGAACAATTTATATTCTCTTATTAGATTAAAAACTTGATGCTTTTATTTAGATTAAAATCCTTTCCATCACTGGTATTTTACAGCATCTCCCCTCCTCTTTTCCTTCCTGACCACACTGAGTTGTTGCCAGGACAGAAAGTGGGATGGATTTTTCCCCTGACCCAGGCTGTGAACCTGGGCAAGGGTTTGGATCAATTTATTGATTACCCAGGGAAACCTCCCCGGGTAAAGCCTGCAGAAAGTGATGACTCCGACTGTTCCACTCTGGAGCAGTTCCCAGACTCCTTCTCCCAGGTCATTCAAAAACCTGACTCTGGATGTGTTTGCATCCCACCTCCTGCTCCTACAGGGTGTCACACGGTGTCCAACTCCCCTTGGCACGAGTGAGGAGATGGCAGGGACAGGGATAACTGCACTGCTCTGGGGAATGTCACGGTCCCAGGGAGGTGTGGGTGGGATATTGTGGAAATTTCCTCCTGGGAAGGGTGGTCAGACACAGGGACAGGGATAACTGTACTGCTCTGGGGAATGTCATGGTCCCGGGGAGGTTTGGGTGGGATATTGTGGAAATTTCCTCCTGGGAAGGGTGGTCAGGCATGGGAACAGGGATAACTGCACTGCTCTGGGGAATGTCACGGTCCCAGGGAGGTTTGGGTTGGATATTGTGGAAATTTCCTCCTGGGAAGGGTGGTCAGGCATGGGAAGAGCAGTCCCCACCCCTGCAGGATTTAAAAGCCGTGTGGATTTGGCACTTGGGCGTCGTTGTAGGACACGAAAAAAGGATGAGAGACTCTAAATACTTCAGAAGGCAAAGAGCATAGAAAAAGACTCTATTGTCTGATTCTTACTAGCCTTTTATAAAGTGTTCTGACACAGACTGAACACGGTTGGTGAACAGGAACGACACCTCTCTAATCCCATTGGTTAAACCAGAGAAACAGCTAAAATGTTTTGAGAACTAGAAAAGCAAAACACACCTGGAGAAAGATTGTTTTGGGAAAGGAGAGTTGTTTGCCAGGATTTGTTTCCAGAAATTCTTCCTTGGAAGGAAGTCAAGAGCTGCCAGCAGGCCAAAACCTCTCAGGCCCAGAAGTACCAGGCGCACACTTGGGGACATGTGGCAGTGCTGGGAAGGGTTGCTCTCGGTGGGCTCAGAGGGCTTTTCCAACCTCAACAATTCCTTATCCTCCTTCTCCTGTAGGCAGCATGACCCTGGTGCAGCCTCGAGTGTTTCCATGCCTTTCCTAGAGGACAGGAACTGGAATTCTCTCTGCTGTTACAGTTGAATTTCAAGTCTCCTCCTGCTTTTTCCCTGCTTTGAGGAAATAACTCCACAGGGGCAGGAGTCGTGGATTTTTATCTCTGTTCAACCATGAAGAGATGCAACCAACTGGAAGCACAGGCAGCCTTAAAAATGATTGAGACCACCTCCAGGTCCCCAAAAATCCTCTTGGAGCCAGTTTTTCTGGCTGTTCAATGAGCTTTCCTCGTGCTCCAGGCTTTCTTCCCTTTGTTCTCAATGTACAAACACCAGCCCAGGTATCCACCCACCCTGGGGCACTGCTCACAAAGTTCCTTCGTGCTCATCTCTTGAAATTTCAATTTTTGGGCAGCAGCTTCTCCACCCACACGCACAGCAAATTGCCTGGTATGGAGTGGGATGAAACCAGCAGCTCAAAAAGGTGCCAGAGCTGAAAGAGGAGAGTCCTGAACTCCGAGAGCTGAAAGAGGAGAGTCCTGAACGCCCGGCTCTCCTGGTGGCACTGAGGAAACGAGGGAAGAGCTCATCTGGGCACTGAAATCCCTGCCCCCAAGAATGTCCCGGGTGCGAAAGAGTAAGGGCTGGATTTTAGGGGTTTTTTATGTGCAATACAGACTTTGAAAAAGCAACGTTTTGTAGACCAAGACTCCAGTCCGGGCTGGATGTGCCTGGGGGGAAATGCACCTTGGAGCCGAACTGCAGCAACCGCCAGCATTTCATTACTATAAAGATGGTTGTTGTTTTTTTTTTTTTCTTAGAAAAACAATTCTGTGGAAGTTACCAGCTCCCAGCTCGCACCATTTCAGCTGGTTCGGTGCTTTTTCGAGCTGGAGGGACTGTGCTTGGACAGGCACAGAGTTCCGGAGGGTTGGCCTGGGAAGGGCAATTGAGGACACCTCAAAGGAATTCTGCGTTCCTGCCCCCTCTCCACCGGATCACAAGTTAATTAACAGATCAATTAACGGGTTATTCCTGTTCCCTGTGGTGGGGATGGATCGGCTCCTTTCCCCACTGAATTTTCCTGTCACCAGGGCATTCCCAGCCGCTCCTCCTGTAATAAATGAGAAGCTTGACTCAGTCAATGTATCAAGCAGCAATTTTATTTATTAATTTAATAATTCGGATGGTAAAATGTGAGCAAACAGCTCTGGGTGCAGTGGAGGGGGGGTCCCCCCCGGGGGGGCTCCCCCAGCTGCACACTCGACTGCTGGGCTTTGCTGGTATTTATACATGGTAATACACATTTTTCAGCAGCTTCTATTTTGGGTGGTTTCCTCTTTGTTTCTATTTTTCCTCTTTTTAATTTCTATAGTCTATTATGATCAATTCTTCTTTGATGTCAGGTTACTATACCCTAAGATATGAGGTTGATGTCCAGATTTCCTTCTTCAAATTTATAAATTTCTGAGGTTGGTGTCCAGATTTCCTTCTTCCAATCATGCAGATATCCATCTTCCTTTTTCTCAGGATCATAAATTCTCAATATCCTGGGTTTTGGTAACAGGTCTAGGATGAGCTTATTTCTTCCTTTTGTTTAGGTGATCACAAATCTTCACATACATTCTAAAGCTATAGGTCTAAACTTCTTACTACAAAGCAGCTTAAAGCTTATAATAATTACTTGCAAGCAGTTATAATTTTATTGTTATAGCAAATACTTATTAAAAGCCTATAAAACTTGTACTAGTTAGAAACCTCAAAACTTGTATTGTGAAAACTTTGGAGCTCACTTTATTCACTTATGAGCAAGCAAGATATTTGTTCAAAAGCCTTATTCCATGTTTCTTTCTCGGTTATTTATTAAAACTCATCTTTATAAGTGTCCCATGGCTGTGTTCCACACATCTCACAACCACATAAGTCACTTCTATTTACCTGGCACGAAACATAAATTGCACATTTTACACTCCTGAGCTGATGGGACAAGGAGAGCCCCCCGGGCTGTGCCCTCCATCCCCACCCTCTGCTCCTCACCCCGGATCCGCCTGCCCAGGGTGGGGGGAATAGAAATAACCCCGAGGAGAAATGGGAGTTTTCTGTCCCAGCCCTCCGAGGAGTGATCCCCACCGTGCAAACCCATTGTGATGCCAGGAAAATACTCTTTAATTCTCTCACTGCTCTTGGTTCTGTTCCTCTCATACAAATTTCTGAGCAGCTCCTCTGAAGAGTTTTATAAAACCGCATGAATGTGCAGCTGGTTTGTAAAATCGTAAAGAAAACCCTTGAAGTCATGAATAATACACCATTTTTTATGGCTGTGAACCCCTTAACCTTGTAGGCATTGAAGTTGTCTGCCTTTCCTTTCTTGGAGGATGTAAATACCCACTAGAGTGTAAGTTTTGAACTGAATAAATACGCTGAGGAGGAATGTTTGGGACATTTAGTGTAGAAATAATAATCAATTCACAGCCTGCTATTTATTAATATTGAATATAAGAGAGAAAAAATCCTCTGAAGGGGATTGTAACAAAATATGGAGCTGTAGTAGGTGTGACACAAACATTTATTTACCATAGGGTGATGTGCACAAAGAGCATTTTGCAAGGGAAAGTTCATGTGTTGTTCAATCTATTCCAACAATTAAAAGGTGTGTGAAGCTGTGTGATCTTTGGGTGCTCAGAAATCCTGAGCTTGGGTTATTTGGGTTGGTTTCAAAGTCTTGCAGGAATGTTTAATCTATAATTAACAACCCCTGCTTGCAACCGTCCTGGTGGGTGGAGGTTGGATGAAAACCTGCCTTATTTTTCGTGGGATTCAAAGGTGCTGAGCACAAAAATGACAGAAAATATGGATTTGAGCTGGTTAATATTGATCTGAGCTGTCTGAATCCCTGGCTGGAGGGAGAGACGTGAGCAGTCCTGGCTTCAAACACTCCTAATTAACCCAGGTCCTTGAGCCAGCCCTGAACGAGAGCCCTTTTGCTGTGCCTTTGGTTTATTATTTATGCCCCTGGCCCAGGGTTTTTATGTACTGTGTCATGATATGTTAATTAACTTGTGCTTCCTCCCCCCCGAGTCATTTGGCTTAAGATTTAATTAAATAGTGGATCTTAAGTGTGGTGTGGTGAGGAGATTGGGCTGAGGTTGCTTTTTGCTGCCTTGGAGGGGAATTAAAGCTGAATATTCCCTGTACTGGGAGCACTTCCTTCTGTGCTGTGGGATCCTGCCCCTCAAATCCACCTGGATCAAACAGGAGGAAATTCCCTGGATATTTATCCACATTTATGGATTGTTTTAGTTACAATTTTTAGATTTTAAAAGCTGTCATTTGGATATTTTGTGGAATTTATTAGACAGTTAAACCTAAGACATGGTGCCTGTTGCTGTCCTTGCCTGTGCTGAGGTTTTTGGCCTTGGAAAGTTCAGCATGGAATGAAAAGCTGGAAATGCCTCAATTATCCATCCAGGAAGTCTGAGGCACCTTTTGACTTTCCAAGGAAAAATAATAGAGGGAAACCAGCCAACTCCATGGGGATTAAGCAGATTTTTTCCTGGGAGTTGGGATAAGTAGGGTGTGACTCTGGGATCGTGTGACATCTGCTCTTGAGGGAATTTTCAGAAGGGAAAGTGCAAACTGTGGTAACAACAAGTGAAAGTTTGCTGTGATTATTTAATAGCTGTACTTGGGATGCAGAGAGTTTTGGTCTATGGCACTTCTTTAGAAATTTCAAGGTGTCTGACATGGTTTTATAGGATTCAATGGGATTTCTCCTGCACTTTTAGAAAAAGCTGCTTTTCTTTTAGGAAAGTTAAAGGCCCGAAAAACGGGGTTTTTTAGAAAAAAACCGGGCCTTTAACTGGCAGCTCCTTCAGACGGAGAAGTTTCCTCCCTGCCCCCCAAAGTAGCTCATTAAAAATCAAGCCCCAAGCCCAGCTCTGAGCAGTTCAGTGGAGCTGGGCTGGAGAATGAGCCTTTTGTTCCCCCCAGGAGCTGCAGCTGTGCCCAGCTCCCTCACAAACGAGTTCATCAGCTCCATTGTTCCCCCAAAGTGGAGCAGCTGCTGCTCCGCTCCAGCCTGATTTCCCCTGCCCTCCTCTCAATCGGTTCACTCCAAACATTTTGTCACCAAATCCTTGCTTTGTGGTAACCGCAGGGCCAGAATCCATTGAAAGGCTCCAGGGGGCAGCAATTGGGAGCCCCTGGCTCAAAGGATGGGATCACCTTGGGAATGTGGAGTGTGGGCTCTCAATTCCTGGCTCTGGGGATGCTCGGAGAGCTTGGATTGTGCTGCTGATTGTGCAGGGAGGAAATGGGAATATCGTCCCTCTTTCCAGGCTTTTCTCTCCGTGGGTTTGGGGCTTCGCTCGTTCTTTGCGAGTCTCTGGGATGCAGATGTTCCTGGAGTGGAAGGTGGCAGCTGTCAGGAATGTTAAACACCAGGAATGCTGGCAGGGAGAGCCTGGCTTGCTCGCTAGGAAATGCAGCTGAATAGTTACTGAGATGATTTTTTTTCCCCAGGATTTTCCTAGATTTCCTCCAGTGCCTAAAGGACTCCAGCTGGAGTGAGCAGGTTTTGCATTCACACAACCTTTAGGATGCTCCTGCTGCTGTTTCCACTCCTGTTCCATGGCTGAAGCTGCATTATTGGGGAAAAAAATGGAAATTCAGTTTTCCCTTAAGTCATTCAAAAGGCTTGGAAGATCCAAACAGCTTGGAAAAGCAGGAGGAGAATGGAAACATGAGGCACTTTGTTCTTGGGAGTGGTCCATGGTCTTTTCAAATGCTGCAGATTGCTGCAGATGTCTGGGAAGTTTAATTTTCTAATTGCTTCCCTTATTCCCTGGCTGTGAGCTGTGCATCCCATCCCATCCATGGAACACAGTTTGAGGGAAAGCTTTGGAAATATTCTGGTTTTACTTGGCTGCCTGGGAAAAGGGGACCAAACCCCAAAGCAGCTGGGGCGTTAGAAAGGAGGGAGAGGGCAGGGAGTGCCAGGACACAGGGGATGGATGGATGGGATCTGGGGAAGGAACTCCTGGCTGGGATGGAATTCCCAGAGCAGCTGTGGCTGCCCCTGGATCCCTGCAGTGTCCCAGGCCAGGTTGGAGCAGCCTGGGACAGTGGAAGGGGTCCCTGCCCATGGAATGGGATTTACGGCCCCTCCCAGCCCAAAGCAGTCTGGAATTCTGCATCCCCAAGGGCACAACCCATCCCTGCTCCAGCCTCACAATTCCCCTGGGGTTTGTTTGGCACTGGAGGCTCCCCCTTTCCCCCAAAGCCACGGACACACCTTTGCAGGATATCCATGGGTCTGAATCCAAAAACAGCTGGAAAAGGAGCACTGGGAACAGCTCCAGGGCAACCCAGAGAGTGGGAGCAGGCACAGAATCCCGGGTCAGGAGTGGGACATCCCCTCTGCACAGCAGCGAATGCAGCCGCCCGGGTTTATCCCTGGTCTCCACGGGCGGCTTTGGGAACCTGCTGCAGGATGTGTGACCGAGGGATGGCAGCCAGCCCTCCTCCCCTGGCTTCTGTCCTCGATCCCGGCCACACGGTGGTGGTGTTGTTTTCCTCATCCCGAAAAGCTCCTCCTGGGAGCGGCTGGGCCAGTGGGAAGGGCTGGGTTTGTGGGATGCGGCTGATGGACGGCAGGGTGATCGTGGGAAATGCTCCTGCAGTTTTCATGTCAGGGCATCAGTGCCGTGGCATCAATGCTTGTGTGGAGTAGCAGCGCTGCTTTTCCAGCTTCCCAGGCTTTGGGATCTGAAAGTTCCCTGAATTCGGTGCTTTAGTGCTCCTTTATCCCCATGGGGTAACGTGAGGTGAGCCTTTTTTTCCAGGAGAACTTAGGAACCCTTGGAGTCCTTGGGGATCACTGTCTAAAATTCAAGTTGCTGTTTGTGGAAAGGTGGTTTAGGCTCTTTTGTAAGGAATGGATCGTTCCAGATTCCTGTTGGCAGCACTTTAAATCCCAAAAATCTCTTGTTTGGGAGCCTGCCTGCTCAGGGAGAGGGCTCATGCCGTGGTGCTCAGGAGCAGGCAGAGGCTGGAGCTGCTCTGTGTGATCCCTGAGCTCCTGAGCCAGGCCAGATCTCCTTGGCCAGATACCCTGCAGACTCTGGGATGCCGTGAAATCCTTCCTGGAAGTCTGGGAAGTAGCCAAAGGCTGTGGGAAAAGGTAACTGAAACGTCCTTGAGGTCCAGGAGTCCTGGGCAGGCTGGGATGAGAGCAGGAGCTTGAGTAGGAACAAAACAAAAACCAACCCAAAACTCAGCCAAAAGCCCCCAGACCAAAAGGAAACCCAGCCTGGCTCAGAACAAACAGGGTGAGGGCTGCGGGATGGGCTCCTCCATCCCTCCTAGTCTGGCTCTGGAATGCTCTGGGCTCTGTCCTGCTTGGGAACAGAGCTCACCCTGGACACCAGGAATGGCAGAGGAAGCAGAGCCCCCCAGTGTCCCTGCTGGCCCCCAGCAAGGACAAGGGACAGCCAGGCAGGCCCTGGGGAGGGAGGCAGGGCCCCAGAGCAGCTGTGCCAGGAGATGAAGAGCAGTTTGGTGCCTCCTCTTCCTCACCCCATGGGCTCAGGGAAGGATATCAGGCACACTTTAATTACATTTAATTGCGTTGCCTGATGACTCTGCTCCCAGCACAGGAAGGACATGGAAATGTGGGAGCGATCCAGAGGTGGGCCCAGGATGATCAGAGGGATNGAGAGCTGGGGGTGCTCACCTGGGGAGGAGAAGGCTCCAGGGAGAGCTGGGGGTGCTCACCTGGGGAGGAGAAGGCTCCAGGGAGAGCTCAGAGCCCCTGCCAGGGCCTAAAGGGGCTCCAGGAGAGCTGGAGAGGGACTGGGGACAGGGATGGAGGGACAGGACACAGGATGGGAGATTGGGCAGGAATTGTTCCCTGGCAGGGTGGGCAGGCCCTGGCACAGGGTGCCCAGAGCAGCTGTGGCTGCCCCTGGATCCCTGGCAGTGCCCAAGGCCAGGCTGGACATTGGGGCGGGAGCAGCCTGGGACAGTGGGAGGTGTCCCTGCCATGGCAGGGGTGGCACTGGGTGGGATTTAAGTCCCTCTGAACCCTTTCCAAGATTCCATCACCTTCCTGGCATATTCCTGGTTCTTGTGTGGCTGCAGTGGAGCCTTGTGCAGTTGCAGCTGTGTAATCTGTTCAGTTCTGTGGAATTTCATTTCAAAATGCGTTTTAAGAAGGGCAGTTCTGGGCAGGTTCAGTGTCTGGGGGCAGAGCAGGCTCTGACAGCTCCTCTCCACCAGCCACCTCTCAGTGCAGCTCTGGCATCCTCTGCCACCCCCCAGTGCCACTCACTCTGAGCAGGCTTTGACTTCACTGTGTGCAGTTCAACTTTGTCAAGTTTTTGTACTTTGTTTGCTTGTAAGAGATGGACAAAAATGGCAGTAATTTGAATTTTTTCTAGGTCGCTGTACACTATTATCAGCTGGTCTCCCTCCTATCCATTTCAACTGTTCAGTTTTTAGCCAGCAGATTTTTAAAATAAATATTCCCTGGCTGAAGAGGAGGAGATGCTGTTCTAAAATTGTTAGAGCTTGTTGTTAAAAATGACCTTCATGCAAGAGGAGGTTATTTGATTTAAATAGACATTAAAAAGTTCTTCATTTCAGCAGAGCAGATTTGGATGGACTGAGAGACTTGCCTGACCACAAACTGAGAACAGGAAGGAATTCCAGGACTGCTCCAGCTTCAGGTACAACTAAGAATATTTCAGATGACAAGCATAGTTAATTACTATTAATGATAACAGACGTGAAATTGGATGATTATTAATTACTAAATACTGTACTGTATGAATTTACTAAAATACTTCAGTTAAGGGGGGGAAGGGCTTAGCCCTTTGTGTGGAAAATTGGGATAGGGAGACTGATGGAGTAATGAGAGAGCCTTGGAAGGAGGAGAAATCATCCAGGCGGTGTGGTGGAGGTGGGAGCTGGCCCAGAGGACAGCACAGGCTCGTGGTGGCCCCTCTTGGGTGTTTCCAATCAATTTGTGCCATCCCCGGAGCCTGGCTGCTCTCACCTCGGGCCTCCAGTGCATCTCCTGCCACATCCATAATTCCACTGCTGCAGCCTGTGCTCAGCCAGGCTCAGAGATCTGTGCCTGGCTCTTCTTCAGCTCCTGTTTCTGGGCTGGTGAATATTTATGAGCACTAAAACCTCCTGCCCACGCTCGTTAGAGGCAGAGGGCTTGTGGTGCATGGAGGTCGTGTCCTGGCAGCCCAGCAGCTCCCAGCCCTCATGCCCAGCCTGAGCTGGGGTTAAACGAGAGCCAGGGAGGCCTTTCCTGCCTCGGAGTGAGAGGCAACCTCTCCTCGCCCTCAGGTGGAATGGGAAGAGTCAAGAAACACCAAATGTTTGCTCAGGAGAGGCTCCTCCAGCAGAGCCAGAGCTCAGTGCTGAGCAACCTCCCTGACAGGAAACACAACCAGCCCCATCCAGAATTAGCTCTGATCCATTCTTTTCAGCCAAATTTTTTTTTCTCCCCTGATAAGGCACTGGAAACACCTCTAATTTTAGCCTGGCTCTACATTCTGAGGGCGAGCAGTGCCAGGAGGGTGCAGAGATGCACTGAGGGGAACATGAGTGAGCTGAGGGAAAGAGCCCAGGGAATGGGGCTTTGCAGGGCCACTCGTGTGCTTTTGGGGAATAAATCCCTGCCAGGGGGCCCGGGTGTGGGCCTGATAGTTCTGGGCCTGAGAGATTCAACCTGCTGACTTTCTCCCAAGGGAGAAATGCTTAAGGAAGCTGCTTCTCAAAACAAATCCTGGCAAACAACTCTCCTTTCTCCAAACAATCTTTCTCCAGGTGCTGTTTTGCTTTTCTAGTTCTCAAAACATTTCAGCAGTTCCTCTGGTTTAACCAATGGGATTGGAGAGGTGTCGTTCCCATTCACCAATCATGTTAATTTGTGTAGGAACACCTTATAAAAGTAGTAAGAATTAAGACAATAAAGTTTTTTCTATGCTCTTTGCCTTCTGAAATATGTAGTCTCTCATCTTTTTTTGTGTCCTACAGTGACACCCATGGGCTGCTCACCACCCCCAGCTGGGTTTTCCATGTTTTGGGTGGGAGTGTGGGTCTGCAGGAGGACCTGGCCAGGTGGGAGCCAGGGCTCGGCAGGGCCAAGGGCTGGCTCCTGCACTGGGGTGACAACAACCCCTGGGATGCTCCAGGCTGGGGAAGAGGGGCTGGAAAGCTGGGAAAGGCCCTGGGGATGCTGGTGACAGCACAGCTGGACACGAGCCCAGGGGTGCCCAGGTGGGCACGGGCTGATGGCCCCTGGACTGGGTCAGCCCTTCATGAAGAGACCCTGAGGGGCTGGAGTGTGTCCAGGGCAAGGAATAGAGCTGGGGAGGGGCTGGAGCCCCAGGAGGGCCTGAGGGAGCTGGAAAGGGGCTCAGCCTGGAGAAAAGGAGGCTCAGGGGGGACCTGGTGGCTCTGCACAAGTCCCTGCCAGGAGGGGACAGCCAGGGGGGTTGGGCTCTGCTCCCAGGGAACAGGGACAGGAGGAGAGGGAACAGCCCTAGGCTGGGCCAGGGCAGGCTCAGGGTGGAATCAGCAGGAATTTCCCCATGGAAAGGGAGCTCAGGCCTTGGCACTGCCCAGGGAGGTTTGGATGCCCATCCCTGGAGGTGCCCAGGGCAGGGCTGCAGGTGGCACGGAGTGCTCTGGGGACAAGGTGGGGATGGGGCAGAGCTGGGACTCCCTGGGGCTTTTTCCAGGGATTCTGTGATGTTTGCAGGGGATGGCCACTGCTGTGGATGGGGCTGTGCAAAGCTGAGAAAGGGCTGAAATCCCAGCCAGGGACCCCGGGCTGAAATCCCAGCCGGGGACCCCGGGCTGAAATCCCAGCCGGGGATCCCGCTCTGAAATCCCAGCCGGGAATCCCAGGCTGAAATCCCAGCCGGGGACACCGGACTGCAATCCCGGCGGGGAATCCCGGGCTGAAATCCCAGCCGGGGATCCCACTCTGAAATCCCAGCCGGGGATCCCACTCTGAAATCCCAGCCGGGAATCCTGGGCTGAAATCCCAGCCGGGAATCCCGGGCTGAAATCCCAGCCGGGAATCCCGCTCTGAAATCCCAGCCGGGGATCCCGCTCTGAAATCCCAGCCGGGAATCCTGGGCTGAAATCCCAGCCGGGAATCCCGGGCTGAAATCCCAGCCGGGAATCCCGCTCTGAAATCCCAGCTGGGAATCCTGGGCTGAAATCCCAGCCGGGAATCCTGGGCTGAAATCCCAGCCGGGAATCCCGCTCTGAAATCCCAGCTGGGAATGCTGTTCTGAAATCCCAGCTGGAGGAGGCTGCCTGGGGGTTCAACACTCCTGTGCTCCAGTACTTGGTGCTGTGTCACTGTTGGACACAGAAAGGATGAAAGACTCCAAGGTTTTCAGAAGCTGTTCTCCAGTTTATTAAACAAAACACACCGTTGTTATAGACGGTTATGACACAGCCGCACGTGATCAGTCCTTTGATTAACACCCCATCACCATCGTTGGCTCATTAGAAACAACACCTCTTTGTAAACCTCTTGTAAACAAGTTGGGAAAAACAGCAGGTGCAAAAGGTTGTTTAAATTCTTTCTCACAGTTTCACAGACCAGTGTTTTGGGAAAACTTCTCTCTCTCACAGGCCTTACTGCTTGAGAATTTCCCTTGGGAAAAGTTAGCAGGCTAAAATCTCTCAGCCCCGGAAATATCAGGCCCCCAGTGCTGGGCTTATCTTCACTTAGTCTTGATCTCAGCACCAGTTCAACACTGGGCAATGCTTTGAACTTTCCTTCCTGGAAGAATTTGGGCAGTTCAGGTTCTGAAGCCTTGGGTACCCCAGGGATGGGCTCCCCGTGCCCTGGGGCTGCTCAAGGCCAGCTTGGATGGGCACTGGAGCTCAACCCTGAGTTTTGAACACTGCAAGTCTGAGCTCCTCAGTAGGTCCAGGCTTTGCTGCTGTGTATTTAAAAATGGGCTCAGAGACAATTCAGTCTAAACTCAGAACTGGAATTTTTCAGGATTCCAGCAATAGCTCAGTTCAAACTTGGAATTGGGCTCAAATCCAGCTCGTTCAAACATATTAAACACAAACCAAAACAAACGTCACTGGGAGTTTCTGATGGCACATTAATGATAATAATGATAAATGCAATTAATATAATTTGCTTTCTTAAATAAGGGCTCCTTGAGAGTTCTGGCAGAGACTGAGACAAGTGGGCCCCTGCCCAAGTGATCTCCCAGCTCTCCAACCTCCCCTTTATCATCTGTGCTGTTTAACATTATCAGGGAGTTATTTTGATAAGAGTTTGGAGCTTGTGAGGTTTCAATTGCCAAGAAAACTTTAGAGGAGCACTGGGCCCTCAACAGTAAATGGGTCTGAAATGGATTCAAACTGATATTTATTTAGGGGCTGCTGAGCCTCAGCCACAGCTTTGGAGATGTTTCTGCTTTTATGAAATGGCAAAAACTTTGTGCAGCTGAGTGAAATTCCTGACGTGATCCGTGCTGTCCTTGGGAACGGGGATAATCTGCATCCCGAGGGGTCTCAGCGTGGGGAATCACCAGCACAAACTCTGCTCACAAAACCCTGCCTTGTCGTGGGATGGTGCTCAGGGAGGGCCAGGGCTCTGTCCTACAGGACACGTCTTGGAGTTTGTTTTCTCCAAGATCAGTTCGTTACCAGAGTTTTTAAAGAAAGAAAGAGGCTCCCAGCTTTGGGCTTCCAGATGTTTATTCTCCTCTAATCTCATTTGGTGCACCAGACTGATACAAGGTCTGTTCTCTTTGAAAACCTGCTGGAAAGTGTCCCTGGGCGGGCCTTTCAGGGTTCTTTTAAAGATAGTTCATCCAACCATAACTTAAGACATTTATAATTCTGTACCAGTTATGGCTACTTATTTCTCCAATTGACATTTCTACCTCACATTCTGTCTACCAACGATTGTGCCACCACACACTGCAGAAAATGGAGATGGAAGGGGAAGAAGGCGGCCTCGGGACCATGCCCCAAACCCTCCATCTTGCCCTTTTTGACCTCCATCCTAAAAATCCCAGACCACCTTTCACAGCCTGTGATCAGCTAAACTAACATCTATTTCAAACCTGCGTTTTCTGCAATTCATCTCTGAGTGTTGGAAGCCCTTTCCAGGGGCAGGAGTCAAAGGCAGTGCCCTCCTGGGGTCCCAGCAAGGGTCCCAGACCCCCCAAGGAGTACAGGGGTGTTGGTGGGGGTCTCTGCCCTGCCCTGGACTCCAACAGACATGGAGCAATTTTAACCTGGGAATTGCAAACAGCTGATTCAGAGAGAGCTGCCTGGGTTTGCTGGCACTGGGTTTGGGTAACGGTGCTCAGCCACTTTCCTTGGCAATTCTAAAGCCAAGGGCTGGTCCTTTGTGGAATTCAACTCCCCATAAAAGTACAAATTTAAAGGAAAGGGGAGCATTTTGCTAGGTTTTGATCACTTCAAAAGAGTTATTTTTGTTTTCTTTCCTGACTGAAATTCTCCCTGAGTTTCAAGGGCTCACCTGTGAGCTGTAGCTCTGGTAATCACTCACTCCCTGCCTCGCAGGTTCCTTACCTGGTCACATTAAAGCCTTCACAAATTCTCCTGGACAAGAGCAGGTGTTGCCAGGTTTAAAAATAAAATTAAGCCAGCAGCAGCAGCAGCTCTTGAGAATTCCTCAGCCACCGGGGCTTAATTCCACAGTGCTGTGCTGTTGTCTGTCAACCATTCATGCAGTGAAGGGAAAATCTCTCCCAACGTTTCCATGGTGCTGGAGCACTCCAGGAGAACGGGCAGCCCACACAGGAGCCAGCAGCAGTGAAATATTAATTGAGCACCAGCACATGTTCAATAATCTCCACACTTAATCCAGGCCTGGCAAATGAGGAGTGCAGCAGAGCACAGCCAGGCTCTTCCCTTTATCCCAGGGGGAAAAGCCATTTCTCGTGGCTGGGACGTGGCAGTGGTGTTCTGCGGGAGCAGGGCAGGGCTTGTGGGGCTGGGAGCTGGCCCAGGGGGTGTGGGGAGCTCGGGAGGCAGGCTGTGCATCCAGGGAAACCCAAGGGAAAAGGGCTTTGGGAATGTGCATCGAGCAGGGGATGATGAATTTACTGCAGGGCCCTGAGGTGGTGGAATCCTGGGATGGTTTGGGTGGGAAGGGACCTTCAATCCCATCCCACTGTTCCATGGCAGGGACACCTTCCACCATCCCAGGCTGCTCCAGCCTGGCCTTGGCACTGCCAGGGATGCAGGGGCAGCCAGAGCTGCTCTGTGCCAGGGCCTGCCCTGCTTCCAGGGAACAATTCCTGCCCCAAATCCCCCCCCTCCCTGCCCTCTGGCAGTGGAGCCATTCCATGTCCCGTCCCTCCAGCTGAAAGAAGGAGGACACATCCCAAAGGGAATTGTTCTCCCTGTGTGCTGCAGAGGGGATTTGGGGGAAGCTGGGGCTCCTCCACACATCCCAACCCTCTCCACATGGCTGGTCCCTGCTGGGACCCTGGAGGCTGAAGTTATCAGGCTTTGTGTTCTGACCCTCAGGAGGGCTCTGCATTTGGCCTGGGGCCGCGGGAACGGCTTCCAAATCTGAGCGACAGCACGGGGAGTGTGTGTGTGTGGTTTGAATTGATGTGTGTGGTCTCACAGGGTGAAACACTTGGATTTGGGATTTTAGTATACAGTAATATATGGGAGCCAAGGTGGAGGCTTTTGGGTGTGGGTCAGTTGTCTTTTTGCACCTTCTGCTTCCTCCTTCTTCACGGGTTTAGGTGGTTTTCTGTGATTGGGTGGAAAAGGTCTGCAGTGCAGACCAAGGGTGATGGGTCATGGGGTTAAAAGAATAAATAATAGAGGTGTCACCCCGATATTGGACAATTAGCTCCTAAAAGACCTTGGTAAGGGTTAGAGAGTGGACATTTCCCTAGCTGGGTAGTTGGGACCTACCCCTGGTGAGTCTGGAAGCAGATCAGAAACAATAACCAACCAATGGGGAACCCAGAGACCGCGCTCCTCGTGTGTTCTCCATCCTGACCTCGGAGAGAAAACTCCCTCACTGACGGAGCTTCCCAGAAGAAAACCTTCCCTGGGAAGCTCCAAAGGTGAGGCAGCACCTTCCCAGCTCCAGGTCTCTGCTGCTGCTCTCGTTTCCAACCTGGAGCTGCTCGGGGGGGTTGGGGAGGAACCAGAATTTGTTGCCCTGCGGATATTTTGGAGTCCTGCAGGTGACAGGGCCCTGTCAGCCCCTCTGCCTTTCCTTTAGAACACAGTCCTGGCTCTTGTTGTCCTCCTTGCTGCTGGGAAGGCCCACCAGGAGGTTTCAGGCTGAGTAAGTTGTTATAAATTGCCTTGTCCCTGAAAAGGGCAGATCACAGCTTGAAAGGCCGGCATTCCAAGGTGGTTTTCCAAGAATTCCTGGTGCAGCTCCAAGCAAGAGGCTGGGAGAGTGGATGGTGGTGGAGAAAAGTCCTGGGAAAATGGAGGATTGTGTTCTCTGGCTTATTTAATTTCTAAATATCTCAGAAAGGGTTCTGCCAGCTCCCCTAAATGAGAGCAGATAACGGGGGAGAGATATTGATATCTGAGAAGAGACTTTCAGGGGCTGAACTGTATTTATTTTAAACTTCTGAGCTCTCTGATCTACAAAAACCGGAGAAAATGTGTGCAGATAAAGTTTCAAGAAGAAAGGGAGTGAAAACTCTGCACTTGAAAAGGAAATTGGGAGGGAAATATCAAGGTTTGCTGCTTTTTGCCTTTTTTCCCTAATTTCTCCACTTCAGATGCTAATTAACATTTCAGAGGAAGGGAGGCTTTGCTAAAAACCCAACATCTCTCCTTAAGGCTTGGCTTAAAAAGAATTCAAGGCTTGTGTTGAAAACCAGGCTAATATTGGCATTCCTGATATTTTAAGGATAAAAGAAGGAACAAATCAAGCAAAGCCATCCTAGACAGTCTCTCAAGCCCACATAAAGAAACAAACTCGGACAAAAAAGGTTTTTTAACACTTGGCAACTCCTCTTTGACATTAATTCCTGTTCTTTTGCCTTGTTTTCCTGAGTGATGCAGCCCAGGTAGTCGTCCCCTTCAGATGTTTGTGAATTCCCCATTCCTGGTCAGACAAATTACTGTGGACAACAGTGGCTCCCCAAAATACTGAACTTTCTTTAATACACCCACTCTGGCAGTGGGAAGCTGTGGGTCTCATTTTTAGCCTGCAAACCTCAGAACAGCTGAGAGCAGCAGTGAGCCCTGTGGGAACAGGTAAGACTTTCCCACAGCATTGTTATCAAAAATATAAATATCTAAATACACCTAAAAAATGTTTACACAGAAGCGTTCATTCTAATTAACCAATCATAGTAATAAAGTAGTAACCAATTAACCAATCATAGTAATAAAGTAGTAACCAATTAACCAACCATGTCCAGCTATGTAAAATCCTATAAATAAAATTTCATTTGCTTTAATAAAATTAAACTTCTTCGATCTAAAAAAAGTAAAATTCTTGTAGTCTGTTATCATAACGACAACAACAGGAAGCCAATTCCCCGTGTCCTGACCCTCCATCCCTTGGAATGAAATCTCCTGGAGCCCCTTCAGGCCCTGCCAGGGGCTCTGAGCTCTCCCTGGAGCCTTCTCCTGTCCAGGTGAGCCCCCCCAGCTCTCCCAGCCTGGCTCCAGAGGGGCTCCAGCCCAGCAGCAGCTCTGTGGCCCTAAAATGCTTTTCAGCAAAAAAATCAGCTCCTCTGTTGTCCAAATTTATTTTTTTTCTCGATTTAATCATGAGTAAAAATCTTATTGGGCAATTTATCAGTCACGAGAAAGAAATAGAAGGAATTATGGGCATCAGTAACAAAAGGAATTGTCTTCAGCAGGATAAACTAATCCAGGCTTCCCATTTTCCCGCTGTAGTGAGAACACTTTGTTGGGGTGGGCATTGCCATCCTCCCAAGAGGGAGTTTCCCAGCCCAAATCTCAACTAAAAGTCCTCCAGAAGACAAATCCCATCTCCATGGGCGTTCCCTGGTGTGGGACTGCTGGGAGATGGGCCCTTGAACCTCCTGGCTGTGGAAATTTCAGGGTCCCTTTGTCACTCCTTCCCTGTGGGATGCTTTTTCCTGGGGTGGCCAATAAATATTTCAGCCCTCAGACCTTCAGCCCTGTGTTCCTGTGGCAGCTGAGCCCCTGAGGTGACACTAAATCAACTTTGCTTGGCACAGCTCAGGGATCCATAAATGATGTCCTGGTTTTCCATCTTCTCCTCAGAACCTCATCTGTTATTGTAGCCCCTGAGTGTCGCCCTGGTTTTCAGCCTTCTGGTGTTTAGAGTTTTCTGAATTCTTTCTCATGGATTTTCCTGTAAATAAGAGAATTGTTTGTGCTGGTTTATCTTTGTTTTCAGTCCTTCCTAGAGGAGGGGACTCCTTGATGGACCTCTGTTTTGACCAGTGAAATTAAAGAGCTGTTCAATCTCTTTTAATCATTTAAGCTTGTCTACAATACTATACAAAGAATCAAATTTGAAGAGTAAAGGGGGAATTTAGCCTTCTAAACTTCACAGAGTCCATGTAATTTATTTCGTGTCCTATTGCAACACCTGATTATTTTTTTTCCCCCCCAGATAAAAAATATTCTGCTGATGAAACCAACTGGATTTTTCTGCCTAATGCGGGAAATTTCCCTTTCCTGCTTCTCTGTGAGCTTTGGTCTCCTGATTCCTGCTCCCAGCTTTCCTCACAGACAGGGAAATTCTGATTCCTGCTCCCAACTTTCCTTACAGACAGGGAAATTCTGATTCCTGCTCCCAGTTTTCCTCACAGACAGGGAAATTCTGATTCTGGCTCCCAGTTTTCCTCACAGACAGGGAAATTCTGATTCCTGCTCCCAGCTTTCCTCACAGACAGGAAAATTCTGATTCTGGCTCCCAGTTTTCCTCACAGACAGGGAAATTCTTCCCTCCCTTCCTGCCAAGGGCTGTGATGGTTTTGTCTCCTTTTCTGCCAGAGTTGGGATTAAATGCTCGAGATGATCTCTTGTGTTGGGACTCAGATGTTTATTAATTCTTATCAGAAGTTTGTTAATTCTTATCTCTGTCACAGCCTCACAAACTGTGAGTTCTACAGCACTTTCAGCTAACAATGTGAAAAATGGTGAAAAATGGTGAAAAATGGCTGCTTCTCTCCCTCTACAAGGTCTTTTCAAGGACAACCTGTCCAGTGATTAAATGACACCTAATTTTTTTTCTGCTTTTAACCCAAAAACCAACCACCCATGGCCCACAGTGCAGACTTTTCTGTCCAATTACAAGATACCACCCAGACCCATGAAGAAGAAGGTGAAAAAAGAACAGCTCACCTACACCCTAAAACCTCCATCTTGCTTTCTATATATATTTCTATATTCTAAACCCTTAAACTCAAAGTTTTCCACCCCGTGACATCACACACCTCTATCCCAAGTGCACACCCGCAATCCCAGTGCTCTCACTCCATTTTGGAAGCCTTTTCCATGCCCTCAGGTCAATGTGGAGTTTTCTTGAGGGTCAGTGCCTGACAGCACAGAAATCCAAAATTCTCAGTGCCCAGGGCTCCAACAAAGGGCAAAGCTCTCCTGGGCTGCTGCTGGCCAAGCTTTGGGAGTGCACAGAGGGAATCCTGGCTCAGAGGAGCCTCCTGCCCTTGCCAGGCTCTGGGAGGCCACAGATGATGATGATGATGATGATGATAATAATAATAGTAGTAATAATAATAATAATAATAATAATAATAATAATGGGGATTATTGCCAGTGGTTGGGCACTGAAATCCCTGATCCCTGGAGGAATTTTGGGATAAAGCTGGGTGTGCTCCTGAGCCGTGGCAGCCCAGCCGTGGATTTGAGTTTTCCTGAGGTGCTCGAGTTCCCCCAGTTTCACAGAGTTGGGTTTTGCACAGGGCCTGAGCTGGGAGAAGCAAAAACTGGATTTTCCTGATGCTCCTGGCATCCTTTATTCCACAATTTGTGCTGGGGCAAGGCCACCTTGCTAACGAGAAAAGCCCCAGTGGGAGACACCAATAATGGGTGCTTAGTGTCCAGCTTTATCTAAAGCTCTTTTGTGCCTGGATTTAAACAAAAAAAAAAGGGGGGAAAAGCTGCTTTTGTTATTTTTTTGTGAGATTTATCTCTTCAGCTGGTCTGGAGACAGTGTATTAGTCAGATGTGTGGGTAGTGCATCACCCAGGATGTCAAACTCGGTGTTTTAATTAAAAATACATGGCTTTGACATATTAAGCATCCATTAAAAGCCCCACTGCTTGTCTGGGGAGGCTCTGAGGGCAAAACTGAGCTGATCAAATGGAAAGAATGGAAGTGCTGCTTCGGATTATTGTTATTATTTTGCTTGTCTCCCAAGGAAGGGATCTGGAGGGTTTATCCAGCTGGGGGGCAACCAGCAGGTGAAAAAATGTCATTTTTTTTGTCCCTGTTAGAGCTGAGTGTTTTTATTTGATCAGCACAGAGCAGAGTCGGGGCTGTTGGGTGGTGTGGCCTGAGGGCTGCTGGGCTTTGCAGGGAGAGGAGAAATTGTGGTTTTTTAAATCCCTGTGACACTTGAAACAAGGAGGATCTCTTCCCCCACCGGGCTCTGTTTTCAGGTGTGCTTGGATGCAGACCTGCAGGGCTCTGGGCTGTCCTTAGGATGGAAAGCTTCATTCCTTTCAGGAGCAGGTGTTAAGGGTGATCACGTAGTAGATCAATTAATGTAACTAATTATCACAAAAGAGGTGATCCAGGCCCTGGTTCAGGCCACCCTGCACACCTCAGGGCCTCTCCTGCCTCTGATGGGTGCCTGAGCCTGAGCAAGTCACTGCCTGGGGCTGCTGGCTCAGCTTCCCAGCTGGGTTTGGGGATGTTTGGTGCCTGAACCTGAGGAATTCGCATCCTGGTGGTGCTGGCTCAGCTTCCCAGCTGGGTTTGGGGATGTTTGGTGCCTGAACCTGAGGAATTCGCATCCTGGTGGTGCTGGCTCAGCTTCCCAGCTGGGTTTGGGGATGTTTGGTGCCTGAACCTGAGGAATTCGCATCCTGGTGGTGCTGGCTCAGCTTCCCAGCTGGGTTTGGGGATGTTTGGTGCCTGAACCTGAGGAATTCGCATCCTGGTGGTGCTGGCTCAGCTTCCCAGCTGGGTTTGGGGATGTTTGGTGCCTTTCCCTGCTGGGGTGCAGCAGCTGTGGCTCAGGGCAGTGAGGTTTGGGGGCTCTCCCAGCAGGGATCGTGTCCCCAGGGCTGCCCCTGCACCTGGATTCACTGCAGGTCCTTCATTTCCTTCATGGTCACACAAAAATCAGGAAATAAAGAGAAATCTTGAAGGTAAAACCCCAAACCGTGAAGGACTGGATTGTAGCTGCCCAGGGAAGGGCTGTCCCTCTGTCCCTCTGTCCCTCTGTCCCACATCCATCAACCCTGAGCTCCACTGAAAGGGGCTTCCACATTCCCAGCAGGAATTGTTCCCTGGGAGGGCAGGGAGGCCCTGGAACAGAATTCCCAGAGGAGCTGTGGCTGCCCCTGGATCCCTGGACTCCTCCAAGGCCAGGTGGGGTTGGTTTCAGCACCCAGGGGCAGTGGAAGGTGTCCCTGGCCATGGCAGGGCTGAAATAAATGAGTTTTAAGGTCCTTTCTAACCCAAACCAGTGTGGGATTCCATGATTATACCAAGGAAAATGGGAAAATGAGAGGCTGCTGCACAGCTGCCTTTTCTGGGGTTATTTTAGGCAGCCACAGCTTTCTTTAATTTTGAAATAGAAAACGGGCGAGGAATTTGATTAATCTGGGTAAATTTGAGTGGGTTGTGGCTTTGGTTTCCATCTGATTTTAGCTGAAGGGGAAGGTGCTGGGCCCTGAGGCTCTGCTGAGCCCTGAGGAGGTGCAGAGCAGTGCATTGGTATTCAGGAGCTGCAGGGCTGCATTCCTGCCAGGCTATTTAAAACCTGCAGAAAAACCTCCTGGAACAAGGTTATGCTCCTCATTTGCCATTCCAGGGCTGAGCAAGTGCCACCTCCAGAAAGGCAACACAAACCTCACCGCACTTGGAGCTTGCCCAGAAGGAATCTGAACCAAATCTGGTTCCTTTTGACGCCGCCTTTCAATGGATGTGTGGATAAAATGGGAAGGGTTAATGGCTGAAAGTGATTTAATTCCAAATGGACAACGATCCTGCACTGGAACTGCAGAGTTGTAGGGATGTGGCCGCTGTTTGAGGGTTGGGGAAGGAATTTGGGGACAGAAATGGGTTTTGAGTGGCACAACTCTGTCTCACTTGAATAGACACCCTGGTACGTGGGAGCCCTGGAAATTTCGTTACAGCTCTCCCTGAATACATTAAAATCAGGGGGGGTTTGCAGTTTTAAAGCAAAATAATCCCAGCACAGCTGAGGGTCAGCAGTGGTGGGTTGGCTGTGGTGGCATCCTGGATGTGGGGAAGCCTCAGGGATCGTGCCATAGTCCCAGATTTTAGGGAATGCTCCCAAAAATAGCATTAAAGCAGGGCAGCTCGGTGCCAGCCCCTTCCCTGCCCTTCCTCCACTGCAGGCACGGCTGGAGCTGCGAGCCTGTGGGGTGAATCCTCGGGGGGGATTTGGGATTGGGGGATGGATGGCCCTGGTGAGCCCAGGGGTGCTCCCACAGCCCGGGAGGCCAGGACAGGAACAGCCAGGCCCTGCTGTGTGCTCCCTCCTGGGACCAGAGCAGGCAGTCCGGCTTTCTGGAGAGAATTCCAGGACTTGGTCCCTCCCACTGGCATCTCCTGGAAGCACCGGGCTGAGGGGGCTCTGGCGTCTCCCGGGCTCAGCATCAAGGCAGGGTTTCAGAGCAGCTTCGGGGGAAAGGCAGGGAGGGGGAGCAGCACCCAAGGGCTCTCCCAGCCCTGTAGGAACGTGGAGCTCCCTGCAAGGAGCAGGGAACGCTGAGGGTGTTTGCCACGGCAGGAAACTGCTGTGCCTTGTGCCTGGAGTTGGCTAAAAGCACGAGGGATTTGGGATCCTAAAAGGGTTGTGTGGGGCAGAGCTCTGCCCTTGGGGCTCTCCTGGCCTTTCCCTGCCCGTCCCTGTGCTTCCCTGTCCCCAAAGCCAGTGACACAACTGCTCCTGGGGCAGCAGAGGGATCCAGCTCAACAAAAACACCCAACCGCTCCCCAGGGGAGCCAAAAATGCCAGGAGGACACCGGGAGGGTCAGGGGGTGGTGGAAGAAGCTGTGGAGGTTTGGTGCAGTGAGAAGGTGAACAGGGAGCTGGAGGGGCAGGAGGGAGCCTGCAGCACCCTGAGGAGTCACCCCAGGAATGGAGCAGGGAGGAGGTGCTGGACAGAGCCTGCAGCATCCCAGGGGATGGAACAGGGAGGTGCTGGACAGAGCCTGCAGCATCCCAGGGGATGGAGCAGGGAGGAGGTGCTGGATGGAGCCTGCAGCATCCCAGGGGATGGAGGAGGTGCAGGACAGAGCCTGCAGCATCCCAGGGGATGGAACAGGGAGGTGCTGGATGGAGCCTGCAGCATCCCAGGGGATGGAGCAGGGAGGTGCTGGACAGAGCCTGCAGCATCCCAGGGGATGGAGGAGGTGCTGGACAGAGCCTGCAGCATCCCAGGGGATGGAGCAGGGAGGTGCTGGATGGAGCCTGCAGCACCCCAGGGGATGGAGGAGGTGCTGGACAGAGCCTGCAGCATCCCAGGAGATGGAGGAGGTGCTGGATGGAGCCCGCAGCATCCCAGGGGATGGAACAGGGAGGTGCTGGACAGAGCCTGCAGCATCCCAGGGGATGGAGGAGGTGCTGGATGGAGCCTGCAGCATCCCAGGGGATGGAGGAGGGAGGTGCTGGACGGAGCCTGCAGCATCCCAGGGGATGGAGGAGGTGCAGGACAGAGCCCGCAGCATCCCAGGGGATGGAGGAGATGCAGGACAGAGCCTGCAGCATCCCAGGGGATGGAGCAGGGAGGAGGTGCTGAGTAAATCTCAGCCATCAGCAGCGCCCGTTTGAAGTCTCCTTTGGTTATTGGTGGGATGAAAGGCAGGAGCTGTGGAGCATCTGAACCCGGGGCCGTTTAGAAATGCCCAAATCCCTGTTTAACATCCCATTTATCCCGTGTTTCATGGATTGTGGGGAGGGGACTTGCTGTCTGGAACTCCTCTGTTCTCATTGCTGAGATGGAAGCGTGAAGCTGCTTTGTTTCCTGGTGTCACGGCAGAGACTGGGATGTCCCCCCAGCATCCCCCGAGCTGCAGAAAATCGAATTAAAGCAAAACCACTCCGCCGCGCCTGTACGAGATCCCCAGCTTTGTGTCGCGGCGTTTGGGATTTCCTTTCCCGGTGTCTGGGTTTTCCTTTCCCGGTGTCTGGCAGAGCTTTGGGAGCTCCTTTGCCCCACCCCGAGGGCAGGAAGGGCTGCGAGGCAGAGCCCCAGAGCCGAGAGCTGCTGCTCTCCCCCCTGCCGCTGCTGAACTTCCCTGCCAGCGCCTCTCCCCGGGCTGCGGCACCGCAATGTTTAGGAAGATGTCATTAAAAACCTTCTGTGCTGCTGGTGTGCCTCAATCCCAGCGGTGATAAGGGGTTATCAGAGCTGCCCCGGGCTGCCCGGGGAGTCCCTGAACCCTCCAAGCTGTGAGAAAATCCAAGGGAAAGCCCAGAGCTGGCGGAGGAGCGGCTGAGAGCAAAGCCAGCGAAGTTTTTGGCAGCCTGGGAGCGATGAGCGTGCAGATAAAAAAGGTGTGAATTGGAGACAGCAGAGCTGCCTCTGCCCTGACCCTCCCGGCCGGGGCAGCGCCTTCCTGGCTGCCGGACAAGCAGATTTGTGGGGGATAAATCCATCCTGAGGACGTCGTGCAGATCTAATCAGTGCCTGGGCAGCAAAATTTGACCACACACGGCATCCCCCACTGCACTGAGCCTGCCCTCCCTTGGCTGCAAGCCGTGCCTGGAATATCCACCTCTCCCACCCAGGAACAGGGCCAGGGCTTCAAAGGGCAAAGCCTGGGTTCCTTTTGACGCCGCCTTTCAATGGATGTGTGGATAAAATGGGTTTAATGGCTGTAAGTGAGTTAATTCCAAATGGACAACGATCCTGCACTGACACTCTGCAGAGTTGTAGGGATGTGGCCGCTGTTTGAGGGTTGGGGAAGGAATTTGGGGAAGAAATGGGTTTTGAGTGGCACAACTCTGTCTCACTTGAGTAGACACCCTGGTACGTGGGAGCTCTGGAAATTTCGTTACAGCTCTCCCTGAATACATTAAAATTGGGGGGTTTTTTTATCCTGGGGCCACTGGGATGAGACATCCCCAGGACCGAGCCCTGCCTGGGCTCAGGGTACCAAAAGCAGCCCAAATTCAGGAAAAGTGCTGTAAAATCCAGCCCAGTTTGGCCACAAAAAGCCCCCACCCAGCTGTTTGTTGGATGCTTCAGCCAGACCCGTTATCCAGAGGAATCCCGGGGGTTTTATCCCGGTCCCCAGGGATCCCGAGCCGCTGTTGCCATGCCAACCGCGGGGTTTCCAGCTCTGCCATCCCATCATCAGCACGGGTTTGCCTTGGAGCAGGGATGCTGCTGCTGAGTTTGCTCCGTGTGAGAGTTCTCCGGAGTCGAGGAAATCCAAGGATTTCCTGAGCTGTGTTGATCTGGCAGGAACGGGGACGAGCGGCCCCGTCCGTGGCTTTGGGGAGCAGCGGCGCCGGGGTTGGGGACAAACACCCCCCGTGCCGGTGGCTCTGGGTGCCACCACCCTGCCCGTCCCTCCGCACTCCGGGATGCGCCGATTCCATGGATTTCTGTTCTTGGACAGGGAATCAGGGATGTCTTTGGGAGGCGGAGCTGCAAACAGACCCTGCGGGGGGAGAGGTGAGAGCGGGACCCGCTCCTGCCCCAGTCTGCCGGGAAAACTGGGAATTACCCCGGCCTGCCATGGCTCCCTGCGCTGAGGTGGCAATTCGGAGGTGAAAAGGCAGCGGGACATGAGACATGTGTAGATGTATCCATCTGAGGGTGTCCTGCGCTCTTCAGAAAGTCTTAAAAATAACTGTCAGACGGCTGATCAGAAGTGTTTGGAAAAGCAAAATGGTTTTAATAAAAACGGAAAATAACAAACAACACGGGAGCAATGAAAAAGCCGAGCACAGGGGGCAGAGCTGTCTCTGACACCTCGAGAAGCCCCGGGGAGTTCTGTGCTCTCCGTTAAATACTGAACGATTGAGGTGGGATTCTTGGCAAACTGCCCAAGAGAGGACAGCTGTTCTTTTTTTGAGGAACAGGTAAAGAGACCTGTCGGTATTTTTGTCTCGGCCTTGAGCCAATTACCGCCAGGAGAGCAAAGAAGTTTCATGGGTTTTGTCCTTTTTAGTTCTAAGGTGAAACTGAACCCCTTTTTCCTTAGATAGAAACGTTTGTTCGGGTGTGGAAATGCACTGCTACAGGGACACTTTTGGGTTTTAGAGGAGTAAACGCCCCAAATTCTCTGGCAGGCACAACGCACTCGGCTTTTGGAGTCACCTTTTTGGGGACTTCTTACACCAGGGAATTCAACAGCAAAAGTGATCCACGAGACATGAACAGGTGGAAGTGTAGCAGCCACCATATTCTAATTTTTCCTCTTTATTTCCCTTTTGTGGTGGGTGAAAAGGAAGCAAGGGTCAAATTCCAGCTCCTAAATTCCCAAAATGTTTTGGTTCGGATCTGTACCTGAGTGATAATTCCATTTATCCCAGCCTGGCTGCTCCTTGGGTTTATCAGGAAGCTGCTGTTCTCCTCCCACATAAACATGGAATTCCTTTTGGAATTGCTTTTGCAGCTCACAGGTGGAGTTGAGCATGAACATATTGTGGAAAAGAAGCTGCTGTAAATATTTATTCATTCAGTGTCAAAATTTCTTTTTTGGAGCAGGTCTAACAGGCCCTCATCAGGAAAAAGTGGTTTATCCATTTAATATGAGCAGCAGGGCTGTGCTCTGGGAATGCTCTGCCACAATCCAGCACTCCAGAAGCTCTTTATTAATTAGCTGTTTATTAATACTTTTCAAACATCCTGGAAGTCCAGCTCCCTCCCCATGGGCCCTTTCTCCCCAGTGGCTGCTGGGAATCACCCTTTTTATCCAGGAATACTCAGTTTTGTCAGGAAATTGTCCCTTGCTGTGAGGTCCTCCAGGGTTTTGGCACTGCTGCTATTTCTAAGGTGTATTTTTAAAAATATGGGAAATGTTAATGCACCACGAGGTTTAAGGGATGGCAGAGTCAGGAGATTCCGTGGCTGCACTTCCCTGGTTGAGGCTCCAGCTCATCTCCAGCAGCTGCACCCACCCCTCTTCACCCAAACCAGCCCAAACGTGCTTTGTTTCTGTCACAAAAACATTCTTTATCCTGCTGCCACGTTTCATTCTGCCAACTTTCTCAAAAATCCGTGATTAAAAAAAAACCCCTCCCAGCCAGCACAGGTAGGGCAGGAGGGAGATCTTAAAAATTCTGCTCGTTTGGAGCAATTTTTAACCTCTCCCCCGAATTATTTAATCACTGCAGGAGTGCTGAGGATGTGGCATCAGCAATGCTGTGTTTTCCTGCTGGCTGAGGCACAGCCCAGCCAGGCTCAGCTCCTTCATCTTTTATTCGGATTGATCTCCACTCCCATTCCCGGGAACACCAGAGGAGCCTGCCAAGGGGCCCAAAAGCACCTTTTGATTTTCGCTCCCTTTCCCGAGAGCTGTTTTAGGGAGTGGCTGCACGGGGCTCTCACCTGCGTGCTCACACACCCTGCAGGAGCCTTGGGTCGCCTCGGAGGGGCTGCTCCCTGCAGCATTCCTGGGGCAAAGCAGGGATTTGGCACCGAAATCCGAGACGTTGAGAGGCTGGGCTACACCAGGGCGTAAAGTCGGAGGTGGGAACGTGCAAACGGCACTTTGGGGCTGCCCTGCTCCTCCCCAGTGCCCCTGGGAAAGGGATGAGCCCTTGTGGTGCCAGGAGAGGGGATGGTGAGAAGGGGCAGCTCTGCAGGAGGAGCCGGCCCAGGCACTGCCCAATTCCCACTGGGATGGCTTCAGGATTGATCTGGAGATTCCAAACCCGCCCTGAGCTGCTCCCGGCTGAGCCTGGGGGTGTCACAGCATTCCCAAGCCTGGCAGGGATGGGATCCAGCTGCTCCCGGGGGGATTCTGTGAGGGGCTGAGCCTCGGGGCTGTCACAGCATTCCCAACCCCGGCAGGGATAGGATCCAGCTGCTCCCAGTGCATCCCAGGAGGTGTCACAGCATTCCCAACCCTGGCAGGGATGGGATCCAGCTGCTCCCGGGGGGATTCTGTGAGGGGCTGAGCCTCGGGGCTGTCACAGCATTCCCAACCCCAGCAGGGATGGGATCCAGCTGCTCCCGGGGGGATTCTGTGAGGGGCTGAGCCTCGGGGCTGTCACAGCATTCCCAACCCCAGCAGGGATGGGATCCAGCTGCTCCCGGGGGGATTCTGTGAGGGGCTGAGCCTCGGGGCTGTCACAGCATTCCCAACCCCAGCAGGGATGGGATCCAGCTGCTCCCGGGGGGATTCTGTGAGGGGCTGAGCCTCGGGGCTGTCACAGCATTCCCAACCCCAGCAGGGATGGGATCCAGCTGCTCCCGGGGGGATTCTGTGAGGGGCTGAGCCTCGGGGCTGTCACAGCATTCCCAACCCCAGCAGGGATGGGATCCAGCTGCTCCCGGGGGGATTCTGTGAGGGGCTGAGCCTCGGGGCTGTCACAGCATTCCCAACCCCGGTAGGGATAGGATCCAGCTGCTCCCAGGGGAATTCTGTGAGGGGCTGAGCCGTGCTTGGAGCAGGTCTGGAGCCAGCTGAGCCCCAAGCTGGGAATTGCTCAGGGCCCGAGGGAACAAATAACCAGGAAAAGGCCAGCAGGGCCCCGGGAGCCGTGGGGATGCTCCCATGGGATCCTGCGGGGAGCAGGGCTGTGTGGAGGCTCTGCTGTCCCGCCGCTCTCATCCCAGGACATTTCTGTGCCTCGCTGGGACACGGAGTCTGGATCTGGCTGCTGAGCCCACAGGGGCGTGATGAGAACTCCCTGCAGTCCCTCCAGAGGCACTTTTGGCACAGAAAGCCTGGATTCTGTCCCTGTCACACTTTGTGCAGGGCTCGTTGGCAGTGCTGGCACGGAGAGCCCTGGGCAGAGGTGGAGCACGTGCAGCTCCACTGCCGGGAATTAATTCAGGAATTAATTCTTCTTGGAGCTATTCAGGAGTGCCTTAAGTCTTGCATGAAGGGCTCAGGAATCTCCATCCAAATTTTTCTGTGCATTTCTATGTAAGATGCTGCTGAAATGGAGATTAAAGTTTGGTATCAAATGTCATCACCTGGAGGAGGAAAATAAATAAAAACCTGGAGCCATGGGGAGCGCTGTCCAGCATCCTGGGGA
This sequence comes from Nicator chloris, assembly GCA_013400495.1. Lineage (NCBI taxonomy): Eukaryota > Metazoa > Chordata > Aves > Passeriformes > Pycnonotidae > Nicator > Nicator chloris. The sequence continues at coordinate 72,612 of WAAE01014335.1, read as the reverse complement.
AGGATTAAGGCAAAGAGTTACAAAATGTTGGGATTTTGACATTGTTCTGGATTCTGTGTAGCAGAGTTGGCTGAAAAGGGCACCCCTGAGATGCCCAGGTGTCCATGGACCTCTCCCAGGGCAGGGCTCAGGGATGGCAGGGCTCAGGGATAACCGGATTTGGGGATGGCAGGGTGCAGGGATAACAGGATTTGGGGATGGCAGGGTGCATGGATGGCAGGATTTGGGGATGGCAGGGTGCAGGAATGGCAGGATTTGGGAATGACAGGATTTGGGGATAACAGAGTTTGGGGATGGCGGGGTGCAGGGATGGCAGGGCTCAGGGATGGCAGGATTTGGGGAATGCAGGGCTCAGGGATGGCAGGGTTTGGGGAATGCAGGGCTCAGGGATGGCAGGGTTTGGGGATGGCGGGGCGCAGGGATGGCAGGATTTGGGGATGGCAGGGTGCAGGGATGGCAGGGCTCAGGGATGGCAGGATTTGGGAATGGCAGGCTTTGGAGATATCAGGATTTGGGGATGGCAGGGTGCAGGGATAACAGGATTTGGGGAATGCAGGGCTCTGGTTTGGCAGGATTTGGGGAATGCAGGGCTCAGGGATGGCAGGGTACAGGGTGCAGCTTTCCCTCCACGCCTGGCTGGCTCCAGGCTCAGGGAGGAAGCAGAGGACAATGATTTTCTCTCTGGGCTGCTTTGACACCCAGGGCTCTGCTTTCCAGGAATGCAATTTAATCCACGGCAAGGCGAGCGTGACGGATTAACGGGGAGAGCGCGGGGCTCGGGTCCAATCTCTTTCATATCAGCCACAATTCCACTCTCAAACGCAGCGGCTGTCCCGAGTGAAGGATCCTCATCCTTCTCATCCCTGCAGGCTGGGGGGGATCCCAGCTGTTTCTGGGGGGGGATTTATGGCACAGCCTGGATCTGCCTCCGCAGTCCAGGCGCTCCCAGAGGACAAGGGAGAGGCTGCTGGGAGAAGTGCCCTGCCAAAGAGGGAGACTCTGTTGGTCTTTATTAATCGTTCCTTCCTGGAAATCAATTAGCTGGCACAGGCAGCCCAGCAATCTCCTGGTAGCCATGGAGACGGCCCAGGGAGCCGGGGGAGAAAAGTACAGTTTAGTCAGGAAAGGTCCAAATCTTGTGCTCCAGTATTTTTAACCTTTCGGAGACAATTATAAACTATTTTAATTAGCAATGTTTATCACCTGCTGCAGAGCAGCAGGAGCTGCACAGGCCCCCACAGACCTCACTCATCCCGCTTTGGTGCAAAACAGTCTGGGATTTATGTCTGGAATGTGCTGAGCACCCCCAGTTCCCACTAAAACAACAATTTCTCTGGAAGCCAAATGAGCAAAGCTGATGATTTAAGCACGGAGGACGATAATTAGTGCCAGGCTGGCGCTGGGCTCTCTGCATTCCCAAAGCCTGGAACCAGCCCTGGGGATTTGTGGGGTTCACAGGAGGCGCTGCCTTTATTTCAGGCTAAAGGATTCTTCCCATTTTCCATCTGCTGGGCTGGGAATAAAACCTGCACTGTGCCAATGCCTCGGCCCAGCTGGGGCTGGTTTGGTCAGGTTATCCGTGAGCAAAGTGGGTGTGGCATTCCCCAGCGTGGTGCTGGGACACTTCTGGAGTGGGGAAGTGGCACAAAGCCACAGTTATACCCCAAATGTGCCCCTGCTGTGGGCACGGGCTTGGGAGCATTAGAGAGGGGTTTGAATTGACTTCCTGAGGTGGGACACTGGCAGTTCCTCAGGGAAAAAGTGGTTCCTTCCCTGGATCCAGCACTGAGGGATCCATCTGCTCTCCTGGGAGTTCTCCTGGAGCATCCTGGCCAGAAGAGACCCCACCTCCTTCAGCCAGGGACTAGCTTTGAACATGGCCATTTTTCCTAGGAATTCCCTAAAGGAAACTGGTCCAAAATCTGGGCCAACATTTTGTTCGAATGCCAAAAAAAAAAAAAATCTTTGCAAAATTTTCCACACAAAAGGAACTGTGAAGGGAAGTGGCTTCACTTTGAAAAGTCCCCTGTAGAGAACTTGAGAATTTTGCCTTTAAAGGTGTGGATTTTATTCTCTTTGATAATTTCATTGGCATGCATCCCATGGGAAGAGGGTTTGGTAGGGCTGTGAACCTCATCCTCATCCATGAGGATGGGGCTGTGCCAGGAAAAGGATGGAAAGGGGTGGCTGGCCCTGGCCAAGGGGCCCAGGACGTGCCATTTTTTGGGGAGTATCAGTTTTGTCAGGAAGTTTGTCTCTTGTTGTGAGATCCTCCATGCTTTTGGCATTGCTGGTATTTCTAAGCTGTATCTTAAAAATGATGGGGACTATTAACGTGCCAAATTAAGGAATGGCAGAGCCAGGAGATCTGGGTTGCACGTGGAAAGGCCCCTGGAGTGAGCTGGTGCTGGGAGGTGTGGTTGGACTGCAGGGGCTGTGGCTGCTGGAGGTGAATCCAGAGGGAGGCACTGGGAGGGTGTCCTGGACTGTCCCCACAGCTCAGAGCCCCACCTGCAGGCCCCAAACCAGCAGCAGATCCACAGCTGAAGGTGCTGGAACATTCTCAAGTTCCCTGTGCCACCCAGGCCCTCCGTGCTGGGGAAGGATGAGGGATGTCCTCAGTGGGTGGGGGGACACAGCAGATGGAGCCCCCCGAGTGTCACCAATCCAGCTCAGATCCACAAACACCACAGCATCCCCGCTGCAGCCAGGCACAAGATGTTGGGGAAGGTGATACAGGGAAATCTTATAAATAGGATTGCTTGGCAATATATTCTGAAAACATCCAGCCTGTCAGTGAAATGGAAATGACAGCAGTCTTTGAGATGTGAGGTGTGCCAGACCAGGAGACAGGATATTGGGCAACACCTCTGAGCATGGGGAAGGGGCTGCTGAGAAGGCAGAAGAGGGGATTTTAGAGATCAGCATTAGGGTTTAGAAGGTAGCCCTTATGTAAATCTAGTGGTTCTCATAGGCTGGATGTAAATTCTGTAGGGTTTGTGTCTCGCACAGGTTGGTTACTGTAATTAGAATATTCAACACAGAATGGGATAAAACTGACTGTAACAGGAAATTCTTTCTCTTTGGGACTCTCTTGGGACCACGCCGGCAGCTGGGCTGGCAGCTGAGAGCAGGGCTCTGTCACCCACGACCCTTGCAAATAACCCACGTGTTCCATGAGCAGCCCTGTCTGCAGAGATCTCTCATCTAACCATCCTCTGCAGCCAGACACAACCTGGTGGCAGAGGTGACATCCTGGGGCGCTGTGATTATCCATGGGGTGATTCCACACCCAATCCCAACACCACGACATTCCAGCTGCAGCCAGACACAACCTGGTGGCAGAGGTGACATCCTGGGGCGCTGTGATTATCCATGGGGTGATTCCACATCCCATCCCAATGCTCTGGGAGCAGAGCCTCTTTTCCTGGCAGCTCTCTCTGCATCTGAACCCGGCCGTGAAAACCCGAGATTTGTCTTCACACTTCCACCTCTTCACCAGCCCCATCCGTGGCAGGAGTGGCTTGGGTGACAGCTTTGTTGGAAGTGCAGGAAAGCCCCGGCAGGGAGCTGAGCGTGCAGCTCCAGGTCCTGCAGCTATTCCTGGCTGAGGAGCGGCGTCACTCCGAAGTAACAGCCCCGGCAGGAATAGCAATAGCAGCCTCAGGCACTGGAGCACAGCCCCCAGAGAGTTTGCTCACAGCAAGCAAGGTCAAAGCTTAAACCCAGATTTGTTTCTGTGAGGCTAAAAGTGGCAGGTTTTTCCTTGGGAGAAGAAGCGATCCGGATTGCTGGGAAGCAGGAGCACGTGTGTGTCCAAGACAACAGCCAGAGCCGGGGTTTTATTTGGGAATTGTCCCGGTTTCCTCCTGAAGGCCTCCCAAAAACACTCATTGGAACTAACTGGGACTGCAAGGTGTTGCCATGGGGGAAACTTCTCGTTTTAATCAGAAGGAAATAAAAAAGGGGCAAAGATCCACTTGCCCCCGCTGCCTCGTGGGGACTTTGGGCTCTTTGGAGGGAAATCTGTTGGGTTGCTCAGCTCCAGACATCTCCCATGGACAGGTGTTCAGAGGAAATTCTGATTTTGTTTGTTTTTGAACAGACTGCTTTGCTCTTTCTGTAGTGATTGGTGCCAAACTTGGGACAAGGCATGGAGGGACAGGACACAGGGAATGGCTTCCCACTGCCAGAGGGCAGGGCTGGATGCGATCTTGGGCAGGAATTGTTCCCTGGCAGGGTGGGCAGGCCCTGGCACAGGGTGCCCAGAGCAGCTGTGGCTGCCCCTGGATCCCTGGCAGTGCCCAAGGCCAGGCTGGACATTGGGGCTGGAGCAGCCTGGGACAGTGGGAGGTGTCCCTGCCACGGCAGGGGTGGCACTGGGGGGGATTTGAGGTCCCTCCCAGCCCAAACCAGTGTGGGATTCTGGGATTCCATGGTTGGGGTTAGGTGGTCCAGAAGCTGATCATTCCCTTCGAGCTCTCAGAACTGCCTGCATGGTGAAACCCCTGGAAAGAGCAGCCCTGGGGGTTAATCCCAGCAGAGAGAGTTTTGATTGTAGCTTTAGCCTGAAGGGAAGCATCCCCTGGATTTTAGATTCCTTCCGGCTCTACCAAGTCTTTCATTTTCCCCCCAGGTTTATAAAAATAAAAGTCTGTGGGCTTCTGGCTGGCTGGCAGGAATTATCCATGGCTTTTCTCACAGGAAGCATCACTTTCCCTTCCAGGGGATTGTGCTGAGGGATGCAGAGCACATTTGGCTGCTTTCACTTGGATGCACAAATTCCATCTGCTCACACCGTGAGGGGAGACAATTCCCAGCACAAACTCAGGATCAGGCCCTGCCCTCTTGGAAAACGTGGCTCTTGGAGCAGCCTAAGCTGCTGTTTTTGCTGAATTCCACGTGTTCCTACACCCAGCAGAGGGGTTTTACGAGGGGTGTGCGGGGTCTGTCTGTGCTGAGGGGCAGCAGAAGGCGAGGGTGAGGATTCCTGACTGTGGGGAATTCCTGATATTTCTGGGTCTGAGAGATTTCAGCCTGCTGGCAGCTGCTAACTTTCTCCCAAGGAAAAAGTTCTCAAGAAAGCTTCTTCTCAAAACAAATCCTGGCAAACAACTCTCCTTTCTCCAAACAATTTTTTTCCAGGTGGTGTTTTGCTTTTCTAGTTCTCAAAACATTTGAGCTGTTTCTCTGGTTTAACCAATGGGATTAGAGAGGTGTCGTTCCCATTCACCAACCATGTTCAGTCTGTATCAGAACACCTTATAAAAGTAGTAAAAATTAAACAATAAAGCTTTTTTTCCTATGCTCTTTGCCTTCTGAAATATTTAGAGTCTCTCATCCTTTTTTTCATGTCCTACAACGACACCTGACTCCATCCAGGGCTTTCCTGGGACACCACTCCCAGACTCCCAGCCCCATCCAGGCCCGGTGTTGTGTTCTCCTCTCTTCCCAGGATATTGAGAAGTGCCATGACCCAGCGGGGTTCATCCGCTCCGTTTGCTTTGGGAGGAAGGACAGGTCAGGCATCCTCCTCCAGCCTTCCAGCTGGCCTGATTTGGAATTCCACCCCATCACAAATTTATGAGCTAACAGGATTTTATTCTCAGAAACCCCAAGCGCAGAGGATCTGACAGCATCACGGGAAATATCCTCCCAAATCCACGTAGTCCTGCAAAATTAATGCTGCAGGAACACCGAGGGGAGCTCGCTGTCGGATCAGGGACAGCACTGGGAATCACAGCCCGTGCGGAGCTCCTCATGTGGGTTTTGCTGCAGAATTTGGGAAACTTCAGGGACATTTCCTTGCCTGAGCAGCCCCTGTACCGTTCCCCGTGCAGCAGTTGGCTGCAGAGCCACGTGTGGCCAAGTGCCACTGCCAGGGACAGGATGGGGACGAGCTTTTTGTCCCGTGAGGTCAAGGTCTCTCCCTTCTGTTGGAGCCCAGGGCATGACAGAAACCCCCATGAACACCCCCATGGACATCTTGGGGGGCTCAGGACCCTTGTTGGGACCCCAGGAGAACAAACACTGCCTTTGACTTTTGCCCATGGAAAGGACTTTCAACACTCAGAGAAGAGTTGCAGGTTTGATAAAATGATAGTTTAGTTTATCACAGGGTGTGAAAATGTAGTTTGGGTTTTTAGGATGGAGGCTGGAAAAGGGACAGGATGGAGGATCTTGGGTGGTGCCTGAGCTGCTTCTTCTTCTTCACAGACCCCATTTCCTGTTGTGTGGTGGCACAGGGGGATTGGGTGGAATGGTTTGAGGTAGAAATGTCATTTAGAGAGATAAATAAGGATAATTGGTACAGAACTGTAAATATCATACAGTTGGGATTTGGATTGGGTCAAATGGCTTCATGAGGCCTTGAGGGTCCCTCCCTGGGGCCATTCCAGCCGTGTTCTCAAAGAGAAAAGACCTTGTCACTGAAGAGTGAGCCACAAAAAGATAAGAAATAATAAACACCTGAACAAGAAACTGGAAGTCTCTTTCTGCTCCTTTCTAACTCTGGCACGAACTGATCTCGGAAGCAGAAAAGCATTCCGAGACCTTCCAGCAGCTTGGTATCAGCCCTGGCCTCTCTCCTGCTTGGATTGTCCTCAGGAGGCTCCCCATGGACACCCAGCAGGAGGAATGTGTGGATCTGGTCCTGTCCTTTGGAACCTTCCCTGCCAAAAGCCATCACTCGCTGTGGGTGCTCTTGCTGCTGGAGAAACCAAACAGAAACATTCCAGGATTAGCTCTAAAAAGGCTTTTTGTGTGTGTGTGTGTTTGTGTGGGATGGGGAATGTTTTCATCCTCACTCTGTGGCTCTGGTGCTCTTCTCTTGCCCCCTTTCCCCACCACATTGTTCTAAGGATGGTGCTGTGTAGGGATGCACCTCCACACTTGAACAGGGGTTTCTGTATAAGGAAAAAAGCTTCAGTTTACCTTTGAACATAGAAGGAAGTTATGCTAGAACTTTCCATGCCCTTCTCATTGTAACTTGCCCAGTGCCAGCACAAGAGCCCTGGTCAGGTTTTGGAAATGTTGCTCAAAACCTGTCGCTGTTTCTATTGACACTTTGCCAAAAGAAACCTCCTCGATAGTCATGTGCTTAAAAAGGAGCACAAAGGTGCTCAGTGCTTTTGGGGTGTTTTGGCAAGGTGTCAGGGGCTTCTGGGCCTTTGTTTTTGTTTCTGTATCCTTTGTTAATTTACCTTTTTTTAAACCTTTTGCTTTACAAAACACACCCGAAGAGCCCTCTCGCAGTGTTGTTACGCCGCTCTGGGAGGTCGCAGGTCAGCCCTGGCACTCGATTCATCTTCAGGGGGCTCATTAGTCTCCGGCCAGGTGTAAGGCTGTCTCAGTTCTGGCCTGCTCCCAGACTCCTGCAGATGGAGCAGATGGAGCTGGGAATGCTGCCCGGCCACCTTTGACCTTTGCCTGGGCTCCCAAATCCCTGGGCAGTGCATGTGTGTCTTGGTTGGAAAGACAGGTGTCTGCCAGGGGAAACCAGAGTCTCCCCTGGAATGGAGAAGGTCAACCCCCCTCCCGCCGAATTATTATCATTTTGAAATTAAGGGGCTTTCAGGCAAAGATATGGGAATATCTGTGCTTTACTAGGAATGTTACAAAATACAAAGGCAACAGTACAAGAAAGAAAAAAAATAAACAAGCAAACAAGCAACGACAACAAAATAGTGCTAGGAACACTGACAGTCAGAACATGACCTGGCACCCTGTTTGGTCAGGGTGTTGGGAGCAGTCCAAAATGAGTCCTCCTGGAGTGACAGATGTGTCTCTGTTGGAGTAGAGATGATCCTGTAGAAGGGTCCAGTGGTAGCAGGATGGGTCCAGTCTTCCTCTGGGAGTCCAGTGGAAGAACCAGCTACTTGGTCTTGTGATGTTCCAGGCTTTGTCCAGGCCGGAATGCTTGGCTCCTCCCGATGGAGCATCTCCCAATGGGATGATTTAGTTCTACCAGCCATGGGGTGAGCCTTAATGGCCCATTCACAGGTGACATCTCCCTGGAGGGAGGATGGGTGGTGGAAGAGACAAGGGAACAACTGGCCCATTAACAGCAGGCACAGCACTCCTTCCCCCTGGAGTTATGAGGAATGGGTTATACAAGAGATAGAGGAAAAAACAACTCTCCCAACTGGTCTCAACACATGAAATAGAACACACATTTTTGGTTACACATTGTAACCCAAGACAATGCCGGAGCCCTGCACTCCCCTGGAGCAGGAATTCCCTGCTTTTCCTGCCCCTCACCCCAGGGCTGGCACAGGGCACTGTGGAGGTGTGTCCTGTGGTGGAAACCCAATGGAAAAGCCGAGTGTTGTGTGTATCCAGGGGATCTGTCCTTTATCCAGGCACAAATCTGCTCTTCGTGGAGGATTCGCGGGGGCCGCGTCTCCTTCGTGCCTTCAGCCGACGCTTTCGTGGCCTCCTCCTCCTCCTCCAGCCCCAGCCCCAACCACAGAGGGCCCGAGGGGCTCGGAGAGATTAAAAGGATGATTAAAAACCGAGAGCAAAACCCGATCCAGCAGTCTTTTAAAAGGGGATTTGTTCGTAATCAGGGAAAGAGGAAAATGAGGTCCCGGCCTGCCAAGCGGGAGCGGCGCAGTCGGGCCTTGGGCCGGGGCCTGCCTGCCTTCTGCTCCTGCCCGTCTGTAATTAAATATAAATTTGTGTGGGCAGGAGGGAAATTCTGCTGCCTGGTCCTCGCTGCTGTGTGCTCCTGTGCTTTGTTATTCCCAGTGTTTGTGGCATTCCCAGATGGGTGAGGCTGCGGGAGCGTCCTGGGGGCTCCAGGCACGCCGGGCGCTGAGCTCCATCACCTGCCTGAGGTCAGGCTTTGGGATAAACCTCACACAACAGCTCTGTCGTGCAAGACTTGCTTTTTATTTAAAAAAAAAAAAAAAACTCCATTAAAATTTTGACGTGTTTTAATAAAAAAGTTGAAAAGAACAGGAAATTTGCATTAGGAACATGGAAATGTCTTTTTCTCTCTGTACCAGGCTGGCTGCAGTTTGTCCTTCTTGCCTTTGAACAAGAGAAACACCTTTTAAATCTATTTCTGATGTTTTGGCTGGAAAATCACTTTTAAAGGGAATAACCATGTAACATCACATGTTGTCCTCAGAAATCTTTGAAGCAAATGAAGGCAGAATTTTTTTTCTGAAAAAAATGAAGCAAATGAAGGCAGAATGAAGCCTGAGCCCATCCCCTGTCCCTGAGGGGAGACCTTCACTTGTAATTAATTTTATATAGAATATTTATGTTAAACAGGTGGAATTACAGCACCCAAGCCCATACTTTGGGCTGGAGTGCCTGAATGATGAACAGGTCCTTGCAGCCCTTCCTGAGACCAGATGTTTGTCCCGAACTGGAGGGGTGCTGGTGGTGGGAAGGGCCTGGGCTGGGATTTACTGGGACGCAGCCTCCGGGCTGGTGTTATCCTCAGCAGGTCACGCTCAGAAATTCTGCTCAGTCTATTAAATAACTTCTCATTTGGAATAATTTATTGGTGGGTTTTGGAGAACCCATCAGGCGTGAAGGAAACGAGGCAGGGATGGGGAGGGGGGGGTTGTGTGTGCAAGGACAGGGGGATTTGTGTCCCCTCTGCAGGGACAGGGGGNGGAGTGCCTGAATGATGAACAGGTCCTTGCAGCCCTTCCTGAGACCAGATGTTTGTCCCGAACTGGAGGGGTGCTGGTGGTGGGAAGGGCCTGGGCTGGGATTTACTGGGACGCAGCCTCCGGGCTGGTGTTATCCTCAGCAGGTCACGCTCAGAAATTCTGCTCAGTCTATTAAATAACTTCTCATTTGGAATAATTTATTGGTGGGTTTTGGAGAACCCATCAGGCGTGAAGGAAACGAGGCAGGGATGGGGAGGGGGGGGTTGTGTGTGCAAGGACAGGGGGATTTGTGTCCCCTCTGCAGGGACAGGGGGTCTGTGTGTCCCCTCTGCAGGGATGAGGGGTCTGTGTGTCCCCTCTGCAGGGACAGGGGGATTTGTGTCCCCTCGGCAGGGACAGGGGGTTTGTGTCCCCTCTGCAAGGACAGAGGAATTTGTGTGTCCCCTCTGCAGGGACAGGGGGTTTGTGTCCCCTATGCAGAGGCAGGGGGTTTGTGTGTCCCCTCTGCAGGGACAGGGGGATTTGTGTCCCCTATGCAGGGCCGTGGCTCCCTCCCCCTTGGTGCTCCCTCTCCAGCACCACACGGGTCCCTTTGCTAGTGCAGAGCTGGAAGAGCAGCCAAGGATGTAATTCCCAATTATTGCAAGTGCCAAGAATCCAATTCAGTGCGTTTTCAAGGCGGTTGTAGTCTCTAATCGGAGTTTTTTGGGGAAAACCACTTGGAATATTCAAAACTGCCTCTGCTTGATGACGGTGGCACATCATCCTCTTCTCTTTCTTGCTCACATTTCTGCACAAAGATGTTCAAGGGTCTTGTGTACCCAGAGTTACTTTGGGGTTTGTTTTGTGTTGGAGGTGCTGGAGTTGAGCTCTGGTGATCCTTGTGGATCCCTTCCCACTCGGGATATTTTGTGACTCTGTGCTGTGGGGATGGAGGGAGCAGCCTTTTCCCTGGAAAACAGCTCCTTGATCCTTGTGGATCCCTTCCCACTCAGGATATTCTATGGCTCTGTGCTGTGGGGATGGTGGCAGCAGCCTTTCCCCTGGAAAACAGCTCCTTCATCCTTGTGGATCCCTTCCCACTCAGGATATTCTGTGACTCTGTGCTGTGGGGATGGTGGCAGCAGCCTTTTCCCTGGAAAACAGCTCACTGATCCTTGTGGATCCCTTCCCACTCAGGATATTCTGTGACTCTGTGCTGTGGGGATGCAGGGAGCAGCCTTTTCCCTGGAAAACAGCTCGCTAGGGCTGCAGGACTGAGCTGTGAGCAGCAGGTTGGATGAGAGTAAATCACTTAAGAGAGCCTTGCTAATATCCATAAATCATGTGGAGAGTCCCGGAATTTCAGTGATCTCATCCATTGTCGCTTGTCACAGATGCTGTAATACATCCCTGAATGGCAGAAAATAACTCAAGGAACCAGAGGCAGGACACATCTGGCATGTCTAGACTCAAAAATAGGTTAAGCTGGGAGATGTCAGCTCTTCCCCAGAGTCACTCACCAGCAGTTAACAGATTTCTGAAAGGATTTGATTTCATTTGCACCAGGAGCAAGGTCATGTTTAAATTGCTCTTAACTAAGTGTGGCCTATNCCCTGGAAAACAGCTCCTTCATCCTTGTGGATCCCTTCCCACTCAGGATATTCTGTGACTCTGTGCTGTGGGGATGCAGGGAGCAGCCTTTTCCCTGGAAAACAGCTCACTGATTCTTGTGGATCCCTTCCCACTCAGGATATTCTGTGACTCTGTGCTGTGGGGATGCAGGGAGCAGCCTTTTCCCTGGAAAAGAGCTCCTTGATCCTTGTGGATCCTTTCCCACTCAGGATATTCTATGGCTCTGTGCTGTGGGGATGGAGGGAGCAGCCTTTTCCCTGGAAAACTGCTCCTTCATCCTTGTGGATCCCTTCCCACTCAGGATATTCTGTGACTCTGTGCTGTGGGGATGCAGGGAGCAGCCTTTTCCCTGGAAAACAGCTCGCTAGGGCTGCAGGACTGAGCTGTGAGCAGCAGGTTGGATGAGAGTAAATCACTTAAGAGAGCCTTGCTAATATCCATAAATCATGTGGAGAGTCCCGGAATTTCAGTGATCTCATCCATTGTCGCTTGTCACAGATGCTGTAATACATCCCTGAATGGCAGAAAATAACTCAAGGAACCAGAGGCAGGACACATCTGGCATGTCTAGACTCAAAAATAGGTTAAGCTGGGAGATGTCAGCTCTTCCCCAGAGTCACTCACCAGCAGTTAACAGATTTCTGAAAGGATTTGATTTCATTTGCACCAGGAGCAAGGTCATGTTTAAATTGCTCTTAACTAAGTGTGGCCTATTTTTGCTCCTCCAGAAGTGGCTGCTCCGAGCTGAGCTGTCACCAGCGGGAGAGGGCACGTGGGACATGTGGAGAGGAAGGAAAAGTCAAAGGAGGATTTTTTTCCTTATCCCCAGGATTTGGTTGGGGTTTGTTTCAATTTTTGGCTTCAGGTTCCTATAACTCATTTTTCTGAAAGTTCCAAATCCGTCAGCAGTGGCCAAGGACCGTCCCCTCGTTAGGGAAGGATTCCAATACTGCAGGAAGCCCTGAGGAAGGGATCTCTGGATGTGTTTAAGGATCCCTGGTGAGGGGTGGCTGGAGCTGCAGCAGTTACTGGCAGGGCTGGGGCACTGAGGAGTGCGAGAGAGCTGGCAGCACCTCCTGCAGCCCTGCTGGGAGGAGTCACTGGGACACAACCGGTGACAGGGACGTCCCGTGGTACCCACAGCTTCCTGCTCCTGCCTGCACGCACCAGCTGTGCTGGGGGACATTCCACCCAGAGCAGGTGTTGGGGAAGGTGATACAGGGAAACCTTATAAATATGATTGCTTGGCAACAGGTCCTGAAAACATCCAGCCTGTCAGTGAAATAGAAATGACAGCAGTCTTTGAGATGTGAGGCGTGCCGGACCAGGGGACAGGATATTGGGCAACACCTCTGAGCATGGGGAAGGGGCTGCTGAGAAGGCAGAAGAGGGGATTTTAGAGATCAGCATTAAGGTTTAGAATGGAGCCCTTATGTAAATCTAGTGGTTCTCATAGGCTGGATGTAAATTCTGTAGGGTTTGTGTCTCACACCGGTTGGTCACTGTAAATAGAATATTCAACACAGAACGGGATAAAACTGACTGTAACAGGAAATTCTCTCTCTTGGGACCACGCCATCAGCTGGGCTGGCAGCTGAGAGCAGGGCTTTGTCACCCACGACCCTTACAAATAACCCACGTGTTCCAAGAGCAGCCCTGTCTGCAGAGATCCATCATCTGACCATCACGGCCCGCAACTACAAGCAGGGATTTCCTGTCCAGCTCTGCTCCACAGCCAGGGCTGGCATTGGGATCTGCTGAGTGTGCAGGACACGGCTCCCGGGAACACCCAGGGAAGCCTTTGCTCTGGGTTTTGTCACAAACATCAGCAAATCCAGTTGGGGTTGGTGGGCTTGGAGCTCTTTTCCGACCTCAGCGACTCTGTGGTTCCGTGGGATGTACACCTGGAAGGCTGCAGCATCCCACAGGGGTAGGCAGGGCACGGCTGGGTGTCCTGGTGGAACGCAGAGGGGTGGATCCAGTGATCCCAGTGATCCCCAGTCCTCACCTTGCCTGACAGTGCTTCTCCAGGGAAAACAGCAGAAACATCTCCCCGTGTCCAAATTCCCAACCTTCAAGCCTTCAGAATCCAATAACGATGGATTTCACCCCTGCTCCCTGAAATGCCAATTTCCTGGATCCCGGGCAGTTGATTAAGTTTAACTGGATTTGATTCTTTCGGATCGATGGGCAGATCGAGAGAAACAAATATTTCTGCGATGTGATGATGAAGTTGTGAGGCAAAATGCCAGTGAAGTCATCCCCAGCTCCTTTTTTAGCTCCTTTATTCCCTGATCCATGTTGTGACAGCGCCGTTCCTTCCCTGGGCTAAGAATAGCCCCAAGTCTCCCGGGAGCAGCCTCAGCCCAGAGCTTCCTGGGCTTCCTGGGAAGAGCCAGCTCTGCAGGAGTGTGGGAAGGGCAAAAGCACCTCCAGCACCTCGGGTTTGTGTCTGAACTGCCCAGGAGGGATTTTTGTCCACTGCCCTCTCTGCTGGAATGAAGGTGTGGAACTCAGCTGCTGCGAGGGGATGAATTGAGGCTGAACCCAAACTTTTCTGTGCCTGCTGCAGAGATCCCTCGTACCAGTCTGGGCAATTTTAATGCAGGAATGGACAAGTGCTGTGCCCACGGGGGCTTTCCTGGTGTTCCCTTCTCCCTGCATGCTCCTGGGAGCAGAGGGGCAGGTGGAGGGTCCCTGGATCAGGGGCTGCCTGCAGGCTGGAGCCTGTTTTACCAAGGAAAAGTCCTGGATTCACAGCACAATCCGCAGCTGACGGCAGGGAAAGCAGTGGCTTGGATGGGGACATCAGTGCAACATCCCAATCACAGAATCCCAGGGTCACTGAGGTTGGAAAAGGACTCCAGGATCACCGAGGCCAAGCTGTGTCTGATCCCCAGCTTGTCCCCAGCCCAGAGCACTGAGTGCCACCTCCAGGCCTTTCTTGGACACCTCCAGGGATGGGGACTCCACCCCCTCCTCCCTTTCCAACACCTGAGCACCCTTTCCATGAAGAAATTCTTCCTGAGACAAGTCCCAGACCTGGAGATGGAGCCACACCCTGCCCCAGGTGGGAGCCGAGTCCCTGGTGAGGTGTCCCACCAACCAAACCATGCTGGTTCCCCACCTCCGTGTTGGATTCTGCAGCTCTTCCCTGGATTTGGGACCCAGGGAGCTGCTCCCATCCCCAGGACCCCAGATACCCCCAGGCCGGATCAGAAAATTCCTCTTATTCTTTTATCTGCATCCAACCCTCCCCTGGGCAAAGATTTGTATTTCCTTGTCAGGGCTCCTCCTGAGGGCTTTGCCAAGATCAGCAGCACCTCCACCCCACACCCCACATTCCGGAGAGTTTGGAAAAGCAGCCATTCCTTTCCAGAGAATTCGAGTCCTCCTCGATACAGCCATTCCTTTCCAGGGAATTCGAGTCCTCCTCGACCCAGCCATTCCTTTCCAGGGAATTCGAGTCCTCCTCGACCCAGCCATTCCGTTCATGGGAATTCAAGTC
>WAAE01014335.1:29718-57706 GCA_013400495.1 Nicator chloris | reverse complement strand
AGTCCTCCTCGACACAGCCATTCCTTTCCGGGGAATTCGAGTCCTCCTCGACACAGCCATTCCTTTCCGGGGAATTCAAGTTCTCCTCGACACAGCCATTCCTTTCCAGGGAATTCAAGTTCTCCTCGACACAGCCATTCCTTTCCAGGGAATTCGAGTCCTCCTAGACACAGCCATTCCTTTCCAGGGAATTCAAGTTCTCCTCGACACAGCCATTCCTTTCCGGGGAATTCAAGTCCTCCTTGACACAGCCATTCCTTTCCAGGGAATTCGAGTCCTCCTTGACACAGCCATTCTGTTGATGAGCTGCGATCATTTTGCAGGAGTGTGGTGGCAGCAAATGGCACCTCACACCAGAGAGGTTGAAACAACGGGATGGGTTTATTCCCAGCACTTTATTTTGGATGGAATTTGCAAAGTTGTCACCCTGTGCTCACACCAGCCCTGCACTTCACCGCGGAGCTCTCTGGTTGGGAATTAATTAACCCTGAGTGCCCAGCCATGGGAAACAATGGAGAGCAGCAGCTCCAAAGCCAGTTTTATGCCTTAGTGAGCATTTGTGAACCAAAGTGCATAAAAGTCCCTCATACCAATTTTCTGGCAGCTTTTAGAGCTTAGAATTATCTCATTAAGCACTGAAGGAGAGATGAACTCACAGTGAGAAACCTCAGCTCTAAACTTGCAAATAATTGCTGAGAGCAAGGTGAATATTCCTGATGTTTTCCAAGGGCTCACTGTGCCTGACTTGGTTCCAAAGGCATTTTCCCCCTGAGCTGTTTTTATTGCAACTTGTCCTGGCTCGTGTTTTGTTCCTTTTTTTTTTTTAGGATGTCAGTTTTTCTTTCAAGTCTTTACATTTTCATAATTGGGTTTGTGCCTTTGAATGTGTTTTGCTCCTGGCCACTGCCGCCAGTGCTCCTCCAGCTGCCTGGCTCCGTGCTGGGATGCACCCACCTGTACCACACATCCTGGCATTCCCGTGTGGCAGGAGGAATTGCAATCCTTCCCCTTGCCCAGGTCAATCCTCCAGGAGCTGGAGCTCATCCTTGAGGAGCTTGCTCTGCCACCGCTGCTCCCCCCGCTCCACGGTCCCTCGTTAAATCCGGGAACACTTGACATAATTGGATCCCAATCCAGAGCTGGAGCTTGGAGCGCCACGGCAGCACAAATAAATAAACGTCTTGGCCGCGGCTGTGGGGATAGAAACGTGCTCAGCTCCTGGGAAAAACACAAAGCCACGGAATCATTAGTTTGGAAAAGCCCTGGAAGGCCGTCCAGCCATTCCCAGAGCGCTGCCAGGTCCTCCAGGTGGTCATCAAGGGCTGGAGTCGGTGGTGTTGAGGATCTGTTCCAACCCAAATGATGCCATGGGTCTATGGAAGTAAAACATCCACAGTGGGAAGGAAAGCTGGGATGTGTTGATGAGCTCTGGAAAGCTCAGGTGTTGGGAATGCTGCTCCTCACGTTGATCCTGACACAGCTGCCTGAAGGTGATGGGGAACAGGGGATCTGTGATTCTCCTGAAATCAGGTTTTGTGGCTCATCCTTCCTTCGGAGTCTGTTAGTGCAATTACCTGATGAACTCTTCCAATTTAATTGGCGTAAGTGGGGCCAATTCTGTGCCGTAGCATCCATCCTCCTGCAGGGGACAGAGGAATCCCAGTTCCTCTGGGATTCACCCATCCCTGCAGAGCCCTGGGCTGGCAAATCCTCCTGGGAATGCTCCCCAGAGCCAGGGTGTGCCTCTGCATTCCCCCTTCCCATCTCCAGTGGTTTGCTGGGACAGCAATCCAGGACTGGGGGTGCTCCAGCCCACCTGGACACAGGGTCCAGCCCAGCTAAGTCCAGGCCAGCTAAGTCCAGGCCCAAGTATTGTGTTGGTGTGGTCAGCGGCACTGCAAACATGGGTGAGAACAGGTTGGGAATGGAAATATCGGTGTGGAGAGAGGCCTGGATCAGCCAAGAGCTCACACTCATCCCTGTCTGACAGATGGGAAAGGGGTCTGATCCTGCTCGGAGTCAGTCTGGAATGCAAAAACTCTTCCTTCCATCCCTGTGCTGCCCGCAGGATTCATCCTCCCTTTGGCCACCGGGAGAATTTACAGTAATTCAGGATTTAAGCCCTTCCCAAAAGCGGTGAAATGCCACAGAATCATTAAGGCTGGGAAATTTCTCCGAGATAATCAAGTGCAACCTTCAACCAACCCCCCCCTGCCACATACCCACTAAAATATATCCCAAAGTGCCACATCCAGCTGGTTTTTGGACACCTCCAGGGGTGGTGACTCCAGCACCTCCCTGAGCAGCCCTTCCAAGGCTGAATCACTCAGGGAAGAAATCTATCCCAATATCGCAGCAATATCTACTCATTAAAAATCTGGAGGTTCTGGCCAACATCCAGAGGGAGAAATTTGCTGAGTGACAAACATCCTCTACATCTGGCTCAGGAGGGCGGACAAGGATTTCCAGCTGGATTGGACAGAAAAGATGGAGAAGCTGCTGGGTGAGGGGCTGCTCAGCAGGAGCAGTGGCAGCAGCAAGGTCAGGGTTTGGAGAATCTCAGAATTCCAGACTGATTTGGGTTGGGAAGGACCTTAAAGCCCATCTCATTCCATGGGCAGGGATATCTTCCATAGACCAGATCTTTTCCAGCAGGAGCTTGGGATACAAATCTGCCTCCTTGGAGTCCTCCCAGGCGCCAAAAGGGATTCATCCACGTTTTCTGCCCCCAGGTATTTTTCCCAGCAGTACCAGAGTCGGGGCAGTTTTGCTGGAGCAGATTCTGCCCACAGCGATCCCATTTTAATGAGATCAAATCCTCAGGACAGAGCGCCAGAATTCCTGATTATTCCTCCTAACTGAACCTGACTTTGCTAATTCCCAGACACAAGAAAGGCAGAGGAACACGTGTTCTGCCAAACAAGCTCTGTCCCTCGGGGCTCCCGTCGGAGCTGCGCCGCTCCACGTTCCGCCACGGCGCAGGAGCCCTTCTCCTTGGATAAATCCTGACTGGAATCTGCTCCAGCAGTCACAGTTGTGCTGAAGGAACCATTGCTTCCACAGGCCTGGGGTGGAGGAATTCCTGGCTGTGGAATCTGGGGGAGATTTGGGAGAGTCAGGCCATGATTTATTCCGTGTGGGAATAGCGAGGATCTGTCGGGCCGGGTCTGGCTGTCCGCTCCGTTCCCAGCTAAAGGGATGGCTGGAGTCAGGTTTAAAAGTGGAATTGAATTTAAAATTGGGATTTATTGGCTGTAGCTCCACGTCTTCTGTCATTCCAGGGGGCCCTCCCGAGCTGCTTGGCCTCCTCTCACGTCTCTGCTTTGATTTGTGTGAAGCAAAGCAGGAAAATGGGAGATTCCAGACTGGTCCCAGTCCTGTTCATCCAGCAGGAGGGCTGACACCCTCACACTGCTCCAGGAATCGTTGGGAATTCATCAGCCCCCTCCCTTGGGAGCCACCCCTGCAGAAGTGCCTTTCCTGAACGAAGGGATGCCCAAGGGCTCATCCTGGAGTGGTTTCACTCGGTCCCTCCCCTGCAGTGCCACCCCTGTCTCCTTCCCAGGATCTCCTGTGGGATCCAGCCCCTCTCCTTGGTCACCACAGCACCCTGGTTTTCCAGGGAAAAGAGCTCCTTCCTGCTGATCCACGTGGATTCCCCAAATTCTCCGGCATCCCGGGATGCTGCAGCTCCCGTGTGGCTTGGTGAGAGCTGGGAATGAGAGCTGGGAATGAGAGCCGGGAATGAGAGCCGGGAATGAGAGCCGGGAATGAGAGCCGGGAATGAGAGCCGGGAATGAGAGCCGGGAATGAGAGCTGGGAATGATAGCTGCGAATGAGAGCTGGGAATGAGAGCTGGGAATGTCCTTGGAGCTGCAGATCTTGGTCTGCCCAGCCCCAGCCCAGGACCTGCTGCTGCTCAAATTCCTGGGGTTGGGATGTATGGAAATAATGATGGAAGGCAGAAGAGCTGGAGTGTTAAAGATGCAGGGAGCGAGCTGCTGGCACAGCTGCAGCCCACAGGGAACAGCCTTTGCTGGCCCGGAGCTGCTGGGAGCTGCAATCCCTGTCCTTATTCACATCACACGGGAAGAACATTCCGATTTTTTTTTCCAGTGGAGGTAACGTAGCATTCCGCCCCCTTCGCCTCCCTGGTTGTGCTGCTGAGGTTTTATTTGTCTTCATGGGTGCCAGAGGTGAGGGGAGGCTGCTCTGGGCACGGCAGCAGCTCCGAGGTCGTGCCTGTGCTGGGAGAATCCCACCTCCAGTGCCTCCAGTTTCTGTGGAAACAGCACGTCTCCACGGCTCCCACTTCCACATGCTCCAGAAGTTATTAATAACACTGGAATTGCTTCCCTGGGAGCTCTCACTCCAGGGATGCCAGGCTGGAGTCAGTGCCCAGGTGTGTGGCCTGCCCTGGGTGCCAGCTGGAGCTCGGCTTGGATGAGGCTGGGGATGGGAAGCGCTCCTGGAGCAGCTCCCAGGCTCTGCAGCCAGGCCATGGGACCTTTCCCCTGCTCTGCTTCCCGGTGTTGGGAATTGCAGCCGTGGATCAGTGTCTCAGGCTGCCCAGGGAGGGTTTCATGGGAGTATTGGTGAGTTGGGGGCTCTCCTGGATTTCTGTCTCTGCCTGCAGAGCCGGGGCTGTCTGTGCCAACCTCAGATCCCGCTCTCCACCATCCCAAGCTGGAAAGAAAAACAATAAAATTATTCATCCCTCCCAATATCCTTAGTTGTGCGGCCCGGATACAGCCAGGGAAGCGGAATTTTCCTTCTGTGATCTGATTTTTCCGTGATTAATTTAATTTCTGCTGGTTTGAACTGGTTAATGAGCAGCTTTGCTTTGCCCAGCACGTGTGGGTGGAGAGTTTTGGGGGGCGTCTGCTGCTCCACTGGCTCCACTTGTCCCACATTAAGGAGAAAATCCACCCCCAGAGCAGGGAATTCCCGTGGGCTGGGCCAGCTGGGAAGGGAACACGGCGGTCACACTCCAGCTCCTGGTCTGGAGCATCCCCAGCTCTGCTCAGCCACTCATTCCATGGAGATGTTTTATTGGCCTTGGAGGGAAAAGCCTGAGAGGCTTCACTGCCCAAGCGGGTGATGGTGATGGAATGTTGGGAGCAGGAGCCTGGGAAGGGGAGGATGGAGCTGGAGCTCACCAGGAGCTGCTGCCGCCCAGGAAATGGGGTACACTGAGGTTAAGGGGAAAGGAGGGGGAATTTTTCCCTGGAGCAAGAATTCCTTTGGTATTTCTCAGAGTGCCTGTGTCCCACGAGCAGCTGGCTCACTTTTTGTGGATTTTGTGGATTTTCCTGGCTTTTTGTGGATTTGCTCCTTTGTTCCTGATCTCAGGGATGCAAACACCCTGAGCTCCCCCTGAACATTCCGTGTCCATCACGTGGCTTCAGGCTGGACCTGGATCCAGGTGTCTTGTCCATGGGATGCTCAGCTTCCAACAGGAATTTCAGATTTTCGTGATTCTGCTGTTTTTTCCCCATGGGAGAGCACAGGGTAGCAGGATGAGGCGTTCAGTTTAGGCCACCCTTGAGTTTGGAGAGATCCCAATATAATTTTTAGGAATGCAGACCTTTCCAGGATGGATCCATAAAGGTTTTTGCCGCAGCCTCGTCTGTTCCAATCGATTTCAAGTGAAACTCACATAATTTGGTTTCTGCTTAATGAAGTTATGAAGTCTCATTGCAAATTAGTTAAAAAACACATTTATTCTGCTTTGGAGTCTGCCAGGAAAAAGCAGCTGCAGTGGAAGGGGCAGCAGGACTGAGGGACCAAGCAGAATTTCCAGGGCATCCCAGCAAAAGCAGAAGAATTCTTTTAAAAGTGAAAATAACTTAGAATTTCCATTGTCACAGCCTTTTAGCTTGGAAGATCTCCTTTAAAATGCAAGAGTTTCAGGGAATAATATTCCCTTCTTCTTCTTTTTATTTATTTTCTTTTTTTAACAAGGAAAATATTGTTAGCTCGAAGTTTGTGTTTTCTGCTGTTCAAAAATGCATTAAAAGCGAGGAGTAAACCTGCCAGTGGCCTTTAGAAGGCGCTAAATTTGCTCAGGAGAGAAAGCCAGGAGTGTTTCCCACTTCCAGAGGGTTTTTGGGATAGTTCCATATCCCGATTAAGGGGAGAGGCCAAAGTCTGTCTCTATAAATGTCATCCAAAGGCTGCCTAATGGAATTAGCAGGAATGAGGCAGTGGAACTCCACCGGAGTCAATTGAGTTGCTCCCACTTAATTGGTGAATTTGTCCTCAAATTCTTCATTTGCTCTCAGAGGGATGGAAAGATGCCATAAATTCTGGATGCTAAAACAGCCCCCACGTTGGGCTTGGTGAATAAAACCCAAACAAGGAATTGTGCGTGGCAGGAAAGAGCCAGGAGAGTTAATGAGCATTAATTGGTGACGAGGTTTGGTTCTGAGAGAGGCTGGGCACCTGCAGGTAGCTCCAGGGAAACCTGGTGTCCCTCATTCCCTCTGCCTGGAGAGTTTCTTCCTTTATCTGTTTGGATTTGGGGTTTTGCTCTTGGAAACACCAGCGACGAGAACAAACTGGGGCCAGTTTGATGCTGGGGTTGTTTTTCCTTTTTGCAGATTCCAAAGACTGGAGGGATCAGGAATGTTGAGGACGTAGAGCTGAGGGGGTGGAGGTGGTGTGGACACCTCGGAGAGATCTGATTGTTGTGTGAGGAGCTCCTTCTGCTCCCACATCCAGGGAAAAGGCGGGAGGCTGAGGCAGAGGGCGAGATCCAAAGGAGGAGCCAAAAGATCCTGGGAGCAGAGCTGACTCCTGGAGCCCCATCCCTGCTGAGGCCACCCAGACACTCCCAACGAGGAGGAAATCAGGGCAAAACACCCGAGGCATAATTAAAAATTAGGAGCTGACCCTCAGCAAAGCAGATTAAAGAATTAGAGTGAGGCCAAAGCCCCAAGGTCTGCAGGCCAGGCTTCATTTCCCCCCAGGGCCGCCTGGACTCCTGGCTGGTGGCTGTTGGCCTTTGATGGTTTTGGGGAGGTCGTGTCTGCTACAAAGCTCTGCTCCCATCCCCTGCTCAGCCTGTGACCACCCTCCCCCAGTAATCACATTTCCCCCACAGACACCATAAGTACCTGAGGGGTTTTATAAACATCCATATTCCGTGGGTTAAACTGGCAGCTCCCTTCTCCTGAAGGAGGAACGTCCGTGTTTCCCAGCCTGGCTCGTCGCCCTTCCCTGACTGGGTAACAATGGAGTTTTTGGTCATTCCTGAGAAAAATGGAGTGAAGGAGCTGTGTCTTTCCTTGGAAAGCTGGAATTTGAGCTGATGGGTTGTGAGGAGAAGGCTCCATTTGGGTAATGAATTTAAGGCATCCAATGGAAGGGCTGAGGCTATGGCTGAGGGACGCGGAGCTTCTCTGGGCAGGATGCTGAGGGTCTTCATCCATCCATCCATCCCTCCCTCCCTCCCTCCATCCATCCATCCATCCATCCCTCCATCCATCCATCCATCCATCCATCCATCCATCCATCCATCCATCCATCCATCCATCCATCCATCCATCCATCCGTCCATCCATCCGTCCATCCGTCCGTCCATCCATCCATCCATCCATCCATCCATCCATCCATCCATCCATCCATCCATCCATCCATCCATCCCTCCATCCATCCATCCATCCCTCCCTCATCCATCCATCCATCCATCCATCCATCCATCCATCCATCCATCCCTCCATCCAGGAGGGACTGGAGCAGCCTCCCCCCTCCCAGACACGCAGCTGCTGCTGAGTCACTGCTCTTAGGAGCTCCCTGCAGGTTTTGAAGTGCTCTGAGTCCCTTCTGACAAGCCCTGGCAGCAGAACCTGGCAGTTCTGGTGTCTGGAGCCGTTCCCATGGTGTTCCGAGCGCGGAGCGGGCTCTGCAGGGCAGGCCCACGTTCGTCCCACACAACTGCAGCCCACGTTTGGTGCTTCCTCGGTGCAGGAGGCTTTGAATTCCTGCTGCCAGCCATGGAAACCCCCGTGGCAGCCTGGAAAATGTCGGCTGACTCACGCGCCGTGACAGGCACCGGCGCTGCCTCATTGCTGCTTCTCCATCCTCCCACCCCAGCCCGTGCCAGGCTGTGCTGCCCGTGGGCTTGGGGACAGCACTGGGGGCCCCTGGCAAGGGCCCAACCACACCAGGCTTGCCCAGCCCCGTGTCCTCACAGCCCCGAGCTCAGGTGATGGGGTGGGACGTCGGCTGATGGTTGGACCTGATGATCTTAAAGATCTTTCCCAGCCTTCACAATTCCGTGACGCTCCAAACCATGAGCCCGGTGCAAAGCTGTCATATGGGCAGTGGGGTTTTGGCCGTGCTGTAAAATCCCGAAGTTGCAGTCAGGAATGGTGACACCAGCAAGGGGAGCTGGGTGTTCCTGTCCTTGGGAGAGACAAGGAGCCCCCAGAGCTCCCGGTGACCCCAAAACTTCTGGAAGTGCCAGCAGCTTGTGCTGCTTCATCCTCTTCTTCCTGTCCCTGCTACCAACACAAAATACTTGGAGATTTGGTCTGTTGATCACATCCCCTGTCCCATGTCCCCAAGTCCTCTGCTCAGGATTGTTTTCAATGTTATTTGGAGGTTTTGGAGCCAGATCTGCTGAGCAAAGTGTGGCTTTGTCTGGTTTGGTTTATTTCTGAGGTTGGGAAGAGGGAATGGTTTGTCCTGAGGAAATTGAGGGAGCTGGGAAAGGGGCTCAGCCTGGAGAAAAGGAGAAAAGGACAGGGGGGACCTGGTGGCTCTGCACAAGTCCCTGACAGGAGGGGACAGCCAGGGGTGTCGGGCTCTGCTCCAGGGAACAGGGACAGGAGAAGAGGGAACGGCCTCAGGCTGGGCCAGGGGAGGCTCAGGGTGGGTATTGGGAATATTCCCTTCTGGAAAGGGCTGCCCAGCCCTGGCACAGCTGCTCGGCGCAGGGGTGGAGTCCCCACTCCTGGAGGGACTTCAAAGCAAAAGTGTGGAAGTGTCACTTGGGGACACGGGCAGGGGTGGCCTTTGCAGTGCTGGGGATGGTTGGACCCCGTCTTTGAGCTGTTTCCCTCAATCCCAGCTGGTTTCTGCCAGCAGCGTTGGTGACCGAAGCTGCTAAAGGGCACCGTCAATTCGGCTTTGCAGCATCTGCTGTTTGTCACTTGCTCAAACCTCTGCTTTTCCCAAATTGGCTGCAAAGATTTCCTGACACGTTTTCAGCCGGTGTGAATTGCTGCAGCTCCCCTGAAGCCTGGCGAGGTTTCTGACCCCGTGACAGCCAATAATTTGGCCCCTGGTTGTCAAAAAATACTCAAGGCTCATGTCCACAACAGCGAAAAATTATTAGGAGGTGAAAATTGCTTCCTTGACTCTTCCCGCTTCTCGTGGTGACAGTAAATAGCACAAGAGCCCTCCGGTAAAAAGCACAGAAAAGCTCTGAGAAAAGCACAGAAAGAAACAGCCAAAAATCCAACTGCAAGGGGGAGGCCCCGGGGTGGGTCAGGATTTCACCTCCCTGTGCCAGGGACGTGGCCCTGGGTGCTGGGGGGGCTGCAGGGGTGGGACCCAGCTGGAGGAAAAGGAGGAATGGAATTCCAGCTGCTCAGACTCTGCCCTCGGAGCTCCAAGGTGGAGTTTTCCTGTGGCAGGTTGGCTCTCAGGATCTTCCCCTGGCCTGGGGTTGTCCTGGGACACCGAGAGGAGCCAGAACCGTGCTGGGACAGGGGATTCCCCTCTGCTGAACCTGTTCTTTGCTTTCATCCCGAGACAGGGATCAGCTCCTGAGGCTGGAGGGGGAGAAGCCGTGATGGAAAGCCCAGAGGGACCCCTCAGGTGGCAGAGACTGCTGAGGGCCTTCCAAAGCCCCACCACCCCGGGCTTCCAGACACACAGACTGCGTCCTGAGCTCCCAAAGCAGCTCAGAGATTCTGGGGGATGCTCTGGTTCCGGGGAGTGGGGATAGGTGGGGCTGGCACTGCCGGGCACTCCCATCCCTGGGAATTGGGTGGATGGGCTCAGCCTGCTCAGGGAAGCTCTGGCTGCCCCTGGATCCTTGGAAGTGTCCAAGGATGGGGCTTGGAGCATGCTGGGGTAGAGGAAGGTGTCCCTGCCCACCCAAACCACTCCAGAAGCCTCTCCCTAAACGCTGTGCTTCTCCTGGAAGCCAGGGAAACCCTCTGCAGATAGGGCTGCTCAGCCCAAGGTCCAAACCAGATTTCACTTCCAGGGATCCTCGGGAGGAGCAGAGGTGTGTGGGGTGCCCTGACCCCATCCCACTGCCCCCCCAGGCTCTGGAGCCATGTCCAGGGAGGGAAAGGAGAGTTCTGCTGCCCTTCCCAGCCCCTCCAGCTGAGGGGAGCCGGGGCAGCTCCCGCTGAAGACAGCAAAGGCTCCATCTGACATCAACACTGAGGAAATCAAACCCCTGGAAAGGAGCCAGGAGGAAAGGCAGGGAATATTTCCCAAGCAATAATTGATGCAGGAAATGGGGGCTTCTCTCCCTACTCCAGGCTCGCCTGTAACACAGAAAAGATGACTTGAGGTAGGTTCTTGTTTGGATTGGTTCAATTAAGCTTCTTGGTTCAATTAAGCGGAGTGAGGCTTTGAAGCTCAGGTTTATTTGATGGAATTATTGCATGGAATTTATAAATCTGATACTTTAACCCCTGGAGAGCCTCTCCTAGCCTGGCGAGGGCTGAAGAAGCTGAACTGTGCCCTGTTCCCTGGGCTCTGACGGAATGAGTGTAATTCTTGCAGGCCTTGACCCAAATCTCTTTTTCATCTCTTGCTCCTGGATTAAGCCCCTGATCGAGGAGAGGCTTGAAGAAATTCTTGTCAGAGATGCTTAAGTCGCTCAAAAAAAGGATGAGACAAAAAGATTTGGGAGATTTTAATAAACACTGAATGGTTTTTGCATCATTTCAGGGGCATTTGAAGCATCTGGGGCTTCTTGAGAAGCCTGCAGGTAAAATAGAAACGAGGTCTGGGGGGAGAGGAGCTTCAGGGGGTGTCCAGCCCCTCCTGGGCTCCAGCATCCTTTAATTAAAGAAAGAAAAACCAATGAGATCTGAAGGCAGCCTTGCACCTCTAGTAAAGTCTTGCTAATTTGGGGTAGGCAATAAATAAAGGGTCTGGGTCTGTTGGGACAGCCCAGCATCCTCAAAGCAGGGCACGGGACACCCTGAGGAACAGGGAGTTAGTTAAAGCAGGCCAGCAGTAATTAGAGATGGGAGACTGGAATAATTAGGGATGGGAGGCTCAAAACCACTCAGAAGAAATGATAATTATTCTTGATACATTTTAATAAATGACTTCTTTAAAAAAAAAAAAAAAGAGAGAGAAAACTGGCTTGGAGTAAGAAAAAGTTGCTTATTTAGGGAGCAGCCTCGAGGCACAAGGGGAGGGAAGGAGCTGGGACTCCTGGTGACAATTGTTGCTCCAACCAGAGTGGGAAACAGCAATCGGGAAGTGCCCGGAGCATCGGGATCCTCCACAGGATCCTGTTATCTCCAGGGAATTCCCCCCTTTGGTTTGGTGCTCAGGAACGCGGCAGATTGAAAAGCTCTCCCCTGGCAGCACCTGTGGGTCCCTGAGAAGGGATTCGTGGAAAAGGGAGGATTTCTTTGGGACGTTCCCGGTTTCATGCCGAGTTATCAGTTGTGGCTCATCCAGGAGCTGGTGATGATTCACTCCGAATCCCTCTGGAATTCGGGAGTGCCACATTCCAGCTGGGAATGAGGCCCCGGACACCCCGGGGCTGCAACGGGAGTAACTCAAAGGCCAAAGTGGCTCCCTGTTGTTATTTTTCCAATCTATGTTTTTGTCTGTAAATTCATTTACGTGTCTGCAAATTCACTTCCCAACTTAAAAAAAAAAAAAATTAAAAGGAAAAAAAAGAGGAAGGAAGGAAAGAAAGAAAGATTCCTATCAAAGACTGCTCCCTGGCAGTTTTTTAAAATGGAAATGTTTGCAGAGGGTTCAATATTTCACAGAAATTAACGAGAATCCATCTTGTTCCCGGAATGCTCCGTGGCATCCTAAGGAGGGAAGCGGGGAAAAATATTGCCCGGGAAGTGCTCGTAAATCAAGGTTTCTGTGCTCATTATCAGCATGAGAGACATCATATCCATAAAATGTAGGTCAGAGCATCGCATTTAACTCGGGATTTATCCCTGGCGGGAGGCACCGCTGCGCTCCTGAGGAACGACACGTGCTCCGATGAGGAATTCCGGCGGCAAAACCCTCCTTATCTCGCAGATCGGCAAATGTCCCGGCTCTCCCCGGGCAGGGTTTTACAGCTTGTCCGCTCCTCCCCTGCTCCCCGCCGCGCTCCCGCGGCTGCGGGCCGGGGATGTCCCGCCGGGAGGTTCGGGAATGTCCCGCCGGGAGGTTCGGGGATGTCCCGCCGGGAGGTTCGGGAATGTCCCGCCGGGAGGTTCGGGGATGTCCCGCCGGGAGGTTCGGGGATGTCCCGCCGGGAGGTTCGGGAATGTCCCGCCGGGAGGTTCGGGAAGGCCCCGCCGGGGGGTTCGGGGATGCCCCGCCGGGAGGTTCGGGGATGTCCCGCCGGGAGGTTTGGGAATGTCCCGCCGAGAGGTTCGGGGATGTCCCGCCGGGAGGTTCGGGGAATGTCCCGCTGGAAAATACGGGAATGTCCCGCCGGGAGGTTCGGGAATGTCCCTCTGAGAGATATGGGAATGTCCCTCTGGAAGGTTTGGCAATGTCCCGCCGGGAGATATGGGAATGTTCCCCTGGAAGGTTTGGGAGTGTCNCCAGCCTGGCCTTGGGCACTGCCAGGGATCCAGGGGCAGCCACAGCTGCTCCAGGAATTCCAGCCCAGTCTCTGCCAACCCTCCCAGCCAGGAATTCCTGCCCAAAATCCCATCCAGCCCTGCCCTCCTGGAAGCCATTCCCTGTGTCCTGTCCCTCCATCCCTGTCCCCAGTCCCTCTCCAGCTCTCCTGGAGCCCCTTTAGGCCCTGCCAGGGGCTCTGAGCTCTCCCTGGAGCCTTCTCCTGTCCAGGTGAGCACCCCCAGCTCTCCCAGCCTGGCTCCAGAGGGGCTCCAGCCCTGCAGCAGCTCCGGGGCCTCCTCTGGACTCTCCCCAGCAGCTCCAGGACCTTCCTGTGCTGGAATCCCAGGGCTGGAGCAGCTCTGCAGGTGGGGCCCCACCTGAGCAGGGCACAGGGACAGAATTCCTCTCCTCCCTTCCCTCCAACTCCCTGGGAATCATTAGTGGGACAAGGGATCCAAGGAAAGACACCCATTTGGAGCGGCAGGCTCAGCACCAGCCAGCTCCAACCCAGGGATGCAAAAAGAACCCAAAACCCCAATTATTGAGGGGAGAGCAGCTTGGAGCTGGATTAAAACCAGGACACAGAGTGTGTGTGTGTGTGTAGCCAATTCCCAGACAAACTCACAGAATTCCCAATCTCTGCATGGATCACATGGACGTTTTCAGGCACGAGCCCGTGCAGGAAATATTCCTGCAGAAACTCTCTGGACTGCTCATAAAATTAGAAATCTCTGCTCAGTTTTACACCAGCAAAGCCTCAGCCTCGTGTTTGCACCACTCATTGCTGTATAAATATAGAAGCTGCTCTCCTCCAAATTTTTTCCAGCTTAATTTAAGTTTCCTTGGATCGAGTAAGGAGCCAGGTTCATTCCCTGTCATGGGGAATGTAGTTCATGGAATGAGTTCCAGAGGGGCTTTCCAGATGGAAAGGGGAAAAAATAAGATACAAAAATATGTATATATAAAAATATCTATATATAAAAATGCATGTGTGTATAAATATATATTTATATATAGTTATATATTCATATATAATTTTATAGCTAATAGATAATATGAAAATATTTTTATAGATCTATATTTTTAAAATTCTTTTTAAATTCAGGTTGTGTGGGTTGCACAGGTTTAAAAATAAAGCCTGACAAATAATTCAGTGTTAAAAAAAAAAAAAAGGAGGAAGAAGTCAGAATCTGTCAATGAAAATGATCTCCAAAAGGAGGGACTCAAGGGTGAGATGGATTTTTGCAGTGGCTGCACCCAAGGTGCCGGGGAAGCCTGGCTGGTTCCTTGCTCCAGGAAAAAGAGGGAAAAGCGAGGCAGAGGATGCTGGAGCCAGATCCTTCCCTCTGGCATCACCTCCCGGGGCTGTCCTGCTCTCCTGAGCTCCCACACTCTGCCCTGCCCAGCTGATGTTGGGAATGATCCTCTGGAACCACTTCCCTGCCTTGTCAGCGGCAGCCTCAT
This sequence comes from Nicator chloris, assembly GCA_013400495.1. Taxonomy (NCBI): domain Eukaryota; kingdom Metazoa; phylum Chordata; class Aves; order Passeriformes; family Pycnonotidae; genus Nicator; species Nicator chloris. Next base: position 43,453 of record WAAE01014335.1, on the reverse strand, counting down.
CGTCCCCAGCTCAGTTTCCCCTGGAAACGCTGAAATCTTGCTCTTACCCTCAGTTTTGGGGGCAAGGAAGGGCCTGCAGAGCTGTGCAGTTCCAGACCCTTCCTGGTGTCTGATAAAACCGGGATGACCCAGGCTTTACCCACCTCAGCTGATTTTTCGCTGCTTCGGGGAAATTTTGGCTTTTGCTCCTTTTCCCGCAGCCTGGGCCGGGTCACGGCTCACTCCTGCCCACCTGCAGGGCTCTGTTTCATTTCTTGCCCTACTTTCAAGAACTTCCACACAGCTAAAGTTCAGCCAAAGCACCTGAAACTTCCATGATCCCTCCTTCCCTGCATCCCTTTGCTCTTGGAACACCCTGGACTCGTCCCCAGGGGGGTTGGTGACACGGTGGCCTTTGCTCTCTTTTACTCTCCTTTTGCTCTCCTTTTTACTCACTCCCAGTTATTGTACTTCCCCTGCTCTGTAAAGTTATTTTTCCCCTCTAAATCCTTTCCCTGTTTCTGTCCTTAACCTCACGTTTTGATCCAGGTCCCTGTTCCCATTTTACACCATTCACAGATTCTTTTAAATAACTTTTTTTTTTTTGGTGACCTCTGCCACCACTGCTGCTCTTCCCGAGGAAGGATTTAATTGCCCAGCTCCTCGTGCCCGTTGGGAAGAAATGCAGATCTGTTGGAATGCCTGGCACTAAGTCCCTCTTGGATTCCAGGGAATCTGATGGAGCCCGAGGGGAAGGGCGGGCGGTGCTTTCCCGGTTTCCAGAGGGTTTTCCAGAGGTTTTTCCAGAGGTTTTTCCAGAGGGTTTTCCAGAGGGTTTTCCAGAGGAGGGATGGAGGCACTGGAGCAGGATGCCCAGGGGAGTTGGACACCCAGGAAGGTGTCCCTGCCCCCGGGACAGAGAGGAGCTGGAGGGTCCCTTCCACCAAATCATTCCATGATTCCCTGGTGCTGTGGATGGGCCCCCCCAGTACCCCCCAGTTGTGGCCACCAGCCCCTGGCTGCAGCTCCCCTGGCTCTGCAGCTCCCTTTGGATTGTTTCTGGGATGCAGAGGTTGTTCCAGGAGCCAATCCTGCTGAAACAGGCAGGATTCCAGGCTATTCCCATTTTCTGAGTTGTGTCAATCCTCACCCACCCCGTGCCATCTCCTCCCTCCTCGCGGGGTGGCTCCATCCCAGCACTTGGTGTCCCACTCCCCGGTGACTCAGACACATTCCAGCCTCTCCAGGATCCCTGGCTGCACTCCTGGCATCCGTCCCGCAGCTCCTCCATCCCCCGGGGCACGGGAGGGCAAGCAGCACCTTCCTTGGCTGAGTATTTCATCCTCCCAATGGTTTCCCCGCTCCTCCTCCTCCCCCTCCTCCTCCTCCTCCTCCTCCTCCTCCTCCTCCTGGCATTCCCCAGTTTATCACTTCTGGTGATGCTTCACCTGCAGCAATTCCCGATGATGGATCAGCACCTCCTGCCCGCTCCTGTGCCGCTCCTCATCCCTGAATTATTTTGGAGATCCCTCCTGGTGGCAGCTCTTGTCTCTAATTTTCCCATTATTGTGCAGAACTCCCAAGCCAGCTCATCCCAGGAATGCCAAGGGCACGGGCTGGGCACGGATTCCTTCCTTGTGCTCCTGATTGCTCTGATTCCCGGGGAGTCATTCCCAGTATCCATCCCCAAAAAGTCCCAAAGCAGGGATGTTCCCACAGCTCCCTGACAGGAGGGCACAGCCTGGATCGGGCTCTGCTCCCAGGGAATGACAGAGGAAAAAGCCTCGGGGAGGTTTAGGTTGGGTCTTTGGGAAAAGGTGAAGTTTTCCTTGTCAGCACGTGGAATGCTGTCCGTGGCTTTTTCCCTCTCTGCAATCCCTGCATGGCTCCTGGAGCCCTGAAAGTCACTGGATTTCTCCTGCTGCTCCCGCCGTCGCTTGGATCGCTGGAACTGCCATCAGGAAAACTTCCAGGGAGAGCTCAGAGCCCCTGGCAGGGCCTGAAGGGGCTCCAGGAGAGCTGGAGAGGGACTGGGGACAGGGATGGAGGGACAGGACACAGGGAATGGCTTCCCAGAGGGCAGGGCTGGATGGGATCTTGGGCAGGAATTGTTCCCTGTGGGTTCAGCCTGCACAGTGGAAGGTGTCCCTGCCCATGGCATGGAGCTGGAACGACTTCAAGGGATTCAAGGTCTCTTCCAAGCCAACCCATCCCAGAATTCTTCCATGTTCCTGCAGCCCCACTGGAGCAGGGATTTCCAGGAGGAGGGAGCCCAGCTCCCCCTGCTGAAGGGATTTCCATGCTTTTATTCCAACGGGCCGGCAGGAAAGGAAGCAGAGCAGCCGTGCTCACACGAGCAATCCCATTTCATTTCAATGGAATGTTTATTCACAGCCGGTTTAATATTAATGGTAAATCGATCTCCGGAATTTTTTCCCATCAAAAATTAATGCCATGCACTCTTTGTGCGTGGAAAGCATCTCCCAATTAATTGGGAGACAACCACTGGAAATCCAACACTGCCACTCAGCCAGTCCCAGGCCATTCATTTCCTTAAGTGCACAAGCACTCCGTGAATAATTAATAATGATTAATAGTGGTATTAAATTATTATTGGTGGATCAGGAGAGTGGAGCAGGTATCAATTTGTGATTTATAGCCGGGAAACAACGAGGAATTGGGGAAGGAATAAATCCCAGTTTAAGCTGGGTTCTGCACACCCTGTGGGTGTGGATCCATTCCAAACCTGACCTCACACCTACACGGCCACCCAGGTGCCACCTTGGGGCTTGGAGGATTCCCAAACTTTTCCAGGCATTTGAACAAACTCTTCCCACCTTGGTCTAAGGTGGGAGCTGGACCCTCTGGATTCTCTCCCATGAGGGAGGGGCGAGAGGAATCCCAATTCCATGTGGGGTGTGACAGAAATTATTGTGGGGTCGAGCCAAGTGAGGGGGAAAAGGAGCTTTTCCCGTGGCAAGAAGCCAAGGAACAGCCCCACGGCCTCATCCAGGGCAGGATCCCGCCCGGAGCCGCTTTCCCTGGAGAGCAGCTCCGTGCTGGGCTGCTCTGCACAAGGCAGGAACGTGCCTGGGCTGACAACATTAATATTGATTAAAGGGTTCATGACTAAGTGTGAGGAGGAAGCAGAAGCCTGTGCAGAGCTCGGAATAATTTGGAGTGGTTATTTTTAGGCCGGGATGAGATAACGGATTTACACCGAGCCAAGGGCCGGGTGCTTCATCCCATTCCCGGCCTTTACGGCTTCGGGTTCCAAAGTACCCCTGGGCACATCAGCCCCCTCCACCCTCCTTCCCTGCAGGAACAAACAGGACCTTGTGCAAATCCCACTGCGCCTTTCCCGGGGCTTTCTGCCTCATCAGCACCTCCTGAAGCCATAAGGAAACCAGAGAAGCTGGAAAGGAATTAGTAAATGTAATTTATCAGGAAAAGCTTCTCCAAACCCTTCTTTATGAAAGTTTGCTTGCTAAGCCATGGACTTTCCTTGGGTGGTTGCACACAACCAACCCGCTGAGATTAAAGAGTTGTTGAAATATTCAACATGGAAAATGTGAAATGCTCCAGCCTTCAAAACAATGGTCTTGGGAAGCACCGTTGGCACTGTTGGGATCCCAGAATCCCAGAGTGGGTTGGAACTGGAAGAAACCTTAAAGCTCATCTTGTCCCACCCCTGCCATGGGCTGGGGCACCTCCCACTATCCCAAGTTGCTCCAAGATCCGTCCAAGCTGGCCTGGGACATTCCAGGGATGTGGGGTCAGAGCAGGCGGGGCAGGGACACCCCTTTATCCCTGTGCACTGTGTCCTTTCCACCAGGGACCGTCCCCTCCATCCCACCCATGGTCTCCTGGAGGGAATCGCTGTTGCAATTCCTTCCACGGGGTTTTGGAGCCAAACCCCTGCCCTTGGCCTCTCCAAGCACAGAAACGGGAGGAATTCCATGCAGCCTTTAGTGGGACTGGGAAGGGGAGAGGCAGGAATTCCCACCTTCCCCCTGCTGTGACATCCATCACCAGGAACAGCCGCGGTTTTCGCTGTCCCTTCCCTGCTCGTTCCGAGGGAAGGACTCTCTCCTGCAGGAGAGCCGGGTGGTGCAGCGGCGTGGAGCTCTCCCAGCCTCCCCTGGCTCCCTCGGTTGTCAGGGAGGACGGGCTGAGCTGAATTTTAACAAACCCACTTCCCTGCAGCTCCCTCAGGAGGAAAACAAGCGGAGGCTTGGAGACGTCCTGGGCATGGGTCACATCCCCCTGCAGGAGCTGTGTCCTGTGGGGATCCTGCTGGGAATCTCCTGCTCTTCAGCCCTCAGAGGTCTTCTGCACTGGGCAACTCCTGCTCTCCCCATGCAAAAAGAAAAGGATATAAAAGGCATTTTATGCATTTTCCTCTGTTTGGAAACAAATCCTCCTCCTCCAAATGTGTCCTGGATTGCTTCGCTTTGGAGTTTTTGAGATTCAGCCCCTGCAGTTCTCCCTAAAGGGGCTCCAGGAGAGCTGCAGAGGGACTGGGGACAAGGATGGAGGGACAGGACACAGGGAATGGATCCCACTGCCAGAGGGCAGGGCTGGATGGGATCTGGGGCAGGAATTGTTCCCTGGCAGGGTGGGGAGGCCCTGGCACAGGGTGCCCAGAGCAGCTGTGGCTGCCCCTGGATCCCTGGCAGTGCCCAAGGCCAGGCTGGACATTGGGGCTGGGAGCAGCCTGGGACAGTGGGAGGCGTCCCTGCCACGGCAGGGGTGGGAGTGGGATGTCCCACCAGAAATCCATCCAGGGTTCTATGATTCTGTCACATGGAAATGGAATTTTGGCAGCTCAGCCTCCCTGTGGGAAGGCTGTGCCCTGCCCAGGCTGGAGCCTCCTCATTCCCAGCAGGATTCCAGCCTTGGAATCTCCCTGGAAACCTTCCCTGGAGCCCCACAGGATTCACCCCTTAACTGAGGGATTCCCTCCCTCACAGAGGCTGCAGAGCCCAGGATGGAATTCTGTAAAAGGATAAACATGAAAGGAGGTGGGAATGGAGGCTCCAACTCCTCGTGCTCCCCTGCCTTGGCTCAGCTCCGTGCACGGAGCATCCCCCGTGCCAGCCTGGGAACTGGGAGTGGCTGATGCAGGCACCAGCTCCCTCCACAGCCACTTGCTATTTTTCTCCTGAAGAAAATGAATTTTTTAGGGTTTTTTGCAGTGCCTGTCCTAGAGCATGGACAAGAAAGGTCGGCCATGAATTATGGAGGGCTGAGTCCTCCGCGGAGGGGGAAGGAAAATCCAGGGAGCTTCAGGAAGGGGAACACAGCAGCCCCCTGGATGGATGGGGGTGGGCCAAGGGAGATGGGGATCCCACCAAAGCCTTCTCCTGACCATGGGAAGAGCTCCTGTGGCTCTCTGGCCGGGCAGGGAGCAGCCACATTCCATAATCCAACCCCAACCCTGCCAGCGGCTCCGGAGCCTTGCGAGGGCAATGAAAAATTCAGCAAAGGCAGTTGGAGAGAAAGGCAGGATCACGGAATTTTTTAGGGTGGAAAAGACCTGCAGGAGCACCGAGTTCAAGCCTTGAAGCAGCATCTGAGCACAGAAAGTTTAATTTAATTGGGCTCTGCTCGGGGAGGAGAAGGCAGCATCCTCCTCCCAGCTCCTTCATCAGCTCCGCCGCTGGATTTGGGATGTGAAGGAAGCTGGGAGCATTAATGGAGGAAAAGGAGTTTTAGTCACTTTGTGGGGGGAATTAAACAGGTTTTGCTTTGGCCAAACAGGGAAAGAGCAGAGCTGGGCAGAATCCATAACTCAGAGCATCCCGGAGGAGTGGGAGCTCCTGGATGCCGGGATTAAAGGGGGATGTGGGGAGACATCCATGGTCATGAGACAGAGCAGGATTCCAGCACTGGGATAAATGGAACCTGGACTGGGCAGGAGGAAGTCGTGCTGTGCAGGGGTGTGAAATCCAGCGTGGGCTGGCGGATCCGGCAGCAAACTTCCATGGAAGTTCAGAATCCTTTCCTTGCTCGTTTTCCTACTTCCCCTGTGAGGAGCAGCCCCATCCCTGCCTCTCCAGCCACAAAGCCCCCCTGGCTCCTGTCCCACCCTCGGGCTCTGGCCCATCCCTCAGCAGTTTCTTGGGAAACAACGTGGTTTGGACAAAGAGCTCACCCCTTCCATGTCTTCCTGCCATTCCCCATTCCCAAATTATGGAGCCCTTTGGAGCAAACAGAAGGGTTAAGAGCGTTCACACCCTCCCCTCTAAGCTGCAGCCTCCAAGTTGAACTCAGGGACTTCCCAGGAAAAAAAAACAACCCATCCCTTTGTGGTTGGCAAAAAAGGAGATGCAGGAATTGGGTTGGGGAATGATTTGCTCATCCCAGTTTTCCTCCCCTTATCCCGTTTAGTGATTCCATGACCCCACCCAAGGGAAGCGCTGCTCCTGGAGCACACGAAGCCATCTCACCTCGCTGCCTTCCAGCCCTGCACACGGGGCTCCTCAAGTCCCCCAATTCCAGCCTCAAATCCCAAATCCCCCCTTGAATGGAGGGCCAGAGATGTTGAAATCCTGCTGCTAAAAACGAGAGGAGCTCTGGATTCCCAAAGAGCCTCCCCATCCCACACGGCCACGGCTGCACGTGGGGAAAGCCAAGCTCTGCCTCTCCACTGCTGCATTCCCGACTATTCTGACATGAAAGAGCCTGGAGTGGGGACAAATCCATCATTCCTTTGGATAATTTCAATGTATGAGTGCGGTTTTTAATACCCAGGCTTCTCCAGCTGCATCCTCCCATTTTTTATGACGTTTTCCCCATTTTCTGGAGCAGGCCTATCAATTCTCTGCTGCTTTCTTCCTCTTGCTTAATTGAAAATGTCACTTCTTGTATTTAATGAGAATTTCTGCCCTATTCTAACCCTGTCAGAAGAGACTTTATCCCAAAACCAGTCCTAAAAACCCACTGCAAGAATTTCTGCTGCCATAAATCCTTAAGGGATTCAGGAGAGCTACTGGGGCTGACAAGGATTTGAACCCCATGGAGGAAAATTACAGCTGTTTTTCCCATTTCTCTCCATCTTTTTATTAATTCCATAAATTTCCCTTGTCCACCAGTGCTGCTCTTGGCTTTGTACAGGGAGATGGAGCCTCAGGAAGGGGAAGGAGCTGGAGAAGCAGTGGATGGGTGGAGCCCTCATCCCTGGAGGGATTCCAAAGCCCTGTGGAGGTGGCACTTGGGGACACGGGCAGGGGTGGCCTTGGACTCCTGCAGCTCTTGCCTCCATGGTTCCCCCACTCCATGGCAATGGTTTTTTTGGTTTTTTTTTTTGGAAAGATGTGTGGGAAGGCTGGAAAGTCTGACCTGCAAACCAAGACAGAGGTTTTTTTGGCAGCTCCTGCTGCTGCTGCTGCTGGTTTTGGGGGTGATGGGAGAGCAGCAGGGGGATGGGACGGAGGGAGGGAAGGCTCTGATTCACAATTCCTCATCCCACAATGTTTACAGCACTTGGGCTGGGAAAAATACCTGTTCCCAGGAATGCTCCTCAATAGGCTTGGCGTTCTCCTCGCTGCCATTGCTTAGTAACAGCTCTATTTTTAAATGCTGAGAGGGGAACAGACCAAAAACACGGGAGTTTGCTCAGCCCCTGATCCAACAGGGATGAACCCAGCGGGACGGGGCCCTTGGGGTGGCGGGAGCTGCGCTGGGATCGGGTGGGATCAGGGCCAGGAGCTGCCCACACCAACCTTCCACGCTCCCAGCTGGGTGAGGAAAACCCCAAACTGTGAAATCTGTGCGGTCCTCAGCTCGTGGGGAATCTCCTGGAGAGGGCCTCCTGTCCTCGTGAGGGATGGGATGTTCCTGGGGCAGCCCCGGGTGGGGAAGGAGAGGGTGGATGCAGCAGCTGAGCCTGGGCAGCAGGGACAGGGGATCTTCAGGGGGATCCTCCCTCCTCAGGGGCTCTGCTTCTACCCCTGCGCCACTTGGGAAAGAAATCCCAGAATCCCAGACTGGTTTGGGTTGGGAGGGACCTTAAATCTCCCTCCAGTGCCACCCCTGCCATGGCAGGGACACCTCCCACTGTCCCAGGCTGCTCCAAGCCCCAGTGTCCAACCTGGCCTTGGGCACTGCCAGGGATCCAGGGGCAGCCACAGCTGCTCTGGGCACCCTGTGCCAGGGCCTGCCCACCCTGCCAGGGAACAATTCCTGCCCAATCTCCCATCCAGCCCTGCCCTCCTTCAGCTTAAAGCAAATCTCCAACAGTTTCTGCTAAAATACCTTTCCAGGAGTATCCAAACTTGCTCCAACCTGATTTGGGAGGGTTTGGGAGCACCACCCCTTTTCCCAGTGCCTGGATCCCACACGGCTGCACTGGGATGAGGCCACCTGCTGCCCGTGGGACCTTCCCTCATGGAAAATACCAGGATAAATGGCACCCTTTACCCTGTGCCCCATCCACTGACGGTCATGGAATTTCATCCGTTTCCCTGGGCTTTGCAGGTGGCAGCAGGATTCCCTCTATCCAGGCCTGACGTTGATTATTCCTTTCCTTTCTCAAGGACACAGCAGAAACTTCTGGAAATCCCTTGGGGGCACGAGGAGGGAAAGAAGGGGAGCCCAGGGCTAACAAAGAGCTGAAGACAAGTCCCCGCAGCCTTGTGCCACCCTCACCTGCCCTCGTGGCTTTAATCCATTCCTGTGGGGAATGTGGCATCCAATACGTGCCCAAATCCCTGGTTTGGTGAAGAGGTGACAGCAGAGCCTTGGCCGTGTGCCAGTGCCACCAATCCCCCTCCTGCTGCAAAGTGCTCCTCAGAAGGAAGATGTAGATCTCATTTCGGTGTTTTTCCTGGAGACTGTGGCACGTTTTCTCAGCTGCAGGCTGGTGACTTTCCCACGAGAAAGCTGAATGTAAGAATGTAAAAATCTTCTCCACAGCTAGCATTTGTTATCTTGTTTACATGTAGAGAAGTGTCAATTCTGATTAGCCAACCACAGTAACAGCGTGTTAATCGAGGACCAGTCAGGTCCAGCTCTGTCCTTTCACTCTGTAGAAGAGGTCGTTTGTTATTAAATAAAGTCAGACTTCTTCAGTCTGGAAAGAGCCGAGCTGGCGCCGTTGGGGTGACAACGACAGGAAGCCGCCAGGCAGAAGGAGAGGCCGGGTTGTTTTTGAGCTGTCCCAGCGGGAGCCCTGCCAGGCTGCAGCTGCCTCTGCTGGGCTCCTCTGCCCTGCCCACGGAGGGAGCTGGGCACGGCAGCCCCTCCAGAACCACCCCCAGAGGGGAAACCCGCCGAGGTGCCACCACCAGAGCGCCGGGAACGACTCTGAGCTGTGAATGGTCACAGCACGGCAGGAAGGCAGGAGCTGTAAGGGAAACGATGGGACGTGCGTGATGGACACAGCACTGAGGGTGGAAATGGCATTTCCCAGGGGATTTAAAGGCAGGGTGGCCGTGGCAGTGAGCCCCGATGGAGGGGAAAACTGCGTCAGCTGGTGCTGGTTTGATGTTCGCTCCTGGCTGGGACCTGCCCGTGGTGGAGCTGTCCTTGGTGCCACTCCTGTCCCTTCCCAGCTCCTCCCTGAGCACACGCGCGCCTTGCACGTGGCTGAGCGGGGAATCCTGGAATGCTTCGGCTGGGAAGGGACCTGAAAGATGTTCCGGATCCTTAAAACCCCACCCGGTTCCATCGCCGGGCGCTCGGCCGCGAGCAGCACAAACGCCGGCAGGGCGAGGCACCGTCCCCCTCCCACGGCCGGGCCAGCCCACCTCCGGCACAGGAGGAGGATTTCTCCCTGTTTTCCCTTTCCCGTTGGGACTGACGGCGCTCCGGGGCTGGGAGCTGCCCGTGGCAGGGCCGGGGCTGCTCCCCCTCCCTCCCACCCCACCCCACCCCACCCCACGGGTTTTCATTTGAGAGGCAGAGAAAGTTCCCGTCCCTCAAAAGTCGGAAGGGTGTGGAAGAGGGAATGAGGAGAGCACACGGAGAGAGAGAGAGCCTTTGCTCCTGCTGCAGTGCCTGCGATGTATTTTTGCCACACGCTGCTGCAGAGTGCAGCCCACTGCAGCAAAGGAGGGAAGAGAACTCCCTTCCCTCAGCTGCCTGCTCTGAGGAGAGGCTCTGCACACGCGGAACAGCCACAAACTCTGCCAGCTGTGGCAGCAGACGCTGCCGGGGAGCCCCTGCATCCCAGCAATCCCGATTGCCCCCGGCTGGCACAGCAGCTGGGAATGACCTTCAGCTGCTCTTCAGACGGGCGGCTCCGGCAGGGAAAGTCGTGCCTGGATTGTGGAGAGCTGAGAGGGGGCTGTGTGCTTGACAGGCAGCTGTGGGGAGGTTGCAAGCGGAGATTTAAATACTTTTTGTAGGCCTGGAGGGCTCAGCTGCTCCAGGGAGGAATTGAAATAGGAGGGAAGGGTTTTGGGCACCACCTGCCAGATTCTGGAAGCTGGGAACTCGGTTTGGAGGAGACAAAATGGGAATTGGAGCAGGGATTCCTCTGACAACATTCCTGACCCCCGTGGCCAGCGCTGAACATCCCAGTGGCTCCAGGATACTCATGGAATCACGGGATCCCAGGCTGGTTTGGTCAGAAGGACCTTGAAGCTCGTCTCATTCCGGCAGGGGCACCTCCCAGGCCCCATCCCAGAGCAGGAGAGCAGGACTGGCCCAGCTTCTCCCCTGAATTCCTTTGCCCTTTTGATGAGAGAGGGAAAAGGGAGCAGTTTAATGTCCCTGGCTGTTACATCTTCTAGCAGGTTTTTTAAGTGCTTCCAGATGATAGAAATGGAATAATTTCAGCGTTAAAAGAAGAAATTAGTTGTTGCAATTTTAAGAGTTATCATTTTTGCAGGTCCAGCCTGATAATATCATCACTCCAGAAAAACGACTTTTTTTCCCAAATTACCTTCAGTGGTAATTTGGGATGCAAATATCCCAAGTTATTCCAGTGTCATCCTGATGGAACAGCTCCAGCAATTCCTCAAGGATAACGACAATTATCCATCGATTGCACGCTGGGAGTGAGGAGGGAGGGCAGAGCCCTGCTGCTTGTTGGGTTTCCACAAAGATTTTCCTTCCTTTTCCATCCTCGTTTGTCATCTCCTAAATTCTGCCTCAGTCAAAATTCCCAGGCTCGTTGGCCTTTTTTGGGCAGAGCCTGCCAGGTCCCTCCTGCCCCACCGCTGTCACCCTGTCCCAGCTCCCAGCTGGACTTTGTCACCACCCACAGAAGGGGACCTGAACCCCCCGTGTCTGTGGCACCAGGGCCGTGCCTCATCCTCTGCTCTCAATCCCACAATGAAAGGCTCCAGAAATGGAGACCAGCTTTGTCTGGGAACACTTCAAGTAGCTCTTGAAGAGCACTTGGTGAAACCAGAGGGAAAAATAAAATATATATTGGGAATTCTAAAGGGAAAATGCTCAAAGCTGTGCAGCTCCACCATTTATTGAATAGGAGCTGAGTCCTTAAAACTGTTCCTTCTCTCTGTAGTCCAGACTTTTAAAAAATGGGGACTAAAAATATTTCTATTTCAAGGTTATCTATGTGATGCTTTGATTTACCCCCCTGCCACCTTCCCAGCTGGACTTGACCAGAGCCTTCTGAGCCCAAACCTGCAGAACGCTTTTAGGGAACACATCCAGCTTTCCTGGGGAATTTGCTGAAACAATTTCATTATTCTAAACCTTGCCTTAGCCAGGCCCACAGCGTGAAAGGGTTTTTTATAGGAGCTTAGCAGGGGAAATGCATGGAAGAGCAGCGGTAAAGCCCAGCTTAGGGATTTGTTCCACTGATCAGCTGGAGCTCTGCATCAGCAGAGTCCAGGGATGTGCTGGCATCCACACTTTTCATTACTCTGGCCTGCTCTTTGTTGGCCTTGCTTTTCCTGCCTCCACTGGAGCCAGTGGAACCACGGTGGAACTGGTGTGAGGTGATGGGAATGGAGGATTTTAGTTCCACAGCTCCAGCCTTGCCCTTCCCAGCTCCTGGCTTGGGGGGTTTGGTTCCCACCTCCCCCTGGGCTCCTGCAGCTCCCCCTGGCACATCCCTGTGTTTCTGCCTCTCCTTTCCAGAGAAGAAAAGTCTCTATTTTGTACATCAGGACTCGACTCTTCCCAGGGTTTTCCAGTTCCTTCATGCCCTTCGGAATCTTGGTGTTTTTCAGGAACATCAGGAAAGGAAAGACCTCTGAGCTGTAACCAAAAAAAAAATTCCTATCTTGTGCTACTGTGGATCTCCTGGGAGACAAATTTCCATCTCCTGCCTCCCAGCAGCTGTCCCAGCTGACACTGGACACCCCCCGTGTCACCCCTGAGATCAGAACCACTGGGGTGGGTTGGGAGGGACCTTAAATCTCATCCCATCCCCCCCCTGCCATGGCAGGGACACCTCCCACTGTCCCAGGCTGCTCCAGCCCCAATGTCCAGCCTGGCCTTGGGCACTGCCAGGGATCCAGGGGCAGCCACAGCTGCTCTGGGCAGCATCAAACCAGGGGCGCTGCAAAAATGTTGGTGGAGCAGAACTTTTCTGGGCCTAATTTGACTTCCCAGTCAGAGATGGAGAGAGCAGGAGAGACTGGGAGCGTCCCCAGAGCAGGAATTCCTCCAGCAGCAACAGGCAGAGGAGAGGTCATGGGTGCCAGGGGATTATCCCGGTGGAACAAGGCTGGGGAGCTCGCTGCTGGCAGAAACCCTCCTGTCATCCTCTTCCAGCTCTCTGCTGCCTGGCAAATTCCACAGAGCTGGAGGAGCGAGGTGCTGACCTCACCCAGCACAGAGCCGTGAAGCCACCTTGTCACCGCGGCCGTCCCGAGCCTCTGTCAGGCTGCCGGGGGCTGGGGGTGGCAGTGGCTGCCCCACCGAGCCCCAGGAAGGGGACACGGCAGCACCGGGGCTGGCGTTTGCTGCCTTCGGGAGCGAAGAGTGCAATCCAAGGAGCTGAGCAGCTCCAGGGCTTGCTGCTGCCCCAGCCGCTCTGAGGAGCACCAGGAGAGGCTGCAGGAGCCCAGCCCCGTGGGCAGGGATGTGCTGGGAGGTGTCGGTGCCCACGGCAGGGGGTGCGACAAGGTCAGCTTTGAGTCGGTGCCAACCCAGCGCGTTCTGCGTTCCCGCGAACCCCTGGAGGGTTCCCAGGATGGCTGCGGGTCACACACAGACACGGGGCAGGGTGGGACATCCACGTGCGTGTCCTGCTCTGCACCCAGCTGGGTGATGCCCCCGGGGGTGGGGAACAGCCAGGGCAGCCTCACCCCGGGGCACGATGCCCCTGCATCACGATGCCCCGCGACCCCCGCGGTTTTAGCTCGTGGCCTGCGACACCGCAGCCCGCAGGGGACACTGAACTGTCACCGCCACTGCCCGCGCAGCTCCCGGGGGGCTGCGAGCCCCTTTCCGCGGCCGGGAGCCCGGCACCTTGCGCACCTTGGCCCGGGTGAGGAAATGAAATGGCTCCTGCCATGGGAAGGGAGCGACGCGGCGCTCGGGGGCTGCCCCCCGTCGGGGCCGGGGCCGCGGCTGCGGACCGAGGGATGCTCCGGGGATGCTCCGCTCGCGGGGCGCCCCGTCGGGAGGGGAACGGGCGGGGATGGGCGGCACCGCCTGCGCGCATCGCTCCGCATCTCTCCGCACCGCTCCGCACCACACCTGCCCGCCCCGCATCCCCCGCGCATCCCCGCACAGCATCCCCGCACAGCATCCCCGCACAGCATCCCCGCGCAGCCTCCCCCGCCCCGCATCCTCCCGCTCCGCACCGCCCCGCGGGGGGGGCGCGGCC
>WAAE01014335.1:0-29652 GCA_013400495.1 Nicator chloris | reverse complement strand
GCACCGCTCGGGGCGCGCAGCCCGGGCACGCTCCGCGCTCAGCCGCCGCCCCCGCGCAGCCCCCGCGGCGCGCTGACAGCTCGGGCGCGATTCCACAGAACCTGCCTGCGGCGGGGGTCGGGCTCGGCGCAGCTCCTGGAAAATTCTGCGCCCTTCGCAGCGCCGGTGGAGGCGCGGGGAGGTGCGGAGGAGGCTCCCTCCTTCCCTCCTTCCCTCCCTCCCTCCTTCCTTCCCTCCCTCCGCGCAGGGACATCGCCGCCTCCCGCGGTCCCGCGTGGCGCCGCGTCCCTCGGCCGGCCCCGGGCCGTTTGTCCATCCCGGCCGCCCTGCAGAAGGCCGGCGGGTGCTCGGGTCGCCTGCCCGGGGTCTGGGGGGCAGCGGGGCCGTGGGCACCGGCTCATCCCCGCGCTGGGGGATTTGGGGGAGGCTGGGCAGGGGCCGGGCCCGTGGCGCTCGGAGCCCGCGTCCCCTGGCCCCATCCCCGTGTCGCTGCCCAGGGATGGACAGCGTGTGGCGAGGGCACCGAGCAGGCTTTGCCCGTTTGCAAAGGGAGGGTCATGGACAGGAGAGCCCTGTTGAAAGTTCCTTGGTTTTGGGGAAATAGAAACGTGCCGATGGATATTTTTGCCGTGCCCCTCACTCCATCTAAATCCCTTCCTTTTTGCTCCTGTCCATCCGTGATTTCCAGCTAAAGACTCCGGCCACGTGCCGCTGGTGTCTTTAACCTCAGGTGTTCGAGGGAGAATAATCCTTAGGAACAGCTGAAATCCAAAGCGTTTCCCTCCCCATTCCACGAGCGGAGAAGTGACTTAATCCGGTGGGTTTTGCCGTTCCGCATCTGCTCGCTCAGCTCCTCACGGAGGAGGAGGAGGAGGGAGGGAGGGATGCTCGCCATGGCAACCTCGCGGCGCAGATTGCAGCCACTTCGGGGAAGTAGCAGGACTTGGGAAAGGAACAGGAGCAGCTGATCTCAGAACCGGCATGATCGGGGATGAGCTGGGCAGCTCGGGGAGCGCGACCTCTTTTTTGGGAGCGCTCCTGTTGCCTCGGTTCGGGGGGTGGGTGTGGGCAGGGACGGGGCCTTCGGGGGGGTCACGGAGCCGCCTGTGCGTGCAGCCGCAGTGAAAGGAGGGCTCTTCATTTCCCAAGCACCGTTAATTACTGTCATTATTCCGAAATTCAATGATTTTATCATCCAACACCTTGCTGTGCCGCCTTACCTTGGTGTCCCCGTGAACTTTACCTTGGCCTCCGTGCCGTCTGTAAAACTTTTCCTTGCATAAAGCAGCGGTTTTTATTTTTTAATTACCTCACAGAGGAGGAGCTTCGCTCTGTGCTTCTGTAACGCGGCTGATGTGAAATCCCTAAAAAGGGGGGCTTAGATTACACCGATTTTCGCAGTTGCTGGAGTAACAAAACCATTTCCTGGGTGCCTGGTGGATCTGAGGAGCTGCAGCTCGGGAGCAAACGCTGCGGAGAGCTGGGCTGGAATCCCTGGGAAGGTGCTGCCCGCCCAGCAGCAAATTCCCCACTCCCTGAGCCTGCAGGAATTTGTCAGTGCTTCCCAACAATGCATTAAAAATTGGTGAAAGTTTAAAATCCCACAATGAGGGTTTTCAAAGGAAGCTTGGCCGCTGTCTCTGGAATATTTCAAGGCAGCAGCACCATCACAGCCCCCAAAATTCAGATTAATCACCTCTGAGGTCTTTGCATCTGGACGAGGCTGTGCTGGGAGCGTTGATCCTAAAGCAGAGACTCCAGGGATCCCAAACACAGCAGGACATGGAAATCCGTGCCAGGACGGGCTGGGGCTGTGTGGTGGCAGCCCCAGAGTCCCCCAGAGCCCCGTGGCCACTGAGCCAGCCCTGGCTCTGCACTGTCCCCTGGGCCAGCACCATCCCCTGGGGCTGCCGGGGCCTTGGCAAGCCTGGGAGAGGCCTGGGATCAGGGAAAGGAGAGTGAGGGACGGCAGGGCTTCAGAAATGGTGAATTTTATCCTCCTGGGCATGCAGGAGATTTTATCCTCCCGGGATTCAGCTGACACCCCCTCCCCTGCCCGGTGGGGGAGCAGAGGCTCCATCCCTGGGGCTGCTCGGGGGCCCGTGGTCCAGGGCTGCCCATCCCGGCCGTCCCCGCTTGGGAAGGGGCTGGGGACGATCTGTGAGCAGGCGGGGGAGGAACTGTCCCCTCCAGGGTGTGAATCCATGGGGCCGATCGTCAGCGCCGGGAAAATCCGCCGGGACACAGCCGGGGGCGGGAGCCACCCCCAGCACCCGGAGAGGTGTCCCGGGAACATCCAGGGCCACTCGAGAATCCCAATTCAGGATTTCGGTGGAAGCGAGCCCAGCACAGCCCGAGCTCCTCGAGGTGGTACCGAGCCCTATTTAAAGATTTCCAAGAGCCACGATGTGTCCTTGGTTTTCATCTCAGCTCCCTCTAATTTTAGCGTGGTTTCCATAGGCTCTCATTTGCAGATTGCATCAAATCCTAGGACAGGGCTTGCAGAACTCGGCGCTGGGTTTTTTTGGGGGGGGTTGTTGTTTCTTTCCTTTTTTTTTTTTTTTTCTTTTTTTTTTTTTCCTGGGAATGCAGCAATTTGTCGAGAGCAGAGAAATCCTCCGTGTTTGACTGGGCAGAGCCGCCCCTCCTGGCGTGAGCTGCGGAGAAGTTGGGGAAGGGAGGAGGAAGGTGGAGGGATGAGGAGGGATGGCTGGAAGCAGCTGGGAATGAGGCTGGAGAGCTCTGACAGCCCCGGGGAGACGCTGCTGCCGGCAGGGCTGGAGCCGAGTGCGAAATTAGCGAAAGAAAGGAGCATTAAATCCCAGCGCCCTGGGAAGGGGGAGCAAATACCGTGTTAACGGATCAGGTTCTGGTGAATAAAGAAGAAAAGAAGCTGTAAGCTCAGGAAGGCTCTTTTTTTATTATAAGGAGGAGAACATTCCTCATCCTTTAGTTCCCTCGGATCCGGAGTGAATGACTTTAGAGCTGCAGGAGTTTAAGCTCATCGGAGGAAAACGGTGCTCTTTTTTTTATTTTTTTTTCCTTTGTTTTTTTTTTCTTTTTTTCCCCCTCGAATATTTTGCTGGGGAAAATATTTGGAAATAAGAGCTGGAGCCAAGAGAATCTGTGGAGAGCAAATTTAACCTTTTCTAGGCTAGCAGCCAGTGGCCAGTGGGCAGAAATAATCAGAATTTGTCGGAGTCGGGCGAAGGAGAGCAGCAGAGTTTCTCCAGCCCCGCGATGTAGGGAGCAGCCGGTGGGACTGGGAGTGCCGAGCACATTCCCATGGCTGGGAATCCAGCGCTCGGCTCCGCGTCACGTGAATTGCCAGGCACCGCTCCTGTTCCAGGGATGCTGGAGATGTAAAGACGTCCTTGGGAGATCTCGGCAGCTCGGATTGAAATAAAGCGATCGGCCGAGGCATCCGCCGGGGATAAAATCCGGGATTAAGGAGCCTTTGGACAGCCGTGGGAGCTCGGGAATCGTCCCCGTGGGACAGGGAGAGCAGCGGGGCAGGGAGAGCATCCCTCTGCTGCTGCCAGCGGAGCCTCCCGGCGGCTCAGGCACCCAGCGCGGCCCCGGAGCTGCCCCGGAGCGCTGGATCCGGCGGGATTTAAAGCTTCGGCTCTCCTGGATCGGCTCGGCCCCGGATTGTCCCTCAGCTGCTGCTCCCACAGCCCCGCTCTGCCGGGCACTTCCCTTTGGTGGCTTTGACGTTTTTGCCGCGGCGGCCCGAGGGCAGCCCGTGGAGGAAGGGATGGCATGGCACGGGCACGGGCACGGGCACGGCGGCATTCCCGAATTCCCTCCGCGAGGAACGCGCCGAGGCAGCGGATTCACCCCTCCCCTGAGCTACGGCAGGAGCCGGGAGCGGGGCCGGCGCCGGCGCTTGGTGTCCCTGCTGCAGAACCCATCCCTGCTCTGCAGAGGTGCGGGGGGACCGGCACGGGGGGACAGACACGGGTGGCCTGGGGGGACACCCTGGGGGCTGCGGGGGGACAGACAGGGATGGCTCGGGGGGACAAGGGATGGCTCGGGGGGACACACCTTGGGGGGGACACACCTTGGGGGCTTTGGGGGGACGGACGATGGCTTTGGGAGGGGCAAACCCCACTGGAGGCTGAAGAGCTGCTGCCAGGAGGGGACACGGCTCGGGGGGACAGACCTTGGTGGCTTTAGGGGGACGGACCCTGCGAGGCTCAGAGCTGCTGCCACGAGGGGACAGAGCTCAGAGGGCACAGACCTTGATGGCTTTGGGGGGACAGACCTTGGTGGCTTTGGGGGCACAGACTTTGGTGGCTTTAGGGGGGTACAGACCTTGGTGGCTTTAGGGGGACACACCTTGGTTGCTTTAGGGGGACAGACCTTGGTGGCTTTAGGGGCACAAACCTTGGTGGCTTTAGGAAGGAAAATGATGGCTTTGGTGGGGGACAAACCCTTCTGGGGGCTGAGGAGCTGCTGGCAGGAGGGGACAGAGCTAAGGGGACAAACCCTTTGGTGGCTTTAGGAGGACAGACAATGATGGCTTTGGGAGGGACAAGCCCCACTGGAGGCTGAGGAGATGCTGGCACAAGGGGACAGACCTTGGTGGCTTTAAGGGGACAGACCCTGCACAGCTGAGAGCTGCTGCCAGGAGGGGACAGAGCTCTGGGCAGGGGGCCTTTGGTGGCTTTGGGGGCCGAGGAGCCGAGCTGTGGCTGCCAGGAGCTCTGTCTCCAGCTCTTCCCACGTCAAACCCCACCAGTCTCTGCTTCTCTTGCTTTTCCCCCCCAAATCTATAAAAATCAGCTCCTTCCAGACACCTCCACAAGTTCTGTTTCCAGCACCGCCTTCCTTCTCCCCTTTGCTGTCGCCCTTCTCGGTGCTGACCTTTGGGGAGTCTTTGGGCCAGGGGTTCCTCAGCCCTGGGACATGTTTGGGAGAAGGTTTTGGCCCTCTGCTCCTGCCAGGAGGGCACTTGGGCAGCCAGGACCAGAGGGACGGATTGGGATGGTGATGGAGCCATGCTGGGGATGGAGGGATGAGGCTGGGAAGGGGCACTCACTCCAAACCCAACATTAAAATCAGGACCTGGGCTTTGATGATCCCCCCAGCTGGGGATCTCCTGGTCCCATCCTCCTGAAGGTGCTGGAATCTCGTTGTGCTTTGGTTTCACCCCAGGTATTTGCTGTGTGTGCGGCGTCGAGGCAGCTCTGCCCGTCGTTCCAAGAAATATTCCTACATTTTCCAGCCTGAGCACTAAATTGGTGGCTTTCAGCAGTTCCCTAATTATGTGAGACATTTTTTGTACTTAACAAATGGCTCTGATTCCTGCCAGCACTTCAGCCTGGTGTTCCAGGCCCGTGGGTGTCGGGGAACAGAACATATTTCTGTGTCTGTGAATATGATCCCACACGTTGTCTTAAGTGGGAAAATGTTCACAGCCCTTATATGGAGAGGGAATTTTTCCCCCCCTAAATCCATCAGCGCTTTCTCCTGCGGTACTAACGCGGTTTGATCTTCCTGGTGCTCTCCAGGCTGGATTAGGAACCAGAAACACGCAGTGGGCTCCCTTCTTTTCCTGAATTCCAGGGAATTCAGGAGCGTGGTGTGCCCTGCTCTGCCCCCAAACCACGCAGGGGTTGGGCCTGCAGGCGGGGGATGCTTTCCCACCCCTGCAGAGCTGCCAGGTGAAGGCACCTGGGAGCAGCCAGCTGCTGTTCCTCCTGGAGCTGTGCATCCCTCCTGGCCCCTGGCGGGGAGCTGCCACCCCCAGCCGTGCTGGTGGCATTGCTGCAGCCTCCTGGCCCCCCCTGGAAACGTGGAAAAAGCCACGGAGCAGAGCAGGAGGAGCTCCTTGGGCTGGTGGAGGGGTGGAATTGCCTTCCAGTGGCTTTTGTCCAGGGATCCTCGTGGCTGTGTCAGGCGTTCCTGCCCAGTGGCATCGCTCCCAAACCCTCTGGGGCTTCGTGGTGCTCCTGGGTGGAGGAGCAGCAGTGGAGCGAGGCCTCCCCCTGTGCTGCTTCCTGGGAAAGCTGAGGATGGAGGGGAGCACGGCCAGGCTGGAGCGGCCGTGGGCACTCGGGGTGGGGCTGTGGTCACTCAGAATGGGGCTGTGGTCACTCAGGGTGGGGCCATGGTCACTCAGGGTGGGGCTGTGGTCACTCAGGGTGGGGCTGTGGTCACTCAGATGAGGCTGTGGTCACTCAGAATGGGGCTGTGGTCACTCAGGTGGGGCTGTGGTCACTCAGAATGGGGCTGTGGTCACTCAGGATGGGGCTGTGGTCACTCAGGGGGGGCTGTGGTCACTCAGAATGGGGCCGTGGTCACTCAGGGTGGGGCTGTGGTCACTCAGGGTGGGATGGGGCTGTGGTCACTCAGGGTGGGACGGGGCTGTGCTCCCAGGGCTGGGCACAGGGCAGGACCACCCCTGACCTGCTGGGAATGCTCTTCCCAATGCACGCCAGGATCCCTCTGGACACTGCTGGCCAGGGACAGCTCACTGTCCCTCAGGATCCCTGTGGACACTGCTGGCCAGGGACAGCTCACTGTCCCTCAGGATCCCTCTGGACACTGCTGGCCATGGACAGCTCACTGTCCCCAGGTCCTTCTCCAGGGACTCCCTCCTGCAGGATGTGCCATTTTGGGAATGAGGTTCTGCACCAGCCTGGAGCTCAGTGAATACACCTGTATTTGTAGCAATTTTTCTTGGGATCATAGGACAATTTTCTGTATTTGTTGTTCCATGGCTGCTGATGCTGCAGGATTTTTCTCAGGTTGTTTTTTTTTCCTAGCAAAGCCACTTTTCAGGATTCCTGCAGAAGCAGGAGAGAGGCCACAATGAAAACTGGGAGCACATCAGCTTTCCAGCCTGAGCACAGAATAATCCTTAAACCAAGGAATCCTGTGCGTTTTCCAGAGCTCTCCTTGCCTCCACCTGCCAGGAAAAGGCACTTTTTTAACGGGATGTCATTCTCCCTCTGCTGGATGAGCATTCCCAGCTGTGATGACAACCATGTGGGAACTTGGACAAGTGACAAACGGAGCTCCAGGAGCTGCCAGGCACAGGCCCTGCATCAGAGCTGCTGTTTTGGGGGGGACAGATTCAGCATCAGTAGGTGTGAGGCCAAGTGTCAGCCTGGATTTAATCCTTGCCCAAGACATCTTGGGTTTGGATAAATCCCATCCCCAAGGTGGCTCTGTGTCCACGGGCAGGGCTGGGAAAACCCACACACAGAGCACTTGTCTGATCTGTTTCCTGTCGCTGTTGGACATGAAAGACTGACACAAACTCTGAGATGGAGCAGGCTGAATAATGATTTATTAAACCAAATTAAGTCTGTTTTATAGAGTGATAGGACAGAGCTGGACCTGATTGATCCTTGGTTAACACGCCATCACCATGATTGGCTAATTAAAATTAACACTTCTCTACATGTAAACAAGATAACAAACACCAGCTGCGCAGATTGGTTTCAATTCTTTCTTCGGGTTGTTTGGAGAAAAGTTCTCTCTTGAAGCTCTGCTGCAGCTGAGAAAAGCAGCCACAGCCTCTAGGAAAAAACCAAAATGAGACCCACAGTCTCCTGCTTCAGACTTCCTTTAATCCCACTGGTTTTGTGGGAAATACAAAGCAGGGCGGGAGTGAGGGGGCAGGAGGGTGACACTCCAGGGAATTCGGGAGTGCCCATCCCTGCAGGTGTCCAGGGCAGGGCTGGAGGTGGCACTGGGAGCTCTGGGCAGGGGACAGGGACTCGGTGACCTCGGCGGGCTTTTCCTCAGCCATTCTGGGATTCTGTCACTCGGGATTTGCAGCTCCCACGGCTGGAATCTCATCCAGAGGGTCAGTGAGGGCAAACCCCGCTGGTGGCAGCTGCCAGATTTCCCTGGGCTGGGGTGAACCTGGATCCCTCCTGCTGGATCTGAGCCTGCCTGAACTCACCAGCCCAGAGAGGCAGCAGCAGCTCCCTGCTGCATCCAGAGCACAGAGAGTGCCTGGAGGTGTGGGGTGGGACAAGATTTTCGTGCTGGGGCACTCGTTTTCAGCTCTGAACTGCAACTTCCAACCATCATTTGTTTCCTGAGGAATCCTGGGCGGCTCATCCCCACACCCCAACACATTTGCTCTTCACTCGGCCCAATTTGATTCCTCTCTGCCCAGGAGTTTCTGGCCAGATGCAGCAGATCTGGCTCTGAGCCATCCCACAGGTTCTTCTTGCTCTCTGGAACAGCCAGAAGGTCAAATCCCACTCCCTTGAGCCCTCACAATTTAATTGGAGTCAGGAGAGCTCCACAGAGGGCATTCCTTGGATCCCAGTGCAGGACAGGAGGTGCTGGACCTGTGGGAGCTTTGGAGTGAATCCGCTGAGAGGCTCATCCCTGCTCATCTTCCCAAAAAAAAGCTTCCCAAATTTCCTCTGGAGCGGCTACAACCCAGCTAATTAAAACAGGAATCAAAACGGGAGTTAGAAATTGAAGGAACAACAAAATAAATAGAAAATAAAGCAGATAAACGTTGAAACGGAAATAAAACACAGAGTGGTGGCTGCTGCCACCATTTAACTGCAGATACAGCTTCTTAATTAAGGAGTGGAAAAAGCTAATTAGCAAACTGCATCGTGGCATTGTTGTGGAGAGGAGGGCTTTGTGGTTGAAGTTGCTGTGAGGAAGCACGCCAGGAAAGAAATCCAGGTTTCCTGGAAGATCTGAGATGATTTTGTCACTGCTTTCCTGGAGCAGGAATTTTCGGTTTTTGGGATTTCAGCTGCCTGTGTGTTTGTGATTTATTTGTCACCAAGAGGAGCAAAAGCCAGGTTTGTTTGGAGCAGCTCTGAGAGTCCTGGGACGAGGTTTAGTGGGTGAAGTGCAGCAGAAAGAAAGGAATTGAGCCAGGGTTTATTCTGCACAGGTAAACTGGGAATTAGGGGTGGAATTAGAGCAGCTCTGGGGGTTGGAATTCAAGGATCTTTCATGGAATCCCAGAATGTGCTGAGTGGGAAGGGACCCTCAGCACTGTTGAGCCCAACTCCTGTCTCTGTGCAGGACATCCCACGAAATCCAGGTGGGAATCCCAAAAAGGGGGGAAAACACCCCAAAACTCTGTGGAACCCAACCCGGACCACGCCACAGTGATTGGGAACCAATGTCCTGCAACTCGTGTAAAAGTTCAAAGGCCTTGATTTTAAACAGGGTCAGACAAATCCAGGGCAGGTGGAAATCCCAAAAAGGGGGGAAAACACCCCAAAACTCTGTGGAACCCAACCCGGACCACGCCACAGTGATTGGGAATGAACGTCCTGCAACTTGTGTAAAAGTTCAAAGGCCTTGATTTTAAACAGGGTCAGACAAATCCAGGGCAGGTGGAGAGGCTGGAAAGGAGAGATTCCCTTTCCCCAGGAGCCCTGGGCTTGGGCAGTGTCCACAAGAACCAGGAACCAGCCGGGATCTGCCCTCCTTGGAGCAGCCCCTGGCAAGGAGCTCCCCTGGGACTGACCAGGGCTGGTCCCTGGGGCGAGCTGGGACACGTTTGGTGGCCTCAGGGCAGGAGGGCACCTGTCCCCTGCAGGTGCTTTCCCTTTTCCCACTGCTTGGGAAGCAGCTTTTCCCCTGCCCTCGGAGCCAGGCTCCCGCTGCTCGCATTTGCAGCTTCATTTCACCTGGGACGGTGCCTGGAGCAGCCCCGGGGGATCCTGGAGCAGCAGAGCTTTATGGATGAGATAATCAGCAGCTCCTGAAAGTGATTAAATGAAGGTGGCATCTCCAGCCAGCCTTCTGGGGCGCTTTTGCCAGGTTTTGATGGATTATTTGAGTGTTTTCGGGAGACTTTCCATGCTGGGAGCAGCGGGCAGAGCATTAGATCCAGGAATCCCAGGGCCTGCTGAAGGTCAGCATTCCCTGTGTCAGGTGCAGGGCTGTGGATCCAGCACAAATATTGCAATTTTCACCTTCGTGGGGTGGGGTTTGTGCTTTTTCCTCCCGTTTCTTCAGTTTAATGGATGCAGTGTTCTATAAAGCAAATGGGTTTCTACGTCCAAAATACAAGAAACCTCACCATGGAAGTATTTAGAGAAGTTATTATATTGGGGAAAAAAAAAAATTGGGGATTTCTATTCCCTGTCTCCTGTGAAGCCATGGCCTGGCAGTTGCTTTGCTTCCTTTGGCCTTTTGGTAGAGCAGCTTTTCATGGAATCCCAGAGTGGGTTGTTGGAAGGGACCTTAAAACTCATCCCATCCCAGCCCTGCCGTGGCAGGGACACCTCCCACTGCCCCAGGGTGCCACAACCCGGCCTGGGACACTTTCAAGGATCGTGGGGCAGCCACAGCTGCTCTGGGCACCCTGTGGCAGTGAGAGACCTTCAAATGCAGATTTTCAATTTAGCATCAGCAGCAGAGTTCTCCCAAGGCCCCTCTGACCGTTTGCCCTCAGTTTGGTGGTTCCTGGGGAGGACAAAAATTTGCCTTTCTTTAGAAACACCGGGCTCTTAAAAATCACATTCCTTTAGACGTTGATGGTAATTAGGAGGGTTAATTAGCCAAAGTTTTCCCTTTCCAGTTTGGTCAGAATGAGCTCTGTTGGTTGTGTGCTGAACTTGTGTCTGTGCATGGTGGTTGGGTGAGGGTTTTGTTACCTTGTGAAGGGGATGGTGCTGCAGGGGGAGGGTGGAACCCAAGGCTGGGGATTTCACACATCCTGAGAATTCTCACCCTAAAATGGAGGTTGGGCTTCCCTCTTTTAG
This sequence comes from Nicator chloris, assembly GCA_013400495.1. Taxonomy (NCBI): domain Eukaryota; kingdom Metazoa; phylum Chordata; class Aves; order Passeriformes; family Pycnonotidae; genus Nicator; species Nicator chloris. The sequence goes on along the minus strand of WAAE01014335.1, from coordinate 18,937 downwards.
CCTGGAGAAAAGCAGGAATTTCTCCATGGAAAAGGCGGAAGTGGCTGGGGAAGTGGTGGAGTCCCCATTCCTGGGGGGATCTCACAGCCCTGGAGATGTGGCACCGACGGAATCAATCCCTGTCCGTGCTCCACAACAGATTTGGGATGAACTCCAACACTTGGTGATGTCAGAACTCCAACGATTGCAGGAGAAACTCTCAGACTGTCCCTGCAAGGCTTTGCTCCTTGTGATGGTTTCCAACACTGCTTCCAGTTTCGCAGGTTTCAAAAATACCCTTCCCAGTTTGGTAGGAGGAAGTTTTCCTGCAGGAAAAGCGAAATCGCCATAAAAGGCTTGTTATTAAACCTTACGGGCTCGGTGTTTTTAATTTAACTTGTTACATCACAGGAGTGTGAATTCATTAAACTCCCTGTTCTGGTGTGTGGGATCTATTTTAGCTGATGGATCTCTAAGAAAAAGGTTGGAGATGCGTCAGCAGCTCCTGTGGCTCTCCGGGAGGAAAGGAGATGGAATTAAAAAAGGACGGCGTGGAAAGGAAGGGAGCAGTGCCTGTGCCCTTCACCAAGGAGGGAACAGAGGGCAAAGCCTGGGGAACAGCTCGGAATATTCTCATCCCAGCTCCCTGGATGTGATTTGTCCTCCGGGATGGGATCAGGGAGGAACCCCCAACCCAGTGCAGCCCCCTGGGCTCAGTGCCTCGAGGTGGCACATCCTGCACATCCTGTGCCCCCCATCCTTTGGGCGTGGGGTTTGCTGCCAGCATCTCACACTTGAGGTTCCCTGGCAGCTTTTTTAGCAGCAAATTCTCTTTCCAAGACGTGAGCCGTGCAGAAGGGGCTTTAATGGGTGTTTTCCCAGTGCAGGAGGGTGTTGGTGCTGTGGGGGCTGGTGGATCCCTGCCCCTTCCTCAGGGGCCGTGGCCGTGCTGGGACAGGGCCAGCTCTGGGGGTGCTCTTTGCTTTTTATTCCTTTTTTATTCCATTTTTATCCCGTTTTTATTCCAAGGGTTGTAACACCCCAGGCAGGAATTGCACCCTGCTCTCCCAAATCCCCAAAGCAGCTGGGGCTCCTCCCTTTGGCTTTCTCTGAGGGCTTGAACTTCAATTGAAATTTTGTTCGGGTTGGGAGGGACCTCAGAGCCACCCAGTGCCACCCCTGCCATGGCAGGGACACCTCCCACTGTCCCAGGCTGCTCCAGCCCCAATGTCCAGCCTGGCCTTGGGCACTGCCAGGGATCCAGGGGCAGCCACAGCTGCTCTGGGAATTCCATCCCAGCCCCTCCCAGGAACAATTCCTGCCCAAATCCCATCCAGCCCTGCCCTCTGGCACTGGGATCCATTCCCTGTGTCCTGCCCCTGATTTTAAATCCCTCGCACAGCAATGGTTCCGTGTCTGATGCTTTGGGGAGGAGCTGAAGCCCCCAAAATCTCGGAGCTGTTCCCTGGGTGAGGCTCCCACTCCCGATCCAGCTCCTTCCCTCAGCTTTTCCCGTGTGAACGCCAAGCCCTGGAGCGCAGCACCCTGCCCGTGCAGCTCCCGTGCAGCTCCTGTGCAGCCCCTGTGCAGCTGGAGATGCAGCTCCTGTGCAGCTGGAAGTGCAGCTCCTGTGCAGCTGGAAATGCAGCTCCCGTGCAGCTCCCGTGCAGCTCCTGTGCAGCTGGAGATGCAGCTCCTGTGCGGCTCCTGTGCGGCTCCTGTGCGGCTCCCGTGCAGCTGGAGATGCAGCTCCCATGCAGCTGGAGATGCAGCTGGAGATGCAGCTCCTGTGCAGCTGGAAATGCAGCTCCTGTGCAGCTCCCGTGCAGCTGGAGATGCAGCTCCCGTGCAGCTCCCGTGCAGCTCCCGTGCAGCTCCCGTGCAGCTCCCGTGCAGCTCCTGTGCAGCTGGAGATGCAGCTCCTGTGCGGCTCCTGTGCGGCTCCTGTGCGGCTCCCGTGCAGCTGGAGATGCAGCTCCCATGCAGCTGGAGATGCAGCTGGAGATGCAGCTCCTGTGCAGCTGGAAATGCAGCTCCCGTGCAGCTGGAGATGCAGCTCCCATGCAGCTGGAGATGCAGCTGGAGATGCAGCTCCTGTGCAGCTGGAAATGCAGCTCCCGTGCAGCTCCTGTGCAGCTGGAGATGCGGCTCCGGGATGCCCGGTCCCGCTGATGCCGGCGGCGGGAGCGGCTCCGGGGCGCACGGGGACCGGCGTTCATTGCCTTAAGCTGCTGTAATTCTCCCCAAACGCTGCCGGGTGCTGCTGATCCCGTCCTGCCGGGCAGGATCAGTGTCAGCCTGCCAGCCCCGCCACTGTGCCCCTGATCCCATTTGCTCCGGTAATTCCGTGCCCGCTCCCTCCTAACTCCCTGTGCCCAGGAAGGGGGAGCTGTCACAAAAGTGTTCCTTTGGTTAGACTTTAGTCCTTGTCTTAGAGCACAAAGGCTCCAGAGAGTTACAGACACAACCCCGGGGATTTTTTGGAAAAGAGGGCGCCGTGGAAAGCAGGGATCTGCAGGGAACATCGGCCTGGGCTGTCCTGGTGCTTCCTGCTGGAAAGAACCCCCAGAAATTCCCGTAAATTCTCATTAATCCTGTGTTAGAACCACCAGAGAGGCATCGATACATTCACTGCTCCGATAAGTCGTCAGTTAATTTTATTTCTGGATTTCTAAATTTTGGCAGTGATCAGCAGGGCACCCCTTTGGCCTGAGCCCTCCCAAATCCTGTTTGGGAGGCAGGGAAATTCCTGCAAAACGTGAAAAGCTGCTCTTATCTGGTGTGTCATCCCGGCCTGGGTGGCTTTTGTGTGCTGGAATCCACCCCAGGCCACCCCCTGCTTTTCCAGGGATGATTTAACACTCCATAAATCAGGATACACACCCGAGCAGTCCAAAGGGACAATGTCTCATGGTGCCACAGAGAAAAGTGACTTTAGGTACAAATTTAGGCCCTGTTTGCTTATTTAGGAGAGAAATAATTCACCCCAACCCAGCAGCGAGGGAAGGGCAGCTGGGAACTTGGGGCAATTTAGTTGTCAGGAAAATATTGCTGGAAAAGACAATTCCTTCTGGCTCCAAGTTTATTGTGGAATGAAGTGACTTTTGGGGGCTGATGGTGCACCTTGCAGCGGGGGGAACTCACACTTCCCCAGCTGCTGCTGGCTCTTGCTCATCCCCAGACCTGCAGAATGAGGAAATCCGTCTGGAGAGAGGCAGGGAAATCCCCAGGGGCTCTGGAAAAAGTCTCCCTGTGAGCGTGGACTGTGCTGAGGTGTTCCCCACACTCCAGGACAGGATTTCTGCTGCCTTTCCTCGGATGTCTGCAGAAAATCCGAGGGAAAATGATTGAAGCAAAGCTGCTGCTCTGGGTTGGTTTAATTTTAATTTCTCTCATCCAGCAGTCACTCCCGTCCAGGAAAACCTCTGGGGCAGGGCAGAAATCCCTCTGAATTCCCAGCTGTCCTTTCCTGGTGCTCACGGAAGGTGAATTTGGAGGAGCAGGGATTAGGAGCTCGTTTTCTGGAGCTCTGAGAGCCTGGCGGTGCCCGGGGCAGCAGGACGTGCTCGGAACCACAGAACAATTTGCTAATTAAGGGAATGGAACCTCGGGGAAGCTCCAGGGAAAGGGAAATGTGCTCCTTTTACCTCTGCATTTGTAAGTGCACAGCTGAGAGCAGGGGGAGGGAGGAGACTCCGGCTCAGGCTGCCCAGGAGAGAAGTGAGTGCCTTGCCCTGAAGTGAGGCTGCTCCCTGGCATTTCTTGGGGTGAAGGAGAGGGGAGATTCCTCCAGGAAGCAAAACCAGAGGGAAAAGCAAGGATCATTTATTTATTCCTTTGCCCAAAGAGGAGCCAGCCCTGGAGTAAGGGCTGGACCCCTTTTGTCCAAACCCCCCGTGGAGATAACTGGATAACCAAAGATAAATATCGTGGTTAAATTCAACGCAGATTTATCCGATTTGTTTTAATCTTTTTGGACTTGGCCTCGAGTTTTGCTCTTCGGCCTTGCTTTAATGAACACGATTCCAGCTGTCCCTGCAGCCTGGGTTTGAGGTGGGATCCTGAGGCATCAGCTGGGCCTGGGATCCTCAGGTGCTGGATTTGTGCTGGGCACTGAGGTGTGAGGAGGAGCTGAGAGCTGGGAAATCCCTCTTGGATGGCCTCTGGTGGAAAGCCCAGCTGGGAAGGGTTGCAAAAGGCAAACCTTTGGACGTCTCTGTTTCAAACCATCCAACTCCCAGCTCCCAGAGCTCCTCAGACTCACCTTTATTTGCTGCCATTTCTGCTGTTGTCTTACCGGTTTGGAAATATTCAAAGGCAGCCACAAGCCTTTGGATTTCCTTCATGAAGCCCTGGGCGTTCTTTGTTGGAGATTTGAAAGTGGTGGATGCGTGGTAAGGGCAGGAGGAAAGGGAATTGAGGGGCAGGGGGGAAACAGAAAGTTGTTTAAGATCAGGAGTTGCAGCTCCAGGAGGGAGCTCAGCTGGGTGTTCCACACCCTCCCTCTCCTGCTCTTCTGGACCCACCTGCTCCTGGCAGGGTGATCCTCACACCCGCAACTCCTGCCCTGGAGTGCTCCCCAAAAGCAGGGAATCCTTTCCCTTCCCAAAAGCAGGGAATTGTGGAATCACCGAGCTTGGAAAAGCCCTCTGAGACCATCGAGTCCCCCAGCACTGCCCCGTGTCCCCAAGTGCCACATCCACAGGGCTTTAAGTCCCTGCAGGGATGGGGACTCGGCCCTGGGCAGCTGTGCCAAGGCCTGGCCGCCCTTTCCATGGGGGAATTCCTCCTGCTGCCCAACCTGAGCCTCCCCTGGCACAGCTTGAGGCCGTTTCCTTTTGTCCCCTCCCTTTTTTCCTGGGGAAGGGGCCAGCAGGATCCCCACAGGTGAACCAGAGTGACCCAACTCGTGTTTAGGGATGTGCTGTGGGAGTGGATGCTCGCTCTGGACAGCCTGGGAAGCAGCAGCAGCAGGAGGGGGTGATGGAGCTGCTGCAGGATGGCTCCTGTAGGAGCATTCCCAAACGTTTGGCATTCCCAAATCCCACCGTGGGAGCTGTGCCGGCTGGGATGCAGGCAGTGCTCTCTCCGTGGCTTCAGCAGGAAGCTGGGATGAACTCTTCCCATGAAATCCTGCTCCCATCCCTCCCTCCACCTCCATCCCATTCCCTGGCCTGCCTCTCCAAAGCAGGAGCATCCCTCAGACACCCCCTGGGTGTTCTGAGCTGGGACTCTCCAGGCTCTGCTGGGACAGCAAAGCAAATTCCCTCTGGGATCTGACCAGAAATTCCAGTCAGTGCCCTGTGCTCTACGCCAGGAGGGCGTTGGGAAGCTGGAGGGAAATCCCTTGAGACAGGAACACGTGCACATCCCAGCCTTGGAATGTCCCCAGTCCCACAATGGAAACAATCCAGGATTTTAATACTGACCCAGGAGCTCCAGCTCTCCTTTCCTGCCTGGAAAAGAGAAAGCCGTGTTGGGCTCCTTTTGTTGGAGAAAATTGGTCAAAGACAAAGAAATAAGGATTTTTTTTGTTTGTTTGTTTGTTTGGGATGGAGGGAGGAGGGAGAAGGAAGGGATTCCATTATCCCCAGGAAGGAATTCCATTATTCCCAGGAAGGAATTCCATTATTCCCAGGAAGGGATTCCATTATCCCCAGGAAGGAATTCCATTATTCCCAGGAAGGAATTCCATTATTCCCAGGAAGGGATTCCATTATCCCCAGGAAGGGATTCCATTATCCCCAGGAAGGAATTCCATTCTTCCCAGGAAGGAATTCCATTATTCCCAGGAAGGAATTCCATTATCCCCAGGAAGGAATTCCATTCTTCCCAGGAAGGAATTCCATTATTCCCAGGAAGGAATTCCATTATCCCCAGGAAGGAATTCCATTATTCAAATATTCCATTATCCCCTGAGTGGAGCAGCAGGCAGGAGTAGCCCTGGGCACTGAGGGATGTTTTGCATCACCGAGTAAAAACGGGCTGGGCAGGGTTGCTGCAATTCCAGCCGTTCCCTCAGAAATGTGGAGTCCCCCCTGGAATTCTCCTCTGGAAGGGCTGGGGATGTTCGAGGCCCTCAGGGACAGGCTGGGGGCTTTGGGGGCTGGAGTTGGGTTCCCTGATCCTCGTGGGTCCCTTCCCACCACCCTGTGCTCCTCACACTTGTGCCCAGGTGGAATTGCCCCCTCTGGAATCCCACCCTGGAAAAGCTCCCTGGGAGAATCCCAGATGAGAGGGCAGCTGGGCCTGACAGGGAGCTGGGGCTGCCACATCCCTAAAATCCAGACTCTCCTGGTATCCCTAAATTCAAATCTCTCATGACATTCCTAAAATCCAGCCTCTCCTGGTATCCCTAAAATCCAACCTCTCCTGACATTCCTTAAATCCAGCCTCTCCTGGTATCCCTAAAATCCAGCCTCTCCTGGTATCCCTAAATTCAAATCTCTCCTGATATTCCTAAAATCCAGCCTCTCCTGGGACCCTAAGATCAAATCTCTCCTGATATCCTCAAATCCAGCCTCTCCTGGTATCCCTAAAATCCAGTGTCTCCTGGTATCCTTAAAATCAAATCTCTCCTGGTTTCCCTAAAATGAATCCTCTCCTGGTATCCCTAAAATCCAACCTGGTAAAATCAAATCTCTCCTGACATTCCTAAAATCCAGCCTCTCCTGGTATCCCTCAGATCCAGCCTCTCCTGGTATCCCTAAGATCAAATCTCTCCTGGTATCCCTAAAATCCAGTGTCTCCTGGTATCCTTAAAATCAAATCTCTCCTGGTTTCCCTAAAATGAATCCTCTCCTGGTATCCCTAAAATCCAGCCTCTCCTGGTATCCCTCAGATCCAGCCTCTCCTGGGATCCCTAAAATCCAATCTTTCCTGGTATCCCTCAGATCCAGCCTCTCCTGGGATCCCTAAAATCCAACCTGGTAAAATCAAATCTCTCCTGACATTCCTAAAATCCAGCCTCTCCTGGGATCCCTCAGATCATATCTCTCCTGGTATCCCTAAACTCCAACCCGCTAAGATCCACTCTCTCCTGGTATCCCTAAATTCCAACCTGGTAAAATCCAATCTCTCCTCGTATCCCTCAGATCCAGCCTCCCCTGGTATCCCTAAGATCAAACCTCCCCTGGGATCCCTAAAATCCAACCTCCCCTGACATTCCTAAAATCCAGCCTCACCTGGTATCCCTCAGATCCAGCCCTGCCATCCATTTTTAATGGGATTTAAGGGGTGACAGGGAAGTGCATCTGGAATTGGCCTCGTGTTCCTCACGTGGAATTATCCCTGAGTGCTGTAACAACCCCAGGCTGGTGAATTCATATCCCAGAAAACTCCCAGCATTTCTGCTGGTGCAAATCAGCAACACGGAAGGAGAGGGGGGAAAAGAAATTCCGGTGGTTTTTGGGACAGATTTCTTTCCCTGAATTTTGCAGGCTGTAAATCTCCTTTGTGACACGAGAGCTGCTGTCACCAGGGGCTAAAACCCACCAAATAAAGCAGTTAAAAGGTTCATTCTGCTCCTGAAAGAGGGCTCCTGTCATTCCTTTTACTGTCCTTCCGAGTTAAGTCTGGAGGATGCACAGGAAAGGAATTTCAGACTTTAAAAACAGCATTTTTGCTATGAAAATGAATAGAAAATCATCAAATTTATATTTTAAAATATATTTATTTAAAATATATCCCACTTTTAATCATGAAGGGACTCAGTTACATAAAATATATTCCCAAGATTTTGTTTCTTTAGTTAAAGGGTGAATTAAAAAATATTTCTATCTAAATAAATAGCTATAATTATGTGCCAGGCATGTATATAAATATAAACAGACATTTATAAAGACCTCATGTACAAGCAGATAAATGCATACATTTATCAATACAAATACAGACCTATAAATAATTATTTTATTAATAAAAAACACATAAACACCCAAACCTCACAGAAATTTAAAAATGTAAACAAGCAAATAGAGCTTAATATCCCAAACCCAGGGATATTTCCATAGGCAAACACACGAATATAAATAAATGTAGAAAATATAAATAGAGACATTCCAATATGGAAACAAACAATCATAAATGCAAGCGTTTGGCTCCGGTTTTGTGGTTGGATTTCTTTTTAAGCTCTTCCCAATTTCCAGGCAGGAGGATCCCAGTGCCCTGGCTGGAGGGTGGGACGTGGATGGCGTTCCAGGAGGGATTTGTTCTTGGAGCAGGGATTCCCTCTGGGATGTGAGGAAGGTGAAAAGTGCTCCAGCTCCAGCTGGAAGTGTGGGAAGGAGAAGAACTGGGGGGTGTTTGGGGTCCTCCCCAATCCCAACCCGTCTGGGACTCTGGGATCTCTTTTTCCAGGGAATTGAGAAGGGAGTGAGGAATGTTGGGGGTGGCAGGCTCTGCAGGGCCGAGGGGGACAGCTGGAGAGGAGGATCTCCAAGGGAAATGTTCGACCTGAGCAGAAAGAAAGTGGAATCATCAGAGAATCCTGGAATGGGTTGGGTTGGGAGGGACCTCAAAGCCACCCAGTGTCACCCCTGCCATGGCAGGGACACCTCCCACTGTCCCAGGCTGACCTTAAATCCCCCCCAGTGCCACCCCTGCCATGGCAGGGACACCTCCCACTGTCCCAGGGTGACCTTAAATCCCCCCCAGTGCCACCCCTGCCATGGCAGGGACACCTCCCACTGTCCCAGGCTGCTCCCAGCCCCAGTGTCCAACCTGCCCTTGGGCACTGCCAGGGATCCAGGGGCAGCCACAGCTGCTCTGGGCACCCTGTGCCAGGGCCTGCCCACCCTGCCAGGAACAATTCCTGCCCAATCTCCCATCCAGCCCTGCCCTCTGGCACTGGGATCCGTTCCCTGTGTCCTCTCCCCGGGGCAAATTAAAATCTCTGTTCTCTGGCATTTTCTTGGGGTCCAGGTCAGTGTGGGGGTGAATCCATTCACTCCACGTGAGGGGAGTCTGTTACTCCTGGAGAGTCCCAGAGGAGCTGTCCCTGAGGGTCCCTGAGGGTCCCTGAGGGTGCCACATTCCCAGATCCCCGTGTCCTGCTCCGTGTGCCGGATGGATGTGGGTGCTGGGAACGGCTCCAGCCCTCCCCACGAGTCCTTTCCCACAGAAATCATGGAAATCAGGCAGGAAAGCAGCCTGGCTCCAAATGCCACATCCATACACAAAACAGGCCATGAATATGCATGGGATTAATTCGGGCTCCCATTCCAGCAGCGGGAGCTGGGCACTGTGGATATCCGGGATGTTGGAGAACGTGCTTCCCACAGCTGGAGCTGGGCCAGGGCAGGGTCAGGCTGGATTTTGGGACAAATTCTTCCCCCACAGGGTGCTGGGCACTGCCCGGGCTCCCCAGGGATGGGCACGGCCCCGAGGCTGCCAGAGCTGNAATGGAATGGAATGGAATGGAATGGAATGGAATGGAATGGAATGGAATGGAATGGAATGGAATGGAATGGAATGGAATGGAATGGAATGGAATGGAATGGAATGGAATGGAATGGAATGGAATGGAATGGAATGGAATGGAATGGAATGGAATGGAATGGAATGGAATGGAATGGAATGGAATGGAATGGAATGGAATGGAATGGAATGGAATGGAATGGAATGGAATGGAATGAGCAGGGTGGAGCAGGAGCAGTTCCAGGGGGAGCCACATCCCACGTCTGCAGGGAGAGGTGCCCAGGAAGGAGGTGGGGGAGCAGTTCCAGGCAGGAGGTGCTGGCCTCCTCACTCCTGCTCCCATGGGGTGGGAGCAGCACTGGGATAACGAATGGAGCTGGAGCAGGGGGGTCTCTCTCTTGCTTTCTAAGAAGAAATTAAAAAAAAAAAAAAAAAAAAAACAAGGGAAGAGAAAAAAGACCAAAGGAATTTCCAGGAATGGCTCCAGGTCTGTGCTCCCCCTCTCCTTCAGGGAGGTGGGGTTTCCTACAGACCAGTGAACTTCCAGGTTTTTAATGAGGTCACTGAACACAGAATAATTCCTGAGAGGATCTGGGGGTGAAAACAGAGAGAAACCTCTGTGTGCTGCTCCAGAGGTGTGAAACGCCCTGTGAAACAGCTGGAATGTGGATGTGCAGTGATCTGGGATCCCTTCCCAAAGCAGTGAGCACAGCTGAGCTCATCCTGGGCTTTCTGAGGAAGGTAAAACCGTGGCTGGAGTCTTGTCACAGCTGCAGCATTCCCTGAGAATTCCTTTGTGCCTCTTTGCTGCCGTCAATCCGGCAGCAGGCAGAATTCCTGACCCATCCCTGGCAGTGTCCAAGGCCAGGCTGGAGCACCCTGGGACAGTGGAAGGGGTCCCTGTCCATGACACTGGCACTGGATGGCTTTTGAGGTCCCTCCCAACCCAACCATTCCATAATTCCAGCATCCTCGGACAGAAAACTCCCAACTAACAGGGAAATCCTTCCTTAGAACCCCTTTTAGGAGTTTTAAACTCCTTTTTTTACACCACAGTGCGATTAAAACGCTCAGAGTATAACTGCATTCACACATTTCAAACGTGGCATCCAAGGGATTTTAACTGGGATGTGGCCAGTGCCTCTCCCAGGAGCAGAGATCCTGGTTTTCCCTGGCTGCAGGCAGAGCACTGAGGATCCAGAGGGAGGCCCTGGCGTGATTTAAGGGTGTCTGTGCACTCTCCCCAGTTTTTAGCAGCTTGGCAGCTCCTGGATGGACACCCAGGGACTGATTTCCAAGCTGGGCTTTGACCTCCATCCATAAAAGCCACGTTTTGTTCTCCTGACAGACATTTTTACGTGCGACTTGGGTAATCAGGAATTTAATCGCCCTGCCTCCAGCGAGGAGAACGCTTTTCTGCACAGAAAGAAGGCAAAGTTTAAAGGTTTTATTCCAGAGAGCAATTTGGAAGATTGATAGCCCGAAATGACTTGTTTGCCTTAGAAATGACCGGGTGGGAAATGCACTGGGAGTCATTCAGGTACCCGGGAGGGAGGGCAGGAAAGGCAGGAATGACGTTGTTTCACCCCAAAACACAAACCTCTCTCTGACATTTCACAGCCCCAGCTCACCCAGCGCTGGTTTAAACCTTCAGAACCAGAATTATTCCAATTGTTGGAACCATCGCTGAGATTCCAGTGCCTTGCTGGGGTTGAAAGCATGGAATTGTTCAGGTTGGGAAAGATCGAGTTCACCGTTCCTCCAGCACTGCCCATGTCCCCAGGTGCCCCAAATTCTGCACATTCCTCCCGAGTTTTGGGTCTTCCTGCTGGAAATGAAGGGGGATTTTGCTTTCCCAGTAGGTTGTGTCTGATTCAGTAGGGAATCCGTGATATTCCAGGGTTTAGTGGCCTTTATTCCAGAGGGCAGCTGTCCCAAAGTTGGCTTTCCAGAGCAGGATGGGGAAAGGGAAAAGGGCACTGCTGAGAGCAAAACCGTGCAGGAAGAAGGGATGGGAATACTCCAAAGGGGACGTGTGGCAGTCAGATCCTCCCCTGGGACTGGGGAGCTGCAGCTCCTGGGGCACGAATGCAAATCCAGGCTCTTCTCCAGGAATGTTTGGGCAGTTCTATGGATAATCAGTTTTATGGATAATCAGGGCGATGTGGAGTGGTCATTGGCTGTGTAGGTGTGAGCTCCTGGCAGATCCTTGGGGCTCAGGGTGGGAATTTAGTCAGGAATATCCCTTTCCTTGGTGCTATTTGTTCCCAAAAGGCGATTTGTCCCGAGGCTTTCGGGTCAGGCTGTTCCATGCTGGATCCATCCACGGGCACCACCAGGCTGTCCTTGGATTCCTCCCTGCCCTCCAGCTCTGGGGGATTTGCAAAGTGTGACTAAAACATCCAAAAAGTGGGGGGAAAAGAGATTCCCTGTTCTTAGTAATGAGTTATGTGAGGAATCCTTGGTTACCCAAGAAGGGGACCCTGCCACATTTGGAGATCTGCTGCAACTCCTGCTGCTCTCCAGCACATCCCACCCGTGCTGCTCACTCCATCCAGGCTTTTGCAGCAGAAAACATTCCCTGCGGGCTTTGGGAGTCACCAGGGATGTGCAACCTGGAAGTGATCCCTGCCCTGCCCAGAGCCTGCCCTGTGCTGATCCCAAAAAGCCGCCGCTCGGGGTTGGGAATGGAAAAGTTCGTTCTGGAAAGGAAACCTTTTGCCTTTGGCCCTTTGGAATGTCTTTTCCAACAAAATCCGTGTGGGGGGTGACATTCCACGTCTGCAGGCTGGGTGTGCCTGCAGGGGTTGGATGTTCTGAGGAGGAGAAGAGCTTTCCTTGGGATGCCCTTGGAATGATGCTCTCCAAACAGGGATTTGGGACACCCAGAGGATGGATTTTACCTCAGGAACTGTGGCCTTAAGGAGTTTTTAAGTGGAAATCAGTGAAGTAACGAGGTGCTGGCTGAAGGTGCTGGGTAAGGGGGATAAAAAAAAAGGGCATAAATATTCCTTAGACCATATCCAGGGATATTTATAGCCAAGAATGGCCAGGACTCGGAATTTTATGTTTAAACCCAGCTGCTACCTGCAGCAAGAGCTCCTCGATCATTTATCCCACCTTCAGAGGACAAATTGATTGTGCTGTTTGCTTGGTTTATTCCTTCCCTCATAAAAACTTCAGGAAAGGCTGGGACTGCTCTGCTGTTCCCCCAGAACTGGGGGTTACTGGTGTGAGGCTGAATTCCTGCTGCTGCATCTCCTCCCCTCTGCTTTACAGACACAGCACAGCAACAGCCAGAATTCAGCAGGCTGAATAAGTTCCAGGATATCAACACACTTTTAATTGTTTATAAATTGGCTGGATGAAGCGTTTGATTGATTCTTTTTTTATTATTTTTCCCCCTAGGCTTGGTTCTGGATAGTTTGTTTTGTTGCCGATTTGCGTTGGGGTTTTTTGAGGTTCGGAGTTTTTTGCAGACCAAGGAAAAACCACTTTTTTTGGTTTTAGGTGTTGTCAGAGGAGTTTTGAACGTTCTGGTGCAGAACAGGGGGACGTGGCAGTGAATAACTCTGAAGCCAAATTGTCCCTCTTTCCACATTTATGAGGGAGAATTCTGGGTTGTGCCACGCACAGAGCTTTTGTATCCTCGGTGGACTTTATTTCGCGTTCCCTGCAGAATTCCTTCCTTCAGAGCGCTCTGGGCTGGTGTCAAACTCATCATTAAAGCCTGGGTCACACTGTGCTCCTGAAAACGGGGAAAATCGGGGTTGGGAGGGCAGCTTATTTCGGGCACTGTTCCCTCTGAAGTGCTGATGTCCCGGCCGTTCCGCAGCTCCCCTGGAGCCGTTCTGTGGGACGTGGAGGAGCACAATGTGCGCGCTCCCCGCTCACCCAGCAGCCCAGCCCTGAGCTCCCAGCCTGATTCTCAAAAGCTTCCAAACATTATTGTCCCCGGCCCTATAAATATGATTGAAAAGCCTTTCTGAGAGCGCTCTGGCCCCGGGGCTGCTGCACAAAGCGCCAGTGTTCCGCGGGGAGGACGCAGACGGGGCTTTTAGATAGCGCTGCTTTCCTCGCTGCCTTTCTTCTGCAGCCCTGAATAAACCCATTGCTGCCACGTGTTCTTCTCTGAGACTCTGCCTTGTCCTTGTCCTGGGCCGTGCCTCGCTGGGCTCGGCCTGCCTGGTGCTGCCTGGCCCGGGCAGCTGCCAGGAGCTGGGGTTCAGTGCTGCAGGATGAGCAGGAGCCGTTGTTCTGCGAGCTGCCTTTGGGGAGGTTTCTCCCCTTTCCTCCGGGCTCCGTCTGCGTTCTCAGGCGCCGTTGGTGGCACTGCCTCCTTCCCACATCCCTGCTTTCCTCTGGTGGTTGTGGCTGCTCCTGGCAGAACCCTCTGCCTTCCCCCTGCAGAAGCCACAGCCTGAACATCCTCCTTGGAGGAGAGCTTCGGTTGCCTGGAAACTACGGCTGAGCCAACTGGAATTTCGGTTCCAAGGGAAATTCTGGGGGTTCTTTCTTTCTTTTCCGTCTTTTAGGTTGCGACAAAGGCTGCAGAGTTCCTTCCAAACGGCCCCAGAAGTGCTCAGTGGAGGCATTTCGGTGCTGTCTGAGGCAGATGCTGAATGCAGGGGCTGGTGGAGGGTGCAGAACATTTGCACGAGGAGGGGTTTTGGTGTCCTGCCCTAGAAAGGTTCAGATAGATTCTCTGGAGCTGATTGAAAACTTTGATGCCTCCCACCTGGGTGCCAAAACTCTCAGAGGAAAATATTTGTATGGCAAGCTGAATTTTTTTTTTTTTTTGGCAAAATATTGTCCTCACTTAAAAACCCCACGGCTGGGAAATTTTAGGGGATTCCTGTTGTTTCTCCAAGCCCAGCTTTGGGTTTTCTGCTCATGCTGAAGCCAGTCCAATGGTTTTTTTTAGAATCCTGGCCTGTTTTGTGTCCAGCTGAGGGGCACTGCCTGTTTCTTCCCTCGGTTTTAGGGTGTAAAATTGGGGACATTCCCTGTCAGCCGCCGGGGAGAGCAGCAGGAAAGGTGTTGGAGCTGCGGTGGCCGGGAGGGCTCCTCCTCTCCCTCCCTTCCCGGGGCTGCTCCGGGGGTCTCGGAGGGGACCCGGGGACACTCAGGGAGGTGCTGGGCTGTGGCAGGAGCTGCCAGGGCTGTCACCCTCACAGGGACACCGTGATCTGCCGTGGCACGGAGCAGATTTCCCGGCTGGCTCCGGGCACAGGGCAGGGATGGGCACAGGGATGGGAACTGGGTCAGAGCGGGAGGAAGCAGCTCTGTTCCCAGCTGGATGGACCCGAGGCAAAGGAAATCTGCTCTTCTGTCCTGAGCTCCCCGATCTGCTCTTCCTACCTGCTCCCAGTGGGAGGCAAGGGATGGAGGCTGGTGCTTGGCATTTCTCTGACATTGTGCTGGGGCTAATATTAATTTGTGGTGAGGAGAGAGAGTTCCTAAAAATAAATTACTGGAGAACTTCTCCTAAGATGCACAGTGGCTCCTGCCCCCTCACCCTCTGGCATTTTGTTCCACCCTAATTCGTGGCATTGACAAACGTCGGGGTGGCAGGGTTTTACTGCTGGATTTCTGCATCAGCACTAAAAGGAAATCAATGAAATTTATCTTTGGTCTCAGGTGAACAAGGGGCAAGAGGTAGAGCAGGGATGGATGGGAGATTGGGAAGGAATTCCTGGCTCTGAGGGTGAGGAGGGGCTGGAATATAATTCCCAGAGCAGCTGTGGCTGCCCCTGGATGCCATGGCAGGGGTGGCACCGGGTGGCCCTGAAGGTCCCTTCCAACCCACAGCAGGCTGGGATTCTGGGATGTGATCCTATGGGATGTTTGCTGCAGGAATTCCCCGTGGTGTTCATGGTGGTGAGACAGCGGAACCCACCTGCTGCCAAATCAATTTTTATTCCTTATGATCAGCCTTTCCTACAGGGCATGACTGGGTTGGCTCAGGGACAGCACAAAGCTCCCGTTCCTGAAGACACAGCTTAGCCCTTCTTTTTTTGTCAATTTTAGGTTCTTTTCCTTCGCTTCCTGCATTTTGAAGGGAACTGCTCAGGCTGGGCCTGTGCTGGGGGTAGAAAGTGCAAATGAAAAGCTCCCAGCTCCGGCACTGCTGCAGCGACTTCATTCAGAGCAGCCTTTTCAAAGCAGGTGCTGACCTACTTGCTTTAAATCGGGCCCTTTTAAACAGCACTTAATTAAAATTGATCCCTTTTTTTAACGCGCTCCACGGAAGCCTTTTGTGCATCCCAACGGGCACCGCCCAGAACTGGGAGCTCTGGGAATGGTGTCCCGGGAGACACTGCACTTTTCCCTTAATAAACTGTCCTATCCCGGGCATGGATTTTGTGTTGGAATATTTCAGAACTGGAGGAGAAGGAGGGAATATCCTGTTTGCCTCCCCCCTGGTCTCTGATACAACCCCAGTCTTGTGAAGTCATGGATTGTGCCAGGCTGCACGTGGTTTTTCCAGCATAAAAATCCGGGCCAGACTATTTTATAGGTGCATCAACATCCCTTGAAAAGCCTTGGAGCAACCCCTGGTGTGCCAAGGCAAGAAATCTGTGGGATGCAGCTGGGCTGCTGCCCATGGGCATAAACCAGGGAAAATACTGATACAACCCCAGTCTTGTGAAGTCATGGATTGTGCCAGGCTGCCGTGGTTTTTCCAGCACAAAAAGCCAGGCCAGATTATTTTATAGGTGCATCAACATCCCTTGAAAAGCCTTGGAGCAACCCCTGGTGTGCCAAGGCAAGAAATCTGTGGGATGCAGCTGGGCTGCTGCCCATGGGCATAAACCAGGGAAAATACTTGGTGCCCTTTGTGAAGCCACAAGGGGAATTGTGGAATCGTGGAATGGCTTGGGAGGGAAGGGATGTCCCTGGCCACAGCCCACCCCTGCTGTGGGCAGGGACACCTTCCACTCCAAACCCAAATAAACTGTCCTGTCCCGGTGTTCAGAGCTGCTCGGTCCATGCCTTTGTGATCCCGGAGGGTGCTCGCTGCCTTTTCATTCCCGACAAAAGAGGAGGACACGGTCGGGAAGGGTGGGAATGAATCCCCTGAGAGCGCAGCCCTCCAGCAGCGCCGGGGGAGCGCTGAATTCCAGGCGCTTTCCAGACCTCCCCATTCACTGGGAAACGAATGTCGCCCTGGGTGATGTGAGAGCGGACCTGCCCCAGTAAATTACTGCGGATTTGCACTCGGCAGCACGGTCTGACCACCCAGCAATTATCGTTTAATAGCTCGTTTATCCCCAGGCGGCTCTGAGGAGGAGAGGGAAATCCCAGGGTCTCCAAGGTCACACGTGGCCTGGATCAGCTTGGAATGGTTGATGAAAGCTTGCCCTTCGTGGAAGTGTTCCCATCTCCAAAAGGAAGCTTTTGCCTTGTTTATTAGGCTGTAAATCTGCTGGAAAAGGTTGGGTTGCAGTTAATTAAAACGCGAGCAAACAATGAGCAGGATCTGCATCTGTTCACGGGGTTTGTTTTGGGGGTTGTTATTGTGGCATTTGGGAAGGGAGCAGATGAGTTTGTTTGTTCCAAAGCCAATTAGGAAGGGACAAAACGATCCGTCAGCAGCAGGTACCGGTGTGGGAAGAACCTTTCCAGAGCCTCTGGTGCTGGGAAGAAACTTTGTTCCTTGGAAATAAAATCTGTGTGCTGCGGGGAGGGTTGTTCAGTCAAAGCCTGAGGGGGTTTTGGAGCTTTTTTTTGAACTTTGTTTTGCAAGGTTTTCTGTTTTCCTCATCATGGAATGGTCTGGGTGGGGAGGGACCTTAAAGATCACGCAGTTCCTCTCCCCTGCATCTTCCACTGTCCCAGGCTGCTCCAAGCCCCATCCAGCCTGGCCTTGGACGCTTCCAGGCATCCAGGAGCAGCCACAGCTTCACTGGGAATTCCATTCCAGGTCCTCAGACCCTCCCAGGGAGGAATTCCTTCCCGAAATCCCACCTATCCCTTCCCCCTGGCAGGGGGAGAAGCAGAGGACCTCACCTCCTTCTCTGCTCCACTCCGTGGTTCCCCCTCTCAAGGAAGATCCTGCTTTGGCTTCCAACTCCTCTATTCTTGATGTTGTGGAGACACAAAAGAAAATCCTCCTGGAGCAAGGAGGATTTGTCAGCCCAGAAATTCACGTGCAGGTGATGAAGATGACCCAAGCAGCCAGGGCTGCTTAGAAATGCTCATCCCTGGTTCTGGAGAGTGTTCCCTGATCTCAGCTCTTTGCCTCTGGATCAACAGGCACAAATTCCAGGAAGAAATGCTCATCCCTGGTTCTGGAGAGTGTTCCCTGATCTCAGCTCTTTGCCTCTGGATCAACAGGCACAAATTCCAGGAAGAAAAGCGTTTCCAGCGTAGGGAAGTGACCCAGTGAACCCCATCTTTACAGTCTCAGAATTTTCAGGACTTGGGGCTTCCTGAGCAGCATCTCCCAGTCTGTTTTAAAGGGAGTAGAACTGCACCAACAATACCTAAACCATTCCTGGATTTGTCACAGTTTGAGGTTGGACAGCGAATTCCGAAATGAAGATGGGAAATGTCACAATTGAGTTCCATGTCTTTTTCTGTGAAATACATTGATTTTTGCTCTAATTAGCCCATTACTCGTCTCTAGAAGGTCCCAATAACATCTGGGATTATTTGACATGACATATGGAAGGCATTGATACCAAAATCAAAATATTATCTTTATTTCGTTTCCTTCCTAAGAAGCACAAATTGCTCCATCTTTTTCTGGTCAGAATTCCTCCTCTTTTGTTCTAATGAAACATCTTGACAGTTTGAATCAGAAAATATGGGATACCTTGGGAGTAAAAGGGAGGAAGAGCCGTTTCCATTCGTGTAGAAATGTTATCGCAGTCTCACACATGGGTGTTAAAAACATCTGCTCCTCTAATTAGCTCACTGAGTATTTCATCTTTCCACATGGCTTGGAAGGCTCAGACACGTCGTGCTGGGCTCCCTTACAGCTGAAACAACAGAAAACCAACTCAGCCCCGGCCTAGACAAAGGCTCTGTTCTGATACTGCTCTCCAAACACCGAAATTCTGGTTTGGAACGGCAGTTCTGGGCTTCGTGGCCTCAAACAAAGCCTTGAAAACCTCACAGCAAGAAGGTTTGGAGCAGGGATGGCTCGAATGTTCTGTGTGGTGACTTTGACGGCGCTTAACGGCATCTGAGGGACTAATTAGTGCTTAATTTGGGCTTGTTTTTGTGTGCAGTGTTTGGGGAACACGGACACATCCGCATCGCTGTTTAATGTGAAGTGCAGCAGGTTTCATTGTTGGGATGCAGGTTCAGAGTCGATTATGGGAAGTTTGGCTTCCCTTTTTTCCTTCCTAGGGAACGCCCAGCTGCCTGTGACCCAAACTGGAGCCTGCTGGGATGGATCTGGATTGATCCTCCTTTTCTTTTCCTTGGGAGAAAGCCTTCCTGGCTTTGTGTGACTCCTCACTTCTGTGCCATTAAGGATAGCGGGGAGCCTGCATCGCCTGAGGCTGGAAATTCACATGGAACATGTGGGAAA
>WAAE01014334.1:0-11878 GCA_013400495.1 Nicator chloris | reverse complement strand
ATACCAGATGCCTTTTTTTCCCCCATATACACAGAGTGACCCCCTGCCTAGACAGAATGGGTTGTTGTTTCTTGGGAGGAAGTGATGCGTGTTTGTCACAAACAAGATTAAAAGAATAAAAAGAGCAACACACTCTCTGGCTGTATTATCAGGCAGGGCTATTGCAGAGTGAAAGTAAGGAGCAGCCACTTGGAGAAGCTATTTTACTTCTTCCTTAGAAGGATTTATACAGACTTTTGTAAAGACTTCTCCATGCCACAGAAGCCACACTACCTACTCTAATTCTTATAGAAAACTATCTGAATCATATGGAAAATACAAAGATGTTATAATGAGTGACTCCAAGCCTGAAAGCACCATACATTAACTATTAGTTTACATAAAAGGGGCAAGATTTAGTCTTCAGGTGTTGGAATCACTCCAGGGTCCTTGGGATGAAAAAATGATGAGAGGAAAATCTTGCTGGATGCACATCTGTGCCCTGATCTACTTAGCAGGACAAGCAGGTACAGCACTGTCACCTCCCCACGTCCTCGGAGGCCTGAGAGGCCATTGCCTCTTTGTGGAGATAAAGCAAAACACATGCAATGGTGCTACTCATTGCAAATGTAAACGCTGCATATTCAGGACTATGTCTGTGGCCAGGTCTAAAGGAACGTTGAGAAAGGATACCATGGCAAAGGCAAAGTCCCCACTTGGTGATATTCAGGCAGAGCACAGCAAAGAAAACAAAGGATGTTATAGCTCTGAACCCAAGGGACCCAGTGTCCAAAATGAGGCCCACACAGCACAAAACTGCTCTTAAGAGGCGGCAGTGCAATACTTCATCTAGTTGAGTGTTTCTGTTCAGGACACTGACAGCTGACAGTACTTCTGACACAATTTCTCACCTCTTCCCAAATGAGAATCACTTCAAACCCTGAAGCCTGGGAGACTCCTTTAGAAAGCTTTCCAAACAGCCACAGCAAACACTGCAGCACCATCCTGCAACAAAACCAAATCAAGCAATGCTCACAGAGCTCCCCCACCAACACCAGTGCTCACAGTAGCCACCTCCTGCCCCTCTGCTGCCCTTAATGCTGAGACCTGGGGGCTTAACGCCCAAACCTGAAACAATTCTTGCACAAGAATTCAAATGTCAAATGCCAAAGCAAGGCAGAACCTGAACTCAGGTTTTCACATCACAGTTTTTCAGATCATCTTTAAGCCAGAACAACATCAGATCCCTCCTCATGACCTCGGCATTATGGCATTCACTTCCCCAGACTGCATTTGGTTCTGATTAAACAGCATATTAGAGCAACACTTGTACCAATTATTTCTCACTTGTACAAGTATGTAATTCTCCTGTGTAATGAAAGAATTATCCAGCAGACAGTATAAACATCCTCCGTGAGACAGATGTAAATCAGGAATAAAAAGTCTAGATTAAGACTTTATATTATTTTTCTTTGCTCAGCTGATAAAAGATCTTCAAGAATACAACAGAAAAACACCAGAAAAGTGGGAGGGAAATAGTTTTGAACCAGGCTCCACAGAAAGCAAGAAGTGTCTCATCAAAGGTCCTGACCATCAACCACCCTCTCCAGACGCACTGCATCACTCGGCCACTCAACAGTCACAAACAGTCAAGTGCTTCCGAAATCTCAAATTCTGACAGCTCTTAAGATTGCACTTCTTTATGCCCCTGACAAAAGGCTGCAGAAATGCCTTGCAGTTTGGATACATTCCCAGGAGAAGTCTCCTCCAGCAGTTAGAAGATGCATATCACTATCAGCAGTCGCAGTAATTTTTCTGACCTCTACTAGAGACTGACAGCTGGACAGTGCCTGGCAAGCCAGTCCTCTGCACTCATCCTCCCCGCTAGCAGAGGACAGGAAAACAGCCTCAGCTTGGTGGTGACAAGGCCACCTTGCCCACCTGGGGAGAAGGAGGTTTCACCAACCATCCCTGCAATATGTGTGGGTTTGATCAAGGGTTCTCTGGGACAATGGCAGGGTGGTAACCCCAGCTCCTCCACAAACTCAGCCCCAGCTCTCAGACCTTAAACCCTGTTGGCACACACAGAGCCCTCTGTACCACCAGGACATTACAGCTGACTGCTCCATGAACCAGACATGACCAGATGCCCAAGACCTTGGCTGACAAGTTATCTGTTTGTAAAAAGACATTTTCAATTTGCAGCACACTAATTACAAGTCTGTCTCACAGCCAGCTTTCCCTTTTGCCTCCAAAGCTGTGCAGTACTAAAAATTCATTCCAGGCCACAAGCAGATGTCTCAAGATCCTGTACATTATCTTAGGAAAGCATAACGCTCAATTTCTTTAAAAGACAGGGGAGCAACTGAGTCACTTCAAATATTTTGGCAGTCACATACAACGCAATGGATATGCCCAGGAGGAAATAACATCACAAACTGGTAAGGAATGGCTACATCTACCCGTTCAGCAAGACTGAATCCATTCTAAAACATACTACTTTGAAGATGAAATTGGAAAGCATTCACCTCAAGCATTACTTCTGTATTAACACATGGACACGAAAGTTGGAAGCTCATCAAACCACAGACAAAACCTTTCCAGATGCAAACGCGTTACAGATGTCTCCTTAGCATTTCTCTGACAAGCGCAGAGGTGGCTCAACTCCCTCTGCTCCTCTTCTGGATAATTCTCTGCAGACAGGGATCGTGTGCCGCGCTAGGCAGGCGAGTGAGCACGGCGGAGGCCAGTGACACCCGGGGACACTACTGGAGACCCTCGGGGACAACGCGCAGCGGGGACACGGTGCTGGTGTTTGGCTCCCATAGCTCCTCCGCGGCACACGGTGCCAGACTGGAGACCTTCCTTTACCGCATCACGCACTACCGAACATGGGCTGATGGTTTCTCTGGGAGGAGAGCAGCATCCCCAGAGAGACACGGATGCCACTGCCGTGCCCTGGCCCGGCGAGGGGCCCCCAGACCTGGGTAAGGGATGCGCGGCCAGGCCTCCCCAGCGCTGCAGCCCGGCCAGTCCCGGGCAGCGCGGCAGGTCCGGCCGTGGCCGGGCCCGGGGGCACCGGAGGGGCAGGACCCCCGGCCCGCCGCGGCGGGCAGCCCAAGGTCGCCGGGCCGGGTTTCAGCGGGGGGGACCCCAACATCCTCTACCCGAGNTCCCGTCCCGTCCCGTCCCGTCCCGTCCCGTCCTGCCCCGCCCCGCCCCGCCCCGCCCCGTCGCCCTCTGGCCCTGCCCGGACCCACCGCTCCCACTGGTCCCGCCGCCGCCGCATTCCGTGAGGTGCGGGGCTGCCGGTCCCTCCCCGCTGCAGCCCGTGATGGTGCAGCCCAGGTTGCGGGCGGGGCGGGCGGAGGTTCGGGGCGGTGGCTAGAGGAGCCCGGCGAGCGCGGAGCTCTGGCCCGGGGTTCCCGAGCGCCGGCCTGGGGGCCTGAATCCCCACGCAGCGGCTCCCCAGCCCCGCGGGCTGCCTGGCTGCCTCCGCGGCCACCCGGCCCATAGCCGCTCCCAGCGCGGGGAAGGGTTCCGCGCGCTGACTCCTCGGGAAGGCGCAGAGGGACCCGTCCCGGTGCCCTGCGGCCCCTACGGTAACACGGGCCAGGCCGGAGCCGTGCAGCCCCGAGACTGGGTTGGGGTTCGCAGTTTTGGTCCGTTCAGGTCCCCCAGCCTCAGCAAATGAGTTGCTATTTCAAGCGGAATGTTACACTTGTCCTGTCCCAGGTCCGCGGGACGGTTCAGGCCCGCCCGGGCACCCGACTGAGTGTGGCTGTGTCGAGTTCCCTCCTTGTGGCACCACAGCTACTTTCCCGGCCCTACTCGTCCCGGCGGTGCAGCCTCAGCTCCTTGCCTATCATGAGCACAGCTGCAGCTTCGAGGGTGTAGCTGGTGCTGCTTGGGTTTCCCTTCATTTGATGGCAGCACAAGCTCCAAACAAGAATGAGAGAGGGGAAACTCAGTCCTTCCCCTAAGTAACTTTCCCGGCCCCTGGACTCCCGAGTAAAATCCCCAAGGTTGTCACCCTAGTTTTACCATG
The DNA here is from genome assembly GCA_013400495.1 of Nicator chloris. Taxonomy (NCBI): domain Eukaryota; kingdom Metazoa; phylum Chordata; class Aves; order Passeriformes; family Pycnonotidae; genus Nicator; species Nicator chloris. The sequence goes on along the minus strand of WAAE01014334.1, from coordinate 7,851 downwards.
GTCAGAGCTCATCAGTGTGTTCAGTCCCTAATGCAGGCATGCACGGTGGCCCTAAATGAGATGTTTGCTTTGCGCTAGTAGTGCCTTCATTTCCCAAGAGCAGCTTATTATTTCCCTCCTTGTTTTCCCCAGATGCCACCCAAGTGTTTTCAACTGTTCACCAGGATCTTGTGGCTGTGTGGTTCAAGTCCTCTTCCTCCTTGAGCCCACTGAAGCCACCAAACCTAGTGACAGTGCCAGGCAGCTCCAGAAAGGGAGCAAGGGGACAATTATGCTTTCACCACCAGTTGTTTGGGGTTTGAGATTACGCCAACTCCCAACACATCCCAGAAAAACTGGTCCAAGTGGTTGGAAAAAGGCAAAGGCCTTCAAGGGCTGATGACCAGCTCAGGGCAGGTCAGAGCAGGGTTAAAGCTCAGGGAAGGGAAAGAAAAAAGGTTTAAGGGGCTCATGTGGCTTTTAGCTGCCTGACCAGCTGCAAAACCATGTGGCGACTGTTCAGCCATGGGTATCAAAGGAGTCATGGGTAAGAAAATTCTGGAGAGAAAGAGGACTGGGAGCTTTTGGGGGCAGAAGAATTAGTCCTGATTTCTAACAAAATTAGGATACAGACTACTAGTGGCTGCAGCTGCCAGCCACACCTGGCATGGACTGCGCTGAGGAAACCACAGCAAAGGGAATCATGGCAAGAGAGGAAGGCCAAATTCCCTGTGGGATGAAACATTGGGTGGCAAGGACCCAAAGGGTGTCCCAGGCTGGGTCTCCCTTACATCAGAGAGACCCACCAGCCACTGGGAACATGGCCTCTTGATGCTTCCTGAGCACAGCATCAAGGAGAAGCATTGCAGTCATGGGGGGCTATTTCAAGGGAGCTGTAAGGCAATTGCTTCAGTAAGACAACCTTGGGGTGCTGCTGGGGTCAGACGAGGTGTCCTGGGACCAGTGTCATGGATTTACACACACCAGACAGTGTAACAGGCTCTGATGCTGGGACCCTGCTAAGAATGCTGCGTTCAAGTGAATGTTTCCAATGAGTCTTTTGTTAGTTCTTTGATTTTAGCTCAAGCTGGTGCTTCCAGAGAGGAACCCCTACCATAATTCATACCTCTCAGTTATACCCCTGACCCTCATCACCCAATCCAAGTCAATCACTAAATTCTGGTTGGCGGTATCTTGATTTTTTGCTGGGTTTCACTGGAGCTGGGCTGGCTGATGTTACTTTATTCTTCTGGGATTGTCTCCTTGGTCCTTATCATCTCCATTCTGCTCATATCTAATGGATTCCAATACTGCTTTGTTAGCAGCATAATTTTATCAAAAGTTTATGTTAGGTCAGCTCTTACGGCCTAAGGGTTTGGCTACTTCAGGTGCTAAAGCTGAGCCAGCAGTGCTAAACGAGACTATTCAGGCAGGAGAATATAGTTCAACAATTTCTGATGTAGCGTCAGCACTGAGCTGCCCAGGACCCCTGTGCCTCCATCCAGTCCTGTGTTTCTGTTTCTGCACACTCCCTGTATTCCTGTACCTTCCCTGTATTCCCATGCGTTCCCTGCATTTCCGCACCCCCGTGTGTTCCCGAATTCTCCTTTATTTTCGCACGCCCGGCTGTGCTCCCTCTGAGACGCCGCAGGCGAGTGTAGCCGGGGGGGGCAGAGCCAGCCCGTGTTTGAGGCCGTGCCCGGCACCGGCGGCAGCCATGGGCACAACGTGACCAAAGGTCACCTGCACCGTCCCGGCAGCGCCGCGGCTCCGCCGCCGTGCCCTCCCGCCCTGCGGAATCGGTTCCTCCTTCGCCTCACGCCGGGAGGGGAAGCGCGGGGTGAGTGCTGGAGAGTGTGAGCTGTGCCCTTCTGGGGACAGGCCCTACGAGAGGCACCACCATGGCCCGGCAGGAGCCGGAGAAGAGCGTGGCAGAGCAGAAGGTAGCTGGCATGTCCCAGAGGTTCTCCTTCCTAGATGCCGCCCAGCCCCGAGCGGGCGGCCTGGCCCACAGCTACGATCTCTGGCCGGCTACCCGGGGGAGCAGCGAGCGGTTCCGTACGCTGCAGAAGATGGACACCAACAAAAGCATCAGCTGGGGCAGGCACAGCCTGGGGAGCTGGGGTAGGACTTCAGGCAGGTTCTCCATTAGCCCCAGCAGTACCCGGAGGAAGGAGCTGAAGGAAATCCTCCTGCAGACCAACAGCCCTGGCAGCACCATGCGCTTTTCCACTGCTCAGAAGACATCCAGCAGCAGCAGTCTTCCTGCAGGGCTGCACCAAGAGCAGAAGCCTGAGCAGGGCCCTGATCTGCTGCCTCTTGTCCTTGATCCTCTGGAGCACGCTTGGCTGCTGACGGTGGCCGAGGGTGATGCGGACAGCATCATCAAGCTGCTGGACCTGGATCCCAGCCTGCTGACCAGGAGAGACTTTGTAACAGGCTTCACTGCTCTCCATTGGCTTGCCAAGCATGGCCACCATGAGAGCTTCATCCAGGTCGTCTCCCATGCCCAGAAGAAAGGCTACCCTGTCAACATGAACATCCCCACGGCCAGTGGTGGGCTCACCCCTTTGCACCTGGCTGCCTTGCAGGGACACGAGGTGCTCATCAAGGTGCTGGTGGGAGCTTACGGGGCAGACACCACCTGCAGGGACCACAACGGGCGCAAGGCTTGGCAGTACCTGCCAGCAGACACCTCCAGGGACCTGAAGGAGCTGGCAGGGGCCTTGGAGGAGGACTTGGTCCAGCTGCAGTCTCACAACACCAACAACAACTGTAAGTCATCCAGAGAGGCTGGGGCAGGGCAGGACTCTGTGGACTCCGGGGCCCAGGGAACCGCTCAGCACTCCTGGAGCCTGTTGACCCTCCGAGGCATTGTTAGACAGGCATTTGCTTTTTTCCATGAACGCTGAAGCTCTCCCGGCTCCATTCACCAGTAAACCCATGCTGGATAGCAGCCAGAAAAGCCTGCAAGGAGCTGGGAACTTGGGTGCTCAAAATCCTGGCCAAGTGAGGGTTAAACCATGGCACCTTGGCCACTCTGGGTCTTGTGGTCTTTTGGGGCTGTTTTGGTGTGTGTGTGTGGAGCACCGTGGCCATTGGGAGCAGTACCTTAGGACAGCCCTTCCAAACAACTGCCTGTCTGTAGAGGGGGTTTTGCCCCATGCCCCCGTGTGTGGGGACTCTTTGCTGTATTCCAGCAGATCCCATGGTTGGGGCTCCCATGTCAGCTCTGCTGTGGGGAGCTGCTCCAAAACCCTGTGTGCCCACAGGACAATGCTGACCCACCATGTGTGGATCCCATGCTGCAAACACTTTCCAGCTCCCTGTGAGATCCCCCAATCTCTGCCATATGCACCTTCTCTGGGTTGATGTTTGTTTATGACAGCTGATTATAAAGCTGTTTGTCAGTAGAGTAAGAGCTAAGGGCCCTGTTTGTGAGAAGAGTCCAGGCCACGAGAAGCCTTTCAAAGTGCAAAACAACTCACACTGGCAGCCCTTCCCTTGAGATCCCCATCCCAGGAAACTTGAAATTCTCAACCTCATTAGGAATAGGGGCCAGAGCAAAGGAGGCAGGAAGGACACAAGAGGGGCAGCATGTGGTGGCTCTTGTGGGGATTGGAGTTCAGGAACAGTTCTGGAAAGATGATGCATTCTCAGAAACTGTGGAAAAGATATGTGAAGGCTGTGAGATTATCTTTATTGCTACTGAGGGCATGCTCAAAAATGAAACTCTGATGAACATTGCTGCAGCAGTGTAACAGCACGTGTATGTCTCAGTCACTGCATTAAAAGGTCAAAGCCTCTGCTCACCTGTTTGTGTTTTGTTCACCAAGTGGAGCTCTGATGATTTCAACTTGCTTTTTACATTCTCAAAGGCCAGGACTGCTTCAAAATATCTTCAGAAAAACAACAGCCCCTTCCTCTTTCTCATCAGCATGAGACTATTCCTACGCCCTTAAATAGCAGTCCCGTTTGAGAAGTGCTTCTCAGACAGGAACTGGGGAGTTTCTGTTCCCCAGGGCAGCCCTTGCAGGGACAACTCTTTTAGAAGGGCAGTTGTGGTTTCTTTCCAGCTGCCTTTCAGGGGGTCTACAGGGGTGACCGAGGGACTGAAGGTGATCTGGCCTGGCTACACAGGTGCATTTGCATCTTGATGCAAAAAGATACACAAAGACACACAGATCACTTCCTCTGGGGAACTAGAGCCGGGGGGTTTTACAGATCCTCAGCAAACTCTGGTTGTATTCAGACTGTGTTTTGAAATGCTGCTTGGACATCAAAATAACCCAGTCTGCAGTAATGACATGTGGAATAGCAGCCTTCACATGAGTGAAGAGGGGTCCAGTGACTGGATAATGCCCAGTCCAGGTGCCTGGGTGGACATATAGATGTGTCTGGACATCTTAATCCCTGAGGTCAGCAGCAGATATATACAAAACACACTAGAACTAGATTTAATGCCTGATCTACAACGGTTTTGTGTGGGAATACACAAGTCGGAGAGTGAAGCAGACTTAATTAGCATATCTAGTTTGATAACCAAGATGCCCTGGCGAGAACAAACAGACCTTTGGAGATTACAGAAGATGGGATTACATCTGTTTACCGGAATAAGGAAATGAAATTAAACCTGCCTAAACAAGATATGTTGTAAAATGCATAAGTTTGTCTGTACCATGCATAACTTTATCTTTGTAGTAGTAAATATTAACCTTCCTAGAAATTGTATGTAAGCTTTGGAAAAACGTCAGTAAAACTGAATTCTGATCACCGAATCAGGGTTCCCGTCTCTCTATTCAATTGCCGATAATTTTGTAGTGCTTTAGCTCTAATAGATTGAAGATATTAGCAATACAGCTCCTTCTGGAACTGTTGTGGCCATGTCCATGCCATGAGAGAGCAGGCTGGCTTCTCACAAGTCTGCTCAGGCCAGCACAAACTCCATGAACAGCACTGGGTCAAGTTCTGGTAACCAAAGTGCTGTTAAGACAGACAGGACTGAAAAATATTTTTTGTCCTATTAGTCTTGTCATCCTTTTGCAGATGTCAAGGGGCACAGGATGGTTCTAACATCCTCCTCGGAGTAAGGCACAGAGTAAACAGTAGAATTAATGGGAATTTCCTTGAAGAAGCATTTCCTTGGCAATAGTACCTGTGGCTTAGTCATGCTCCACCCGGAAGCATGGACTTAAATGTTCCACTTGGAAGTAAAATTTTGTTGACAAATGCTGCACCTAAATACGACAAAATGATCTGCAGTACTTGCCTTCCCTTGAGAGATAACCAAAACCCTCTAAAAACAGCTTTTCTCCTCCATCTTTTGGTCATGGGCTAGATGCTGTATTCTGTGCTGAGACAACTTAGGCAGGGACTTCAGAAAGAGCAGAACCAGAACTCTGCTTCTCTAGATGTGTTACAACATCCTTGCCATGCCACCCCGTGCCCTGGCTGGGTCCCTTTTCACTGAGAAAAAAAAGTAGTATTTTCTTCCAGTGACTTACCCCTTTGTCTGGGTTCATTTTCATACCTACAGAAAGGCAGTTGATTTGGATATAGAGACATGTTTAAAAAAATATTCAAGTATGCAATCAGCTCTAACTTTGCTTTTTACTCAGAATACAAAACATATCACCAAAATCAATGGACTAGAATATCCAAATATTTTTTTCTTTAAAGCTTCTATTGATGTCAGTTATCATGTGTTAGCCCAGTTCTGCAGAGATTGCTGATCCCCTCTCACAGAGAGGAGAGGGCAAAGAGAGCTGCCACAGGCAACAGAAAACATTCAAATCCAGAGATATTTGTTTGGTTAAGGTTCTACAGAAGATTGAGTTTAATCCAAGTTTAATTTATGCTAAATTTACTTTGCGTTATCCCTTAATGTCCAGTTTGGAAAGCAGATTCAGGCAAACAGGGAAAATAATACAAGGGGTTATTTTCCAAAACAGTTCCTTAGTAGAACCTACTTCCATCTAATGAAAATATCAGTCATGATAGTAATAGGGAGACGTTCTAATAAATAGTAATAAATTGCTCAATATATTGCTCCGGAAAGTTTTCCCACAAATGCCATGGAAAAAACTTTTTCCATTCTCAAGTCCATAAAATTAGTTCTCCTCAGCCAGATCCCCAGAGGCATGATTACAGACAAACTCCATTAAGAGCTTTTCCTGCCAGCAGTGATGTGGAGAGGCTGGAGGAGGTTTGTTGGGCGCCAAGGCTGAACTCCAATCCTGAGCAGTGCTGTTATTTCCTGAACACTCACTTCAAAAAGAGTGCAGAAGAGGTTTAAAAATCTTTGAGGTCCAAGTGGCTGCAGCATGCTAGCCTCTGTTGAAACATCTCTGGCAATGCTGTTTGCTGCTTTCCTGTTGCAGTGACTTGCTTCCCCCAATGACGGAGTCCACTCTTACCAGACAGGGTAAGAATCTAGAGGATACCTCTGAAGTATCCTGAAGTTGGTAAAAATCCCAGCCTTGCTCGCCCTGACTGACAGAACCCTGCAGCATACCTTAGGAAGGAGACCTCATGACCTCTGAGATGTGTATTTCTTAGCATTTACCTGTTTGGCACATGCTGTACCCAGTGTTATTTCCTCTAAGCTGCAATACAAACGAGATAAATCTACTTACCTTCAATGTGAAAAGCTGCAACACAGAAGGTATGGCAGCCTGAAGCTTCCTCAGGAAGCTGGCTCTCAGGAACAGACCCATGACCTGAGGCTGAACCCAGGAATGAACCAGCACCTTGGCAACCCTCAGTGTCAGCACGGGCTTTGCCGCAGCCGAGAACAGGCTGACAGCAACAGGGATTTCCTGCTGACCAGAGCAGCTACCCCAGCTCAGCACTGTGAACAGAAAGGACTGGGTGCAGAGCCACAGCCTCCTCCTCCACTTCCCTGTAGTCAATTGGTTTCACAGGCCCCGGCAGAGAATAGCAGCAAGAGGGTGCTGGAGTGCCAACTACCCAGAGATCTTTAATCCCCCTTCTCCCCTTTTCTAAATACCTGCAAACTCTCCCTTTGAGCCCCATCTTAAATTTCTACCTGTCTGCTGAGAATGTTTTATACTAAGCTGCACCTGTGGTTGGTGTTGACTTACCAAACCAACCCAGACTCAGGCACAAAACTCACATTATTTAATATTCCAGGGAGTACACACACATTATGTGCTACACTCTAGAGTACCGCATTTTTAAGAGATTTTCTTCAGGTCTAATTTTGAGGTTGTTTTTTTTAAATTGATTCTTTGCTCCTGAAGGTTTACAGTCAGTGAAAAGGAAGACAGAGCCTACTCTACTTGAAAAGAGCTGCCAAGGTTGGTCATATTAACTGGAAATATAACTAACGTTACTGTGAATTGTATTATTATAATCCCACCACATACATATGAAATAATTATAAAAATGAAAGTTGTTCAGGTCCGTATTTATTAGTAAGCCTGTGCACTGTCAATGCTCGTGGTGATGCCTGAAAGAACACTAATAGAACACAGTCTCCATGTTTCAGATAAAACAATTTTCCCAGTTAACATCAACATCCCAGACCAGCGTATAAAAACCCCACACTGGGGACTGCAGTCCAGCACTACAGAAGGAATGACTTGAGAGTGTTATTGATCTGACACAGAAAGACCAGTGTTCATTAGAGCTCCTGGGACAGTCACTCTTACAAGCCCAGTTTGGTCCTCCTCCAGTGTCTCCTTTTGGAGTTGTACCTAAGAAAAAAGCAGAGTGAATTAGCAAAGCGCACATACACATTTGTTAAACATGAAACCGTACAGCACAAGGAAAACATCTCTTTCATGAAAGCACATTAATCTGTAAACTTGTACTTGTCCATATTAATAACAAATGCTTTCACCACGGTGT
>WAAE01014333.1:0-41068 GCA_013400495.1 Nicator chloris | reverse complement strand
AATGAGGATGGAATGTGGTGTACTGCTATTTTTCTGATGGAAAATTGTTTTTAAAGCAATGATAGTGTGGTTTTCAGAATAAAAGCTTGAATTCACTTTTTTAATTTCCTGGCTCTTAAACTTTTCCCAGTCTTAGAATTATTCAGAATAGCAAAAATTCCTACTGGAAATTCTGGCTCTCTTTTTAACAGTAATATTTTTCCTGTTGTATTCATGAATAACTTCATTCCAAATTAAAATAGCCTAACACGATTAGGCTTTTGGACATTAACCCAGTGCTTAGCAAACTATTAAATTTCAAGCCCTGTACATAGTAGTTTTGCATGCTGGATTATAAACTAGTCTGTAGTGTTGTCTGTTGCACCCTGCTCTGCTTCATAATTAGTTGCTTTGGGAGGGGGAGAAAAACGAGCCTCAAGACCCCAAGTGTTCTGAACTGATGGTGCCAATACTGCTCTCTGTAAACCTGTACCGTGGTTGGTGTGTGGTAATGACATTGCATACTGGGAGAAAAGGTATCATGCTTTCTGTCTTAGCTAGAGGTTTGTGTTAAGCATGCTTCGAGAAAGCACAGCTGGAATTGTAGCTTTCTGCAGTTTTGAGCTGGCAAAGAGCATGCAACAGGGGATGCTGTTCACTGTATTTTGTCAACTTTTCCAATTCTTGCATTCTATTTTTAATTGAAGAGAATCTCTTTTTTTTTCATAGCAAAAGACTACCATCAATGAAGGTAGAACAAGCATCTCCTTTCAGCATCTCTCTTTACTTTTATTATATCTTTATATTAGCCTTTTTTTAGGCTGCCTGGCTAGTAAGTCAAAGAATTCATCTAAGGCATCCCTAAAATGTTTTATGAGTATTGGGGTGATCTTTTAAGACTTTTTTACATATACCTTTTTGCCTCTAGAAAGGGATAATGCATTTTCATGATTAGTGTTTGAGCAACTCAGTTCCTTTTCTTTTGTATCATAAAGTAATAATTTTTTCTTTAAGGCTGCATTATATTACAGGCATCAGGCTGTTACAGTCTCACAAGCCATGAGTCAAATAAAAAAAATGAATAAATGTGATCATTCCTGAGTACAGATTGCGTTGAAACAAACAGAATATTTCCAAGTGCTAGCACTTTCTGAGATCAGTTAAATTTTCCCTGGTGTTTTTTTCCGTAGTTAAAGTACATTATGTGAGTGTAACAATACAAATGCAGCATAATAGCAAGAAATGGTTGCACTGAAGATCTTGTAACGTGACATTATACTTGGTAATCTTGAACTGCAGATTTATGATCTGAGTTCCAAATTACTGGTAGTGGACCTATTTTATATACATCTGTACTAACAGAAAGTATCTGAATGTATAATGCGTTCCTTACTTGATCATTATTAAAAATCATCAGAGATGGTGTGTATTTTAAATTATTTCTGGGTTTGCATAGCTCAGAGTGAAGACTGTGGCAGCCTAACATCTGACAGGCTCCTCACTCTAGTGTGTAATTTCTGTTCTATTTGCAATATGTAGAACACACCACTGATTAATTTTCAAGTCTTTTTGATGTTGTAACCTGTGGTACTATGTCAACAGGACAACATCTAGTTACAAGGGTATTAACCAGATGTTAATTCTGCTGCTAGTTGCAGGGAGTAGGTGAACCCACTATGACAGTAAAAAAGAGAATAATCATCAAATACCTTCATCATGTATTGGGATATTTCTTCTGAATTTGATGGTATAATTGGTAAATTTTCTTTATGGTGATCCCTACTTTTGAAATGGACTTAATGGAGAAAAGAAGGAATGAAAAAAACCCCAGCAAAAAACCGCAAACCAAATAAAAGAACCCCAATGTGTGTTTAAAGAATGGGCTTTGTTTTCTGTGAGTGTGAGATCAGAGAAATAACATTCTGCCTGAATTTGCTATAAAACAGCAAAAAAACCCCCCTGATGTTATCTCTGTGTTGATGAGTTGTGTTTTGGAACTGAGTAGGAAATTATGGAATACATGATAAAATGTAAAAATCCTTGTGACCTGTAACATAGTGCAGCTTTAATATACTGGCTTATCCTTAACTTAAGTTCAGACTTCATCTCATGCTTCCCAGCCTTCTGTCAAAATACTGTACTGTAACTGCAACTGCAACTGCAAATTCTGGAGTTAATGGCAAGGCTTTTGGAATACTGTATCTGATCTCTGCCTTACAGCACAAGCAACGTTGCCCTGTGCTGGAGGACCAGCTGGTCGACCTTGTGGTGTATGCCATGGAACGGTCTGAGACTGAAGAGAAGTTTGATGATGGTGGAACCAGTCAGCTTCTGTGGCAGCATCTCTCCAGCCAGCTCATTTTCTTTGTGCTCTTTCAGTTTGCAAGTTTTCCTCATATGGTCCTGTCCCTCCATCAAAAGGTAAATTGTTTGTATCGCTCCCACATGGTAAGAGGGATTTAAAAAACAAAATCAGTATTTTTTTTTAAAGTGTCACTCATCCCTGCAAGAAGTACCTTATATGTAAGAATTAATTAAATTTTTAATCACTGTTCTCTCTAGAAGGCAAATTGTCAAGTTACAGTGCTGTGAGCTAGATGTGTTTTTAGTGTATTCCGTTACAGGATGTTGTGTTTTATTTGGATTCAAACAGTGCTAATAACTAGAATAAAGAGATAAACTGGCATAATTCAGAAGATCTAAGTACTGTGCTGTTGCATCCAGTTTATAAACAACCTTTGAACAGAGTGAATGCCCTGTTCTGTTTGTGGACTAAAAAAACATACCATGCAAATGGATGTAGGAACTTCCTCTTTGTCTAATCAATCTACTCAAGCAATCGAAGGTAATTTGTCCAATTACGGTGATACTGGCAATCACAGTCCCAAGTTGTTATTTCTTCCAAGTAATAACTCCATTAAAACTGTTACTAGTATTTGCCCTTTTCTCTGGTGCTCAGGGTTATATTTCTAAGGGTGGTGATGCCAGTCCTCCATAAGAAGGGCAAGGAGGGGTTGCAGTCAGTCAGCAACATCCTGAGCTCTTTGCTGAGGGAGCTGTATGCTGTTGATGGTAGGGTAGGGTAGGGATGTTCTTTCTCCTCGCTGTAGGATCAGCTTGTGGCTATTTAGATGCAGTTTCCAACACACACAACACATTGCTCAGTCTTCATTTGTCCACAGTTCTGTGTTACATAAAAATTTACTATGTATGCTGTGTTCCACTTGTGATGGATTGTAGTTCTCTGCTTTGTTTTGCCTGAAATTATTTTTACCGGGGCTGTATTCCTGTAATTACTGTTAATAGACGATTGAAACAATGGGCATTATACAACACAATTGCACAAATCTAGTATAAAACTACAGCAAGCAAGAGTAGAATATTAGCTATTACAGAGTTGCTGTTACAGATAAAGGAGTTAATTAACACCAGAAAAATACCCCATATGAGTCCAGGTGAAGAATACCAAAGTTGTTCTGGCTCAGGGACTTCCTTTGTAGGAGTTTATAAAACCTGTGGCCTGATGCTCGCAAGGGCAATACTGTACTTCACCACAGGGCTACAAGGTGACAATTTAAGACCAATATTTAAGTGTTGTTAGTTTTTCAAAGCAGTGATCCTCCGGAGTTGAATACATTTTAAATCTTACCATTAATTGCTGTGGCCCTCACAGTGTCCATTCATGTGTTACAGCTGATCTACCTGTTTCATTTCTTTCTGAAAACAATGTATGTTTCTGCCTAAGTCCTGCCATAAAATTCTCTGCTGAAACTGCTTTAGTCTGTCCTTTTACTTTTATAAGAAGCTTTGCAGTGATTTTTCTTCTGCATTCAGTGTTTATCTGTTACTGAGTGTTCTTGACAGTTGGCAGGCCGCGGTCTCATTAAGGGGAGAGACCACCTGATGTGGGTGCTACTTCAGTTCATCTCTGGCAGCATCCAGAAGAATGCACTGGCTGACTTCCTCCCAGTTATGAAGCTGTTTGACCTCCTGTATCCTGAGAAAGAAGTAAGTCTCTGATATTTTTATTTTTAAAAATAAAAGTTTTGTTATTAATTCCACTTGGGACCTTCATATGTCGATATTACAATCCTTCTTGAGTCATTCTTAGAACAGTGTGCTGCATAGTTGGAGGGAGATGTTTCATAAGTTTTTTTGAGGATTTCATATTCATGTAACCACATTTGTTACATTTTGGGGGCAAGAAAGACTTGTGTTAACTCCTCTCTTCCTTGGATGTGGTTTGATTAAGGTTTTGCGGAGTTTGTTAAAGCACTGAGGAAGCTGTAAAGGAATAATGTGTAATTCTATTGTTACATCTGGACTGAAACAGAATAGTACTTTAATTCATTCTACTGGGGCAAATCAAATCATATCCATGCTTTGTACATTCCTCTGGAATTGTTCCTGAGGAAGGGGCATGTAGACAAAGCTCTTAAACTTTAATTCTGGCAGCACTGTCAGTGTGAAGTTGATTGCTTACTCTTTCCGTAGTGCTTTTTACTTTGGGTGAATGGATAGAATAATACAAGTGTGTGATGTAGCAAACTCATATGTGACAATTTTCCCCCCTGCTACATTAGTTTTGACCCACAGAAATTCTTCAGTACAATTTGTGTCAGGAGATTTCATTTGCTTTTGTGAACATCAAATATGGGAAGAGCAATAGGACTGTTTACTTAACCTGTAGTGATGGCTCCAAGTTATACTTACTGAAAGTCTTTGTTTGACTAGTGCTTTTTAAGTGCTGCATTTTAAGTGCTTGTGAAACTGAATCCTAGGAGGCATTTTTTTTGAGATTCAGTTTCACAAGCACTTAGAATGTTCTCTCTGGCTGTTGCTCTTAAGAGGATCTGCCTTGCTATCCTGTTGGTAATGTATTGATGCTGTCTCACTTGTGCTCTCAGTGGTGTTTGTGCAGCAGTAACTGTCAGAGGGAAAGAAATGTGGATGTTGGTAAAAGGCGAGCGCCAGAAATCCTTTTCCGATGGTGGTAGCTAAGTCTGGATTCCAAACTTTTTAATTTTGGGTTGTATCTGTACCTTTTCATGAGAAGTGTATTAATGTTTAAGGCTTAACTGTGATGCTGAACAATTCAGATTTTTCAGAAAACACTATTGAACCCCTGAGTACCTACTATGGAAGCAGATACCATAACTGGTTTCTGAATAATGTGTAAGTGTGAAGCCAAGAGAAAAAAGCATATGCTTTGTAACTATATATGTCTGGAAACTGTATACTCTTAAACGTGAATTTCCGTTTGCCAAGGTCTTAGATCATTTGTTTGGCTTGGGTGTTTTTCAGAATAATTACTGAGGTGCAAGTCTCTTCCATAGCTCTTGATTAAAATTACAAACATTTCTGAGGGTAGAATCTGTTCTTTAAAAATGTTCCTTATGGTGTAGCAAGTCAGAAAAAAAGGAAAACCTGATCTTGTGAATACTGGCTATCTAAATTGGTTTTCTGCACATTAATCCATGTGGTATGTCACATTCATGTGTTCTTTCTTTAGTATATTCCTGTACCTGATATTAACAAACCCCAGTCAACTCATGCTTTTGCAATGACCTGCATTTGGATTCATCTGAACCGGAAGGCCCATAGTGACAACTCCAAGTTGCAGATTCCCATTCCTCATTCTCTTAAACTTCACCATGAGTGAGTGTGGGGCTTTTGTTATGTTTTGATTTATGTTCAGGCATAATGAAATAGGCAGTCCCAAGTCTGTATTCAGAATATATTATGTGATTGGATGCTGTATAAAGTTTATCAATAGAGTGACTTCAAAGTCATTCAAAAGGACAGAGCTCAAACGCAAAATATTTCATAAAAAGTGAAGTGCTGTTATCCAGCTAGTGGAAATTATATAAAGACATTATTTTGAGATAAAATATTACTGATAGAGAATTTGAAAGTAAATGGACAATTTTGTTTTGTTACTCTGTGGTTTGGAAAGTATGGATAAGCAGTACAATGGGTTAAGTTTTTGTCTGGAAAGGTGATTTTTAACTATTTTTTTTTTTCTGAGGTATTTCTCCAATGTAGAAAAATCATAACAGGGCGAAACTGTGACATAAAAAAATAATTGTTTTGATGTGGTGCAATTAATAATTTTGATTTTTTTTTCTACTATTTTATAATGGGGTTTTTGACTGAGATTATTGTAGCTGTATTCTTGGAATGCATGTGTATTCTTCTTTCTGCTTAATGTTTAATTTTTTTGGCACACAGGTTTTTGCAACAGAGCTTAAGGAATAAAAGCTTACAGATGAATGACTACAAAATTGCCTTGTTGTGCAATGCTTACTCAACCAATTCAGAGTGTTTCACTTTGCCAATGGGTGTACTAGTAGAGACTATTTATGGAAATGGCAACATGAGGACACCTCTTCCAGGGACTAATTGCATGGCATCAGGGTCTATCACCCCATTGCCAATGAACCTCTTGGACTCACTCACAGTTCATGCCAAAATGAGGTACAGTATATGCAGCTAGCTTTTTTTTTTTTTTTTTTAACCCCATAAAACTGCCTGCAGCTACTTAGCAAGCCAAANTATCACCCCATTGCCAATGAACCTCTTGGACTCACTCACAGTTCATGCCAAAATGAGGTACAGTATATGCAGCTAGCTTTTTTTTTTTTTTTTTTAACCCCATAAATCTGTGTGTAGCTAATTATGATCAGAAAGGCTTTCTGTGGCTGGACATGTCATAGATAGATCTATTCATTTACTTCAGAAATGTGTTAAATTTCAAGTCATGCTTTTGATTCAAAAACACTTTCTCTCTTTCCTCAGTCTGATTCACAGCATAGCTACAAGGGTGATTAAGCTGGCTCATGCAAAATCTAGTGTAGCCTTGGCTCCTGCTCTGGTGGAAACCTATAGTCGCCTGTTGGTTTATATGGAAATAGAATCCTTGGGCATCAAAGGCTTTATCAGTAAGAAAGAAAACTTTTTCCCCCTCTTTCTTTCTGTTAAGTAGTATTTTTCTTTAATGGCAACTGGAGACCATAGTAAAACTGAATCAATAATGATGCAGCGTTTATAATTAGTTAAATGTAAAATAAACGGTGAAAGTTGTCCTAGTGCTGCAGTAAATTCCAGACTAGTTGTGCTGCTGTCCCTTTGTGCCATCACTTGTATGGCTGGGACCTTTCCAGTTGTGCTGTGTTGGGTAAAAACATGCTTAATAAGCAAAGTTACTTTGAGACATACAGGATGCTTAATTGCTCTTGTTAAAATAATTTGCATGTCTGCTGTATGTGTTAGTTCAAAAGATTATTAAGCTCTATGCATTTACAGCATCTTCAGACAGCACTTGCACATATGCTTTTTGGAGGTAATACACTTTTCAAATGAAGTGTCTGACTTAGAGCATAAACCAGTGTACTCTATAGTTGTATTTCAAGGTGTGATCAGTTGTAAAACTTACTTCAAAAACTTTTTTCAAAAGGTCAGCTCCTGCCAACAGTGTTCAAATCTCATGCATGGGGAATTTTGCATACTCTGCTGGAAATGTTCAGCTATCGGATGCATCACATCCAGCCTCATTACAGAGTCCAGCTCCTCAGCCATCTTCATTCCTTGGCTGCTGTGCCACAGACTAATCAGAACCAGCTTCATCTCTGGTGAGTGACGTTTGCCATATTTGTCCATAATCTTAGATTCCTTCGTGTTGAAAGCTGCATGAGAACTGTTCAAATGGCACTTCCCAGTCTCACTTCTGTGACTAACTTGTTTTGGGGTGTCTCAGCAGGGTGTGTTTCAGCAGTACAGCTGGATGTTTGCAGTAGTGCTCTGCAGAGACACATGAAGCAGCATCTTGCACACACATGGCAGCAGTGTCATGAGTCAGTACACAGGATGTGCAGCAGAACTGTCATGTGCAGAAGTGCTTCTTGCATGGTAGATAAAGGGCAATGCCTGCAACTTGTAATCAGTGCTTGGTTTGTCTGCCAGTGAGACTGCTTGCTTCCTCCTGTAGAGGATGTTTAATTCCGTTACAAGAGTTAAGTTAGTTCCACTTAATTCTTAATTGATTTTCAGTCAGATCAGAGAATTAATCTGGTTCATCCTGCAGCTGAAAAGGAGTTTGTGCAAAGCTATGGTGACTGTACATGAACCTGAGTGGAGTCCCTCATAGGGTGTGTGTCATGATAGCCTAGAACAGTGGCTAAATTGAATACAAGAAAGGTGACAAAGCTGGTTAGAGAAGGTCTACAGAGGTTATGCAGGTAGTTCCAGGCAAAAGCTTTGAGTTTACCGTACTGTTAACAAAGTTGAAGAGCATGAGATTCAGTGTAGAATCTGAGGCTTGTTGTCAAAAAGTTGGGGGAAATAGTGTCCATTCACTCTTAGAGTACAATAAATCTCGTGGGAGTATGTGAGACAGAGTAACTTCATTGTTACCAGTTCATACAGGGAAAGTCTAATTATACAGTAAATTCATAGGTTCATAGAATGATTTGGGTTGGAAGGGACCTTAAAGGTCATCTAGTTCCAACTCTTTAGCCATGGGTAGGGGCATCTTCCACTGGATCAGGCTTCTCAATTTCACAGTCCCAATTCAAATTGCCTAGTTGCTTATCCTTTACAAAGCATAAAGGAAACAGGGTAAGACAAGTTTCTCCTTAAATTCAAGGCCTTGATCTTTTTATTTACCTCAATCTTGTTTTGTCATCTTAGTCTGTAAAATACAGATGTTAGTCAATTTTAATGAGCACTGCATGCAAATAGAAAAAACTTAAGCATGGCTTTGGCATTTCAAAGACACAATGTTATAAAAATCTTTCCAATGATTTCAAACTACCTGGTGTGAAAAGTGCTTCCAACTAAAGCACTGGAAATTGAAGTGCTTTTAATCAAAAGTTATACTTCCTCAACTTCCTAATTTCTTTAATAGGGACAATTTAGTGCTATCTACTTGAAGATATAGTTAGCTTTGAAGCTTCCTATGTATTATTCATGCCTTTTTACTTTGGTTTTGCATATATTTATTTATATTCTTTAGATGAAGATGTGCAAAAAATAATAATGAGGGCTCTAAATTGGAGAGATTTGAGGCTCTTTTTCAGAGTCTCTGTGCTTGGAATTTTTTCTGCATCTGCTTTTGAGTGGTTTATTTGAAAATAAGATACTGAAACAGTTGATAAATTTATTAAACAGTAGAAAAAGGAAAATTTTGCAAAAAGTTAAGAACATAATTTTTAAAACAAAATGTTTCTGTATTATTTGAAGCAGTACATGGAGGACAATATAGGTATTTGTGGAATCTAAGAAGCATCAGTGTCAGTATTACTTGCTAACTGGACTGTTTCCTTCTTTCAGTGTTGAGAGTACTGCTCTAAGGCTGATCACGGCTTTGGGCAGCTCGGAAGTCCAACCGCAGTTCACACGGTTCCTCAATGATCCCAAAACAGTTCTTTCAGCGGAATCAGAAGAACTCAACAGGGCTTTGATCTTAACTCTGGCAAGGGCAACACATGTGACAGGTAACAGCAGTATGTCCCAGTAAAAGCTGTAGGCAAACCATTTCTCTAAAGTACAAAAGAGTGTCATGGAAATGACCTAGTCAGAAAACATACCTCATGCACTTCTGGTTATGAAAAATTGTAATTTTATTTTCCAACTACTTGTATTAGGCAAAAAGCTATTATTGAAGCAGTAGTCAGATGAGACATTCTTTAAAAGTTTATACAGAGGTACACTGTGACTAGGGTTTAGAGGTTTTTTTAGTGTCTTGAGTTTCATTATTTTAAACCTAAATGTTTGGATTGATTACTGATAGATGCTATTTAAATAGCATGAAATATTTACAGTAACTATGCTGCTCATGTAGAAGGCACACCCTCTATAGCTTGCATTTAAGAAAAAGTAGTCTGAAATTTGGGGTTCTTTTTTCTGGGAAGGGAAAAAAGGAAGCCTTCATTGTGTCTTTTAATGTTTTAACAGTGTGCAGTGACATGGATCAGGTTTTTGTTAGCTTTGAGGGAGATGTTTTCTGTCTCCTTTTTTATGGTTCTAGTCTGCAGACTCACTGGAGAGTTAGAACAACTGATTCACAAAGGCTGATGGAGGTGATTTGAAAGGGAAAGGACTTCTGTGTGTTGGTTTCTTTTTTATTTTTTTAACTATTTCTCAGCCTTTGATTAAATCAGCCCAGGGGTTGGAGGAATGAGACTTTCATTTCTGCGGCTTAATTGGGGTGGGTACTTCTGAACAGCCTTTTTGAAGCAACATAAAATGGCATGTGCCAATTTCATCATTACTATCTTACTCAGGATTTTTTTCTAAAAGTCTAATCACTTAATTAGCAGAAGCTTGTTTTAGTGACATTACAGGAAGTTAAATATAAAATGTTGAAATCATGATTGCCTTACTTCTAGCTCAAACCTTATAAATAATTTTCTTATTGTTAAGAGCATAAAAAAGGTCATATCCAGTGTCTTCTATAGAGCAAATAAGGTCAAAGAAAGGGGCTGGGAGAAGTAGGACGAAAAAAGGAAACAGTGTTGGACTAGAAAGGCCTTGATGCGCACAATGGCAAAAGGAATACCAATAAGAAATGGGTTTGTGTGAAATTCTAATACCACCAATACATTTTCTAGACTTTTTCACAGGCTCTGATTCGATTCAGGGAACTTGGTGCAAGGACATACTGCAGACTATCATGAGTTTCACTCCACATAACTGGGCATCACATACACTAAGCTGTTTTCCAGCTCCTCTGCAGGTAATAGTTGAAACCTGAATGCTTAACAATTGGAAATACAATGGATTTATTGTCTTAACAAGATCCTTTGCCTTTTGTGGGTTGGTGACATTCTTCCCCTGTCTAGACTGCATTAATCTCAAGTCCCTAAAGAATGCAGCATGATTATAACATTGCCATTTCTTTAGAAACGTGTTAGCTACATTCCCCTGGAGTATTCTAAGGTGAGATTTGGTCAACTGATACTTCTGGTGCACGGTAGATCAGATGGTTTAAAAATTAAAAAATAAAATAAAAAGTTGGAAAAGCCATTTTTTCTTGCGGCAGTTTGTCATGTGGCTTTGTTAGTGACAAAACAGTCACTGTGGTATCACAGTGAAATAACAACCCTCCCTAGTAGGTTGTGTGGTACAAGGAAGTAGGAACCCATACAGTGCTAAATCAGGCAAAATTGTCTTGTTCAAATGTTTTACTGTAGGCTCTCAGTCACAGCAAAGCCTACTTTTTTCAGGTGTTCTTCAAGCAGAACAATGTGCCTCAGGAAAGCCGTTTTAATCTGAAGAAGAATGTGGAAGAAGAGTACCGGAAGTGGAAGTCAATGACCAGCGAGAATGAAATAATTACACACTTCTCTGCTCAAGGTTCATCCCCGCTTTTCCTTTGTCTCCTGTGGAAGATGTTGTTAGACACAGATCACATCAATCAAATTGGTTACAGGTGAGCTTAAAAAGTGCTATTTCAAACTTACGAAGCAACATTCTCAGTTCTGAGGACATAGGCCTTGTGCGTTAACAGCTTGTTCTCGAAATTAATTTGGAGCGTGCACAGCATGGAAAAAGAGAGTGGAGCTAGGTAGTAGCCAGCATGCCATAATAATTGTGCCGTGTTTGAGATTGGTTCCACCATGCTGTAGTCTGCAATGCACATTTTTCCTGGTGAGAAACAAGGATGTGAGGTGTTTGAATTAAGCAGTTTACTTGTAATAGCAGTGTTTCACACAATCTGAAAAAGTAACCAGAAAATCTAAAGCATTCATTTACTTCTTCTTTATACATGAATAAAAGCCAAATATTTCCTTCAAAAACAAATGTTGAATTAAGATGAGAATTCATTACAGAAGTAGTAATCATCTGGTTTTTAAAATTCGTTTGTGGTAGAGATAGCATCAGTTCCAGCTGTGAAAAATAGATTTCTTTCTTTTCAGTCCTTCCTAGGTATGCTGAAACAGTATTTCTGATAGCATGTTTTACTCTTGCGTGCAATGAAGAAATTGTTTATAATGCTATGGCTATATTAAAGTGCATGGTGTAGGAAAATAAAGTTGAGTTGCAGATGGTTGTCCTCAGAGGTGTGGAACTAAAATTGCATAAGTAAAGCATGGGTTCTGGGCAGAATACTGCAGATGAAATTGGTGTACTTGAAGCATTTCTCCTGATTGGTATATGGACTTTGGAATTCTCTTGCTCTAAAGTTGGGGTGTTTTGCTTTGCTTAGGCATTTCCTTCAGTTAATTTAATAAGAGGAAGGGAATTTTGTCTTTTTTTGTTGTTGTTTAAGACAATTGTGTTAAAACCTGCTTACTCATATTAAATATATATGCATTAGAAATGCTTTAGGAACTGTAACAATTTCTTGCGTTTTGTGTTGTTTTCTTTTTTTTCTCTCCTGCTAGAGTGTTAGAAAGAATTGGGGCCAGAGCTCTGGTGGCACATGTCAGGACATTTGCAGATTTCTTGGTGTATGAATTCTCTACATCTGCAGGAGGACAGCAGCTCAATAAATGTATTGAGATTCTTAATGACATGGTGTGGAAATACAATATTGTAACACTGGATAGGTTGATACTCTGTTTGGTAAGTATCTCTTCAGAAGATAAAGGTTCATTGCCACCTGCCTTCTGACTCATTTTTTAGGGGCAATCGTTTAAAAATGGATTGGCCTTAAATAGTGACTATTTGCTAAGTCAACAATCAAGTAAAATACTAGATTACTTCTTTAAGCAACATAAAATCCCAATTTACAGTTCCCTGAGTCTTCAGGGAAGCATTTCTTGGTTATTTAATGGCAACCATTGAACTGGTATTATTAAATGTTGTGATTGGTGGTTTGGGTCTCTGACCTCAGAGCCATATAGTTATTTATGCTCTACAGAGGGACCTGGCCAGGCTGGATCAATGGGCTGAGGCCAGTTGGCTGAAGTTCAGCAAGCTCAAATGCCAGGTCCTGCATTTGAGTCCCAACCCCGTGCAGTGCTACAGGCTGGGCAGGTCTGGGCCCCTCACTACAAGACAGACATTGAGCATGTCCAGAGAAGGGCAGCGGAGCTGGTGAAGGGTCTGGAGCACAAATCTTCTGAGGAGCAGCTGAGAGAGCTGGGGGTGTTTCATCTGGAGAGAAGGAGGTTCAGGGGAGACCTTATTGCTCACTGCAGCTGCCTGAAAGGAGGGTGTAGCCAGGTGAGGGTCGGCCTCTTCTCCCATAGAAGTGACGGGCAATAGGACAAGAGGAAACAGCATCAAGTTGTGCTGGATTGGATATTAAGAAAAATATCACCACTGAAAGAGTTGTTAAGTGTTGGGACAGGCTGCCCAGAGATGTGGTTGAGTCACCATCCCTGGAGATATTTAAAAGATGTGTGTTTGTGGCACTTCAGGACATAGTTTAGTGGTACTGCTCGATTAATGGTTGGACTCAATGATCTTAAAGGTCTTTTCTACCCTAAATAATTCTATGGTTGTGCGATTCCTGCAGCCTTAGAAGGTAGGTAGGATATGGCATGCTATTCATTTATTCACAAGCATATGGAAAATCTTGTACCCATTAGAGTATGCTTTCTTTCTTTAGAAGTCAGCCTCTTTCATCATAATAGTAAGACAGAAATGGCACTCTCTTGCTTTTCATGTTATCCTATAAAATAAAGCAGTATTCACCTAGAGAGAACTACATTTGCATTCAGTAATTGTCTTTTAAATTTAATTTTAAATCTCATCTTAATGTAAAGCTGATTGTTTGAATTCTAATTTGGTGTTCAGACTGAAGTCCAATCATGTCAGAGTGGCCAGCAGTTAAAAGCAATCTTAACTTCATTGTCACTTAATTGGTTATTTTCAATAAGGCAACTGACAGATAAAAGAGAGCTAGAATTCCTGGGGAAAGTGCTGTCACTGGGGATACATCACCTTCTGCCCATGGAGCAAAAAATGGGATAGGGAGTGAACATGCCTCTTTTTCATGTCTTCACTTGAAAAATATAGTTGAAAGACCATATATTCAGTGTGAATTTGTGTGCAGATTTAGCAAATTTGGCTGCCATGTTTTGGGGCTTTAGAGCAGACAGCATTGTCAACTGTAATTTCATGTTGTCTGATCTGTTTCATTTCAGGCTATGCGTAGTCATGAAGGAAACGAAGCTCAAGTTTGTTACTTCATAATCCAATTACTCTTGCTGAAGCCTAATGATTTCAGGAACAGAGTGAGTGATTTTGTGAAGGAGAATTCTCCCGAACACTGGCTGCAGAATGACTGGCATACAAAGCATATGAGTTACCACAAGGTATCACAGCTAATAATATTCTTTCATTGTAACAATTTCTGGGGAAATTATATCAGCCATCATTTACAGGACAGCTTTATCAATTTTTGGACTTGCCTAATAAGCCATAATTTGTTTGGGCTAGTATGAAAATAATAAATCACTGTAATGACTTTGAAATTATAATGCAGTAATATTCAAAGATAGAAGTAGCTTAAGAATTGGGTGGATGTTCATTCTTGCTCATCTAAGTCAAATAATTTTAAAATCTTGGTTATACTTAAATTCACTTGGAACAGAGCTTTTGTGCATTAGGCAGAAGATATTTTGTCTGGTGTTTTATGACTATACCAATAGTTAAACCTACATTTTCTTCTAATTATTAAAACTTCTTCCATCTTCTGTGTGACAAGAACATGCTAGCCTGATATGTTAGGGAAGAGAATTGCTGAGATTTTAATACTCCTGTAAGCATACTGGTTTCTGCTGGCTAGAAAAGGATGTACCAATGAGGTGTTCTGTCAAAAAATAAACACGGAGATGGAACAGATACAAACAAGCTGTTATGTAGCTCAATATATGCCATCCAGTTTGATCCAGGAGCTGTTTGTCTATATTAGCCCTCTGACTTGGCTGTACAGTGTTTTGACAGTGCCTAAAAGTGCAAGGGTAGCAGGGAAGTAAATGGGCCTGGGAAGGGCTCTGACATGGCTACACAGTCACTACACCCAACATGGCATATAGAAGTTTCAGTCACAGGTAAAACATAAGTTCAGCCCTTAGCAGTGCAGTACTCATCTGATATTTAAGTGCACTGCAGTTCTTTCCCTGGGAATTATTTCACTCATGCTATTTCTAGTATTTCTTAATTTAGTATATGATGCAGAAACTTCAGTAGTGCTGATTTCCCCTAGATTTTCTCTTCAAGTACATGACAAAGGACACTTTAGCGCTGGCTGCTTTCAGCTTTGCTTTGGGATTCTTGATGTTCTTTTATGCCCATTTTGAGTGGTGGTGCAGCTTTGTTCTGGGTTTGTTGTTTTTTTTTAAGATGTTATCTACTATTCTAATAGCCAATTTAAGTCAGAGTTCAGTTTTCTTCAGTAAGCTTACAGTAAGCTTCACTGAATTCAAATGTGATAAAAGAGGGTCCAGCAGTATTTTTTTAAAGCAATGTAGATGCTGAATGATTAATCCATGACTTATAAAGAAAGAGATTTTGATTTTGGTGGATTTCTTTCCTTCCAGAAATACCCTGAAAAGCTGTATTTTGAAGGCTTGGCAGAGCAAGTGAATCCCCCAGTTCAGATCCAGCCCCAGTACTTACCAATTTATTTTGGAAATGTGTGCCTGCGCTTTCTGCCAGTGTTTGACATTGTAATTCATAGATTTCTGGAATTGCTTCCAGTGTCCAAATCACTAGAAACTTTATTGGATCATCTGGGAGGTTTATATAAATTCCATGGTAAGTTATTCATGAATACAGTTGGATATAATCCTGTTGTGATTGTTACATCCTCTTCACCTCTTTCATACATAATGTTCATGTATTAGCACAGCAGTGCCTTATTCCTTTCCTATTCCCTAAACCCTGTGTACATTTACACAGGGAAGTGCATTTCCCATTTAGTGAATTTCAGCTTACTAACAGTGCACTTGTTTTTATTCAGGTATCTCTTGCTAATTCTTGCTTCCTTCACACCTTTCCCTTCCATCTGCTCCTAGTAGTAAATACTTGGACCTGTGTCCCAACAACCTTTCTGTTACCCAGACTGAAACAACTGAAAAGCAGTTCCTCTCTCTGTCCTTACTTAAGATTCAAATAACTTGACCTGATACTTGAATACTTTTAGAAATGCACTTTTATAATCATTTTTTTAGGTGTCATTGCTGTGGTATGCCGATTTACAATACTCTTTCTTTACTGTGATTTCATACCTGGATTCTTCTTACCTAATACTTTGTATATGAAGAGATGATTTAACTAAAATCTGTACAAATATATTAATATTACCATTAAGTTGTGAACTGTTAGTAATACTGACCTTCTTTGTTCCAATTCTTTTGTTCTGCACAAACACTGAAGTATGTACAAGACAAAGGAAAATCAGTTTTGCAGAGTATATTGAAACAAAGAACATGAATCAATTCCTTATGTGCTGTTTGTAAATAAATGCAACTTAGACTTGCAGAGCTCTTGATTTTAGTTTTATTTGCCACAAATAGTGATGCTGGAAGTTATTTCTGGCTTTTATTGTTTTCCCTTTCTCCTTGGCAGACCGACCAGTGACCTACCTGTACAACACTCTTCATTATTATGAGGGGCACCTGAGAGAGCGCACAAACCTCAAGAGAAAACTCGTTCATGCCATAATTGGCTCTCTCAAAGATAATCGTCCCCTAGGCTGGTGTCTGAGTGACACTTACCTCAAATGTGCCATGAACCCCCGAGAAGAGAATCCATGGGTTCCTGATGATGCCTACTATTGCAAGCTCATTGGAAGACTAGTAGACAATATCCTTCTGAAAGTTTGCTTTAAGTAAGATGTGACAATGTCTTACAGCTTCATTCCATCAAAATATGAAGCTCAATTTCTTTATTATTCTAAACATAGATGTGCTGCCCTAGTAGACATCTTCAAAGATATGGAGAAAGTGAAGTACAGTACAGCTGTATAAATATTTCACTGCTTAAACATGACTTAGAAATACAATTACTGATGTTTATGCTTTCTGAATTGAATTTTGATTGTCAAAAAAAGCTTTTTCTTGCAAAGTGTGAGTATTTAAAGATTTTTTCGAAAATGAGATTACTATTGCTGGTTTTTAATGCCATTTATTGGTATTACTGAGTAAAAAATATTAAAAGCAGGGCCACATTTAAGATGTGGGAATAGCTGCCAAATTAGAGAATAGGAATCTTCTTGGACTTTGTCTTCTTTCTGGAGCAGCTTTACAAGAGTTGACCAATTTTCAGGATGTTACAAGTTCTTTCACTCCTTCTCCTGAACTTGCCAATTGTGTAACTTGACAGAAGTCTATTTGGTATCTCCAAAGAAAACTAAAATTATATAAACCCCTGCTTTTATGTAAATGTTAACTCCGGACAACTTTTCTGTATGAATTTCAAATAAGTTAGTCTTGTTTGGGGAAGTGGAATATTTTCAGAGACTAAGCAAGTGCTGCTTTTGCATAAACTGTCACCCTAGAAGTCTGCTAGAAGATCTTTCAGAGAGGCAAATTAATGGTTGCTGAATATGCAAGTAGAAAATTCCTTGTATTTATATTTTTTCCTCTTGGAAGCAGACAGTTGGTGAGATGGTTGGTGTTGTTTTTTTCACCTCTTAATCAGGGAAGTTTATCCTTTGTGTGGCTTTGTGTGTGCAATGTATTTATAGCTATGTATTTATGCAGTCCTTCAGTGATTATCACCATCTTATATTCATACTTCTGTATGTCTTTTTTTAATGAAATGTGGTTGTTCTACTTGTTTTCAATAATTTTCAGTTCAGTTTAGTATGTCGTATATGCATTGATTTTTAATCACTGTGCTGCTTATACTTGTCTGTGTTGGGGCAGCTTTTTTTTCCTTAACTGTTGCCACCTATGGCAGGCAAATCACCTGGTCCATTTCCAAATTGTGACTGGAGATTCAATGAGTTTCCTAACCCAGCTGCCCATGCTCTGCATGTTACCTGTGTTGAGCTCATGGCTCTGGCTGTTCCGGGGAAGGAGGTGGGCAATGCTCTGCTGAATGTTGTCCTGAAGAGGTATGTTGGCTTTCTGAAATAGTTTTCTGCATAATTAGAGATTGCCAAGGGAGCCTGTGATACCAATTTTCTTATTTTTTGAAAAAAATTAAGTGAATATAGGTAACATCTTTTATATAAAGTATTTTTGGGTGACAAACCAGGTGACGGGGATCAAGCAGAAAAATCACGTGTTAGACTCCTGTGGTGTAGTGGGTTGTGTGCTTCAGAAACAGTTGACAGCAAGAAAGTCTGGAGCAAGTCTGTTGTTCTTTCAGCTCTGCTGAGAGGAGGACATCTCATCAGCTGATATCACAGCTCTTTTGAGTGCAAAGAAAGGGACAGGAATCATTGGCAGGACTCTGAATCTTCCTGATGCTGTTGTAGGTCAGAGGTGCTTTGAAACAGTGAAGTGCCAAGGCTGACCTTTATGTGACGATGCATTAAGTTTGTCCCATAGCAGCTTCTTGGGCAACCACTGAAAAAGCTGCAGTGAGAGACAGGACCTGGTATTCTTGTAGCCATTCAGTTGACATCACTGAGCAATGGCAAACTGTAATTACTTGGGTATAGCCTCATTCAGTTTAGTAGTATATTATTGTTAGCTCTGTTTGGAACATATGGAGGGAAGGAGTCAGTAAAAGGACAAACAACCCTTAGGCACTAAAGCTTAAGGAAAATGTTTAAAGCCTTTGAAGGAAACCTGCTGCTAATGCAAAACACACCCAAATAAAGTTTTGCACACAACATCCCAATAGCATTTGTACCATTTTTTGGCTCTTGTAAATACCTGTGTGTGTTTTTGTAGTTCTCTCAACTTGACAAACATTCTTGGTGTAAGTACACGTGGTCTGTTAGATGCACAAGAAGCACAAATTGCAGTTTTGTACTTTGGAGCTTTAGTTTTCTTTTTCTTTGTCTCTAGTCAGCCCCTGGTGCCAAGAGAGAACATCACAGCTTGGATGAATGCAATTGGACTGATTATCACAGCCTTACCGGTGAGTCAATATGTTGTATTTTAAAATAAAAGAAATTATTCTTCCATGAAACATTTATCATGTTTCTAAAGTACATTGTAAATGCTTACAGCCAACATTTGTAGATCCCACAGCAAGCTATTCACAAAGCTATGTGCATGTTTGAGAAAAATTATCTCCTCCAGCACAGAAAAATTGACCAATTGTCTTGTTTTTCTATTATTTTTTTTAGACTAGGATGAAAAGAAGTACTCCTGTTTAAATATATCTTTAAATGCCGTGTGTGTAGTGTTGAGAACTGGAGCTATGTAATACGAAGATCTATAAAGGTTCTCATGCAAAGTTATTTTTTGATTAATGCTTACAGTTTCATATCCTGTAGTTCTTAAACCTTTTAAATGAGATGTGGCTAAGATTGCAGAAGGAAATGTCTGCAGTACTGCAGTTCGTGTATCAGTAGAAACTTTCATCTTCCAAATATCGTGACTCTTGATACTTGACAAAGACTGCCTGAGAAATTTTGATCTTGTCATACGTGTTATGTGTGTCACAGCTGTCCTTCCCTTGTGACCTCTCTTCCCCAGTAAAATGGTTCCTCTTCTTGGAGGGCAGCCAACATGAATTTAATCTTTATTATTATTTTTATAATGCTTCTTATTCTTCCTGTTCCCTCTCCTTGCATCTTCATCTATATTCTTTGTCTTTTGTACCTTTTTTTATTTCCTGTTTCCGTCTTGGTTTTTTGTTCTGTTAGTGCCTGCACTCAGAAGACTAGATAATTCTCAGACCTCTTCCACTAAGGCTTTTTGCCTTGTCTTTGCTTCTTTTAGAGACCTTTATATCAGGTGATTAAATAATTAAATTCATGAGGTATATCTTGATAATGCCACACCCTTGAGTGTGCCATACCACCTAACATGGATGCTTTCTGTGTCGTGCATCTTAAATTTTCATCTTCATGAGACATGCTTATCAGCTACCATTTATATACCATATGTCATTTTTAAGTTTTATATATACATATATATTTTTATATACACATTTTAGAAATGCAATAATAGTAGAAGGAGCTGAGGAAGCATTGTCTTAGGTGATGTTCCTTTTATAGTTCTGAATTTTTGGGTTTGTTCTGTTGTTTTGTCCCCAGGAGCCATACTGGATTGTTCTCCATGATTGCATTGTGAATGTCATCAACAGTCCCAGCTTGACATCAGAGACAGAGTGGGTTGGTTACCCATTCCAGCTGTTTGACTTCACAGCATGTCACCAGTCTTACTCTGAGATGAGTTGTAGCTACACTTTGGCTTTGGCACATGCAGTGTGGCATCATTCCAGCATTGGACAGCTTTCACTCATTCCCAAGTAGGTGTAATGATACTTGATAATGTAATTTGTCTTTTAAATTCCACACATAATATAGATAACAAAGCTCCACCTATAGCACTTACACCAGCTATGGTGGAGCTCCAAGACTTGCCAGATGGGTCACAAGGTTTTTTCCAGCTCTCTCCTCCATTGACATAACTCTGGTTGTCTGTAGGCTTTAGGGCTGTCATGTGATGAGACTGCCTTTAATAAACCTTTTAAAATCTATAATAGCTTTCATGCTTTTTTAACTTATTTTTTTCTTAAAGCATGGACTGTAGCATGTTCCTAAAGCATCAACTGAAACAGTAAATATTATTCTTAATTCTAGAGCTGCCCTGAAATAATATTTGGAATAGCTCATATTTCCAGGGGCACACTGTTTTTTTCTAAAATAAAGGTCTAAATCTGTGAGAGAGGCTGTGATGTTTTGGCTAGAATTTGGTACAGGTGAAAGAAGTAAAGAACCCCAAAAAACCAAACAGTTGATGTAGTACATGTCTTGACATACTACAGGTTCCTCACGGAAGCGCTGATACCCATTGTGAAAACAGAGTTCCAGCTGCTCTATGTTTACCACCTCGTTGGTCCTTTCCTGCAGCGCTTCCAGCAGGAGAGGACACGGTGCATGATAGAGGTATCTAAGGCTGGCTTCTGGTTTGCTTTATACCTTTATGCTGTATGGATTATTTTACCTTTGCAATTAAATCATGAATCAGAATGGGATGGAAGTCTTTAATAAATATTCAGAATTAAATTCTGTACAAATTAAACAGTGATTGCAAGGATCTGAGTTGCTGAGTTGGCATTCAGCTTACCCTGTTAACTGAAATCTTATTTGATAAAACACCTAGTACATTTCTTTTTAAGCAAGAAAAGAAATAAACCCCAAGAAATATCAAACAATAAATGCTTTCTTTGGCTCTCAAACTACTTTCAAAATATACATCAGACTTACTGCCTGGAAGGGGGTATGCAAGAGGTGAATTGTGAGGATGGAGGAACACGAACTGTTTCTTACATTCATGTCAATGTGGATAAGGTTAGGGGAGGAAAAAAGAGATGGAGCTTGCCAGTAGACAGATGAGCTGAAAAATGTCAGATATCAGATACCCTGGTAGAAAGAAGAGCTTAACTTGGGAATCATTTAGTGAAGCATAATGGCATGACTTAGACCTGTCCATTCGTCCCTGTAAGAAAGTAAATTGTTAGCAATCACAGCTACTTAAAAAGCAGGACATATTTATGATATTGTTAATCTAAAGCATTTTAAAACCTGTTTTCATTTGGGCTGCTCTTTCTTGTGTGGAAACAGATTGGAGTGGCATTTTATGAAATGCTCCTGAATGCAGATCGGTACAGCTCCCACCTAAACTACATGGATCCCATTTGTGATTTCTTGTATCATATGAAATATATGTTTACAGGTGACAGTGTGAAAGACCAAGTAAGTAAACAGTAGATATTGATACTTTAGTTATCTTTCTTCCCATATAGTAATTTAATCTTTTTGTGAACTATTTTTCACAGGTAGCAGTACAACAAATTGCTTAACAGTTGATTAGTCTCTATATACAAAGGAGGAAGTTGGTGCAGGAAAAGCTTCAGATGGAGCAGATTAAGTATCTCAGATTGCAAGATTAATTTATGTAGTCTAAAATTTAAGATACAGCTTCAAAGTGCTTCAAATATTATTATTAGAGCTATTGCTAGAAATAAAGCTAATGGATATTTCGTAACTTTTATTCATTTAAATCTACTTCTTTGAAGTTTTACTTAATTTCTGATTCGGTAATGTAACCTGACATGTGACAAAAGGGAGATTTCATTCATGCTCAGTGAAAAATCATTCATGCAATTTATCTCCAGTTTATAACAGTTGCACTTTTAAATGTGTCAGTTGTGTGACTTATTTTACAAAGCTTTGATGCACAACTCTTGCAACAGGAAGGGTTTTTAAAAAATTGGTTATCAGCAGAGGTCCAAAAGTTAGAATTTTTAATAAAATATTCATGTAAATACTTGTATTTACTGTATCTTTTCCTGTTTTCTGTTGTGCTAATGTGATGTTTGTGTACAGGAGTGGCATGTAAAAATAGTCCTGTTTTTTACTGAATGCATTTTTTTCTTTTTTTAAAACAGGTAGAGAAGATAATTTGTAATCTAAGACCAGCTTTGAAACTTCGGCTGCGCTTCATAACGCACATCAGCAAAATGGAGCCAGCTGCTGTTTCCCAGCAGCCTCTCAGCAATGGGTCCCCAGCACAGCAGCCCAGCCAAGTGCCTGTCAACGTGGCTTTGCCAGTAACCCAGTGAAATGAAGTGCTGGGCTGACCTTGGTGTGAAGGCTTCCTCTTACTGAGCAAAGTGAAGCAGCATCTGGTCTGAAATCTTGGGATGCCTTATAAAAGAACCACGTACAGACTTCTGCTCTGATTTCTTTTGCATCATGAAGCTGCCTAGCTGTGCATGCCGGTCTTGTTAGCTATTTATGCTAGATACTAGATAAGGGATATGGTGCCTTTCTCTGAAAGCACTGGATAAAGATCCTCTGCAAACAAATATATGGATTTCTGAAGGGTTTACCGTATTCTGCTCCCTGTCCTGGGTTGAGTCACCTGGATTTTTCCTTTTTTTCTGCCTGTGATGTGAAAGGACTCTCAGTGTGTGTAAAACAGCTTTTTAAAATTTGGCTTCTGCCTTATTAAAAATTTCTATTTTTTCATCCACCAGAAGAATTTAAATCCTTTTTTCTTTTGGGCAGACAGTTAAGCCCTTATACAGAAATGCTCCTAGACAGAGAGATTGCATCAATTTTATTAATTATGACATCTTTGCAAAGACTTAAGAATGAACCTTTGAAAATATTTGTAAATTTTGTGTGTACAGATTTCATTAAACACACCTCAATGGGCTTGATGTAGTGTCAGTTACTAGACTGTTGGATTATACCCCAGAGGCTGTCTCCAGTGAACCTATTGGAAGTCAGCATATTCACTTCAAGCTGTGCTGGTTCATATTTGATCTTTCCTATTTGGGAAATGGTGTAGTTTTTATTAAGTCAATCACATCAATTTTACTGATCTTACTGTATTTTGGATTTGTATAATATTCTGCTTTAGGGTTTATGTGTACTGGGCTCAACAGGTTTTTGTAACAGAATTGAAAGGCTCAATGTTTTATAAATATTCATCTTTTTGGACAAATGTTTAATTAAAAAAAAACTCCACAGTTTAAAAGTCCATATTAGTATTGTTAAGTTTATTTCTTTTCCATACTCATTACCTTAAAAATAAGGATTGACTATGGCAACGACACTTCCATAACCCAGTTTCTCTATCAGCTTTGCATTAATGACAGTTTTAACATGTTACAAATAGAGTCCAGATTAATAAGATCAGGTCTGATCTGATTTATAGCTCTCTAAAAATTTAAGTTATGGAAAGAAGTGGCTGACTCAGTGGGTGGAAGTTCTTTAGTCTGCTTTTTTGCTGTTCTTGTACTTGGATCCTAAATTCTGCCAAGTGTAATCTGAGTAACAGAACTGAGAGTGCTCTTTTATGAACTTGTATTCTGACAGAAAACCACACTTGCGTATTTATGCTGTACCCTGCTAGCCGGTCACAAGTGGCATTCCCCAGGGCTCAGTGTTGGGGCAAGTCCTGCTTACTGTCTGTATCAGTAATCTGGACAAAGGGGTTGAGGTCACCCTGAGTCAGGTCACAGATGACACCAAGTTAGGGAGGAATCTTGTCCTTCTGGAGGGCAGGAAGGCTCTGCAGCGCGGGCTGGACAGGCTGGATCCATGGTCTGAAGCCAACTGTACGAGGTTCAGGAAGGCCAAGTGCCAGGTCCTGCACTTGGGTCACAACAACCCCTGCTGTGCTACAGGCTGTGGGCAGAGGGGCTGGAAAGCTGCTCTGCAGAAAAGGACCTGCGGGTGCTGGTGACAGCAGCTGAACATGAGCCAGCTGTGCCCAGGTGGCCAAGGAGGCCAATGGCATCCTGGCCTGGATCAGGAATAGCGTATCCTGCCCAGGACCCGGCAGGATACTGGGATACTACAGTGCCAGCAGTGCACAGCACTGAGGAGGCCACACCTCAAATCCTGTGTTTGGTTCTGGGCCTCTCACTACAAGACAGACACTGAGGTGCTGGAGCGTGTCCAGAGAAGAGCCAGGGAGCTGTGAAGGGTCTGGAGTCTTGCAAAGAGCAGCTGAGGGAGCTGGGGTTGTTAACTTGGACAAGAGGAGGCTCAGGGGAGACCTCATGGCTCTCTACAACTGCCTGAAAGGAGGCTGTAGTGTGGTGGGGGTCAGTCTCTTCTCCCAAGTAACAAGTGACAAGACAAGAGGAGATTGTGTCAAGTTGTGCCAGGAGACGTTTCAAGTTTGAGATTTGCTATTAGGAAAAGTTCATGCACAGCTGAAATGGAATCACCATCACGGGAAGCGTTCAGTAAGCACATAGATGTGGCACTTGGGGATGTGGTTTAGCGGTGAACACAGAGGTGCCTGGTCAAAGGTTGGACTCAATCTTAAAGGTCTTTTCACCCCTTAATAATTCTCTGATTCTGTGTTTGTTTTTTAACACCTTGTATTCTATTCCAGAGTCAAGTCACTCTAGTGCCATTGGGCTCCATTTTGATAACAAGACAAACAAATACTAATTGGTCAAATAGTTGGTCTCCAAAAATCCAGTGAAATGTTCTGTGCAGGCCTTCCCATAGGCTTTCTGGGCAGACCTAAGAAAGTTGTGGGTTTGCAGACTTTTGTTGGCAGTGAGACTTCTCTTCCTAAACACTTTTTGCAGCAAGCGAATAGAACAGCCTGTAGAAAGAGTGTGTTCTGTTGCTATTCTGTGTTCTAGCTGTTCTTCTGAGCATCTTTCTGAATTGTCTTATTTCATATTGAAATAGTTTTGGTGCTTTATGTGGCATCCCTTTTAATATTTAAACTAGCACCTGTTTTCGGTCACAGGGATTTCAGAGGGTGTACTGAGGAAGTTGGGTAACTGTCAGCAGCAGCAAATCATGAAAGCTGTTGGAATTCTTTAAAGCTCCCTCATTGTGCTCTGTGTCTTTGCCACACGTGCAGTTATGTTAAGCTGACTTCGGAACACTGGTCTGGCACTGTGGGGTGGGATTTGCCTCAACTGGACTGGCACTGGCAAATCAATGAAAAAACTGGATTTCATCAATACTGGACTAGATTTGAACTTGTGTCGCAGATCTTCAAGGCTGTGCATCCCACTAACAGTGCTGTGAGTTGGGACCCTTGGTCTTGTAGTAGGATTAGGGATTTACATGTTCTATATGTTGCAAAATGCAAAGGAAGACCATCTGTTCTTTCCAGCATGCACACCCTTTCTCTGCAAAACTCATCAAGTTTCTGAAGGTGTTAAACCTCACTGGCTGGAATAAGGTATCTCTTCTGCAATAATCTACGTTTGCATTTTCAGCAGCAGTACTGGTCTACAGATCAATTCTTATTGAGGCTTGCTTTGAGTTAAACACCTTGCCCTTTAAAATCCAGCTAACCAAATTCACTTTCTAAAGTGCTAGCACAACAAGGCAAAATAATAGTGTAGTTTCAGACATATGTTTGCTATTGATTATGGCTGTCAGATTAAAATTCAAAATATATCAGTCAAAATTTGTCAGTCTGCTGGAACTCAAAGTGGTTGAGAGTAGTGAAGAGTAACACAAGCCTGAGGTTTGGGGCTTGACTTTTAGTTTTTGTTTTGTAATTCAAATTGCAGGTAGCCAGTATGGAAGAGACACCAGACTTCCTCCATCCCATCTGACTCTCACAGAGAGTATTGATTAAGTAGGACTTGAAAGTCTATTAAAATGTGACTAGCTGAGTCAACAGATAACTAAACCAAAAAAGGAAAAAAAAAAACCAAGGTCAGGAAAAATTTGAATTCCCTTTTTAGCCACCAGAGGGAGATTTCTTCAAAAAATATAATCTGGTCTTCAACTGTTTCTGAGTATAATGCAATATTCTGAACAGTCAGATCTTCCTTGGATCTACCAACATTTTTATCCAAGATTTGGCAACATAGAGGCCACATTACACTGTTGTCCTTGATGTCTGAAATATGTTTATCTTCCTTAAAATCTTGATGGAGGACCCCAGAGAGCTATGGGATTTGCAAAATTTTTGCAACAAATACAAAGATTTTTAGTCTTTCAGAATTGTCTCAGATTATTTTTTTTATAAAAGCCAATCACTTGATTCATGCAACAGCTACCAGATTTGATGACAGAATTTTGTACTTGATTACCTAAAAAAAAAAATAATAAGCAGTAGATAAGAACCACGTATTAGAGTTTGATTTTTAGCACGAAGGCTTTTTAGGAGATAAATGGATTCCTGTGGCAGGCCAGCTGTACCTGAAATCATGCAGCTTTTTCTGAAGGTGAACCAAACAGGGGTAATATCTCTGCAGCTCCAAAAGGTGGTGAATATTTCTGGGTTTCCCTGTGCCTTTGTTCCTTCAGCAAATACAAGCACAGTAGGGATTCTTTTTCTGGTTCAGGATCCAGAAAGCCAAGATGGAGGGGTTCCCATCCAACCCCTCTATGACTTGGTGGTGTGCATCTGATGTCAGATTCAACAGGAGTGAGTCGTTTCAAAGGTAAAGTGGGCACCTTCTAATATTTTTCTCCTGAAATGTGAGGGAATCCTGTGTCCTGGTGAGAGGAATGCTGTCGGTTCCTGTCAGCCATCAAAGGCAGAAGATCTGTGGTTCTTTGCCAACCCTGCTTCAGCCCTGAGCAGGCCCAGACTGCTTTACAGTTTAATTTTTAATTAAAAAGCTGAAAAGTCCCTGCATCTAATTGCCCTCATATCAATGCTGCATGGGAAATTCTTAAGCAACCCAGATACTCTTGAAGTAAAAGGCTTCAAAGTGCTTCATGAAGGAGGAGAGACTGAGGGGGAGGCCACATAGGCAAAGGAAAAAATCCCTTTTTAGGGTTTTTTCCCCTTCTAGGAAAAAACATTAATAAATAGTTCCTAGATATATAATTTACATGTTGTGTGAGGCTCTGATCATATTGTCGTTCTAAAAATAATTTGAAAGTTCCATGTTCCAGATATAAGGTAGGATTCCATTATTGATTAAGCTCAGCTCAGCCTACAGTGAAATCAAGCTGCACATCCAGAAGAACCATTGTCACAGTTACTGTCTCTCAGCTGCAATTTCTTCATCACGTGTACAAAACAACTTTCATATGCTTCATATTTTTATGGTCCTGCTGCCGGGATATAATATCTAGTGACCTCTAGGGCATGTTAAATACTGCAAGACAAGCAAGGAGAGGACATGCAAGTGTCAGTGAGTTATGTCTCACATCGTTATAAACAGATGACAGGTGACTACAAACAGTGAAAAATGAGCAGACAAAAAGCAGTCTGACAGTCCTGTGTAACATTTGTACTGAGGTGGCCTGTTCCACGCTGATTTGAAGGCTATATCTGTCATGACATCAACAGCAGGTATATTTAAAATTAGTAAAGTTCTACTGAAAGCTGTATAAAATACAATTAGCATGTTCTGTGTGAAATGACAGCGTAGCATTATCTGTATGATTTGAGAGGAGTTGAGAAATTCAGTGTCAATTCTCACTGCAGCTATTACTCAAGGCATGCAATTATTTAGTAAATATGTCAAAGTCAAGAGCACTAAACAAGGTCCTGAAAGAGCTAGTCCTGAGTGAGCCAGTCCTTGCCCTGGAGAACTTTCAACCTATAAATGACAGCATGCAGAAGGAGAAAAATCACATAGCTGAGGAAGAAAAATTTGTTGGGTTTTCTTATTAGAATATCAATTTTCCTGTGAGTGTTGCAAAATCAGGATCTATATGTGATACTTTTGAATGAATTCATGGAGGTGTTTGGCAAATGAAGAAAGGCCTTAAGAGGTGAGGATGACATGAACGTGGGAATGGAAAATTGTTAATGTTCTCGGAAGGGTTGTGAGGTTGAATTCTCTAGGAAAAATCCTCATAGGTTCTTTCCTTCCTTGATGCTGTTTCTGCTAAGATGTAATTTAGAAGAAAGGAGTCCTGGCTGTAGCTTATCACATCAGTATCTTTCTGTTGTGTGTTCATGTTATCAAGCCCCAGGTGAACCAGCCTTTAAGGGCCCTTACAGGAGTAATTCCCCCCCCTTTTTTTTTTTGCTGTCTTTCTTTTAAAGATTAGATAGGATGATTAGAGGAGTGTAGATTGACTCCATGTATGACAGTAGAGTGGATTGTCATCTGCCTTCAGCAGGCACTGAGCCTGTTCAGCAGCAGCACTGCTCTGACTATGGATAGAAAGAGGAAAGTCAGAGAATGTATCCTCTCTACCACTGCAGAACTAGCATTGTTCTGTGAGTGAAACCATGTTAAACTACATGATAAAAAGAGTTCAGCAGCAGCACTATCTTCTGCTTCTCCCTTCCCACCTATTCTGTTCATTTGTGCCCCCAGTGGCTCCTCTCCTCCCTAACTGCAGAACTACCCTGTGAAAATTAAAATTGCTTTTCTCTTTCGGGAGTGAATCCTGCCTGGGATCTGGTATGAGAGGCTGGATGAGCACCAGGGCATGGAGGAAGAACAGCCTCATGAGCATGTCCCAGCCTCATGAGCATGTCCCAGCCTCATGAGCATGTCCCAGCCTCCATGCTGCAGGAGGTGAAGGTGCTGCTGGAGGACTACATCCTGAGTGCGACCAGGAAGGTTTGGGCTACTTTGAAGGGACTGGGGAAGCCCTGTGAGGCTGGAAAGGAAGTGTGGGTGCAGTGCTGATCTAACTAAGCCACAGCAGAGGCTGGTGCTGATGGAATTGCAGAGGTCCAAGCCCACACTTGTAACGGGTCCTGCATGCACCCACACTTTGGAAGTGCAGGTCACACATCAGCCATGTCACCTCCTCTTCTTTGATGGCTTTGTGCCTGTTTTCCTTATGAGAGCTTGCCTGGTGAATCAGATTTTTCCAGAGAAATTCTAGGAGAAGCTGAAAACAGTGTGGAAAAATAGTCTCTTTCCTACCTGTGATCTCAGACTGAAACTTGTGATGCCTTGGAAGAATCATGGCCTTCCCAAGTACAGGACAGGATGGATTTCACCTCTCCTGCTACCTCCTGGCTGCTGGCCCATGCCCTGCTTGTCCCTAAGAGGAGCCTGGCTGTAGGTGCAGGGAAGAGGGTGCTGAGGGCTCACATGTTGCACGTCAAGCTGAATTTTGACAATGCACTACAAAGCCTTTCTGAGCTTTTGACCTCTAGAATTAAAGGAGAAACTGAGGGAAGCCAGAACAGCACCCAAATGTTGTCTGGAGTTTTTTGGGCCTCAAAAGTTAATATGTCAGAAGCACTGTATGTGTTGTACCTGAAGAAGCAGCCTCAAATAAGATAATTTTATTGTTATGGCACACAGCTGTCTATCTCCATTCTTCAGGTGGAGAATGTTAAACTCTATTTATTCACTAGGATGAGTGAAACTGCCACACTACAGATGGGAGAGAACAGCCACCATAGGAATTTCATTTTAACTTCCCCTTTTTTCTTAGTAAAAATGTATTCTCTAATATTTAGAGTCAGTTTTACAGATTTTAATAGCTGATTTTGACCTCTTCGAGCCAAAAGAGAGGAGTGAGATGAGATACTGCCAAGGGGCCCAATTGTCCTGAGCACTGGCGAAAAGTAACTTCTCATTTTCCCCAATCAACCCCTGTGTTAACCTCAAAGCAAAGACAATCCTGAAAGTTCAAAAAAATGTCAATCCTGAAAGAAATATTTACAAAAACTCCTTCTCCTCCCAATATAAAAACATGTGGCTGAGAGTTTTCCGTATTTTCCATGAAGCTCTGGGGGTTTTTGTGCAAAAGGAATGAACAGCCTTGAAGAAAGGTCACACCCAGCGGCAACTCAATAATTTTCAGACTCACACACTCTGAGCAAAAATGTTTCTAGATTGGTCTGACAAAAGCTGGAGATGCTGTTTGCCTGTCCCTTGGAAAGAAGAGTTCCAATTACTCCAGCTCACTGCTTCAACTTGGCACTCATTATGACACCTGCAACAGAGGTGAAGTTCCTCTAAGAAGGAATGTGTTTTTCTTTCCATCCACAGGAAAAACAAAGCCCAAACCCAGTGGCAGCTGTTAGTGCTTTCTTGTCCTTGAGCTTTTTTGCAGGGCAGCAATTGTTCTACTGTTTTCTTAGACTGTCTTTCTGCAGTCTGTCATAGGACTGAAATGTCACTTTAGCAGATTTTAAGAAATACGTGTTTCCATGACATACAATGCTGGGCAGCACCTCTTGAGTATCTTTGAAGGAAAAATGCATTCACAGATCATGATTCATGTTGCTATTTATAATTTGGGTCAATTTTTTTTTTCTCTCGTTTCTTCTTTTCTTTTTCCCCCTCAACAGCTTCATTTCACAGCAGATTTAGGCATTTGCTTTAGTAATATGGATAACCCTTGACAGATAACAAATCTGTCACCTCTGCACTCTGGCAATTATTCCAGATTCCCTTTGAGATTTCCTTAGGGGTTTTCCTATCTTTTTCTTTCTTTTTTTATTTTCACTCAGCATTTTCTGTAGGAAAAGAATCACAAAATCAAGGCCAGAGGACTTTCATGATTCCCCACAGCATTGCTACATATCAGAGAAAAACTCCCATGCTTCAGTGTTTGCGAGAAGCTCTGCCCCAGATGTGGGGCACAGCTGGGCAAGCACACCTGGGGAGGGCTCTGCAGAGCAGGGACAGGCAGCACCTTTCCATGCCTGCCTTCCCAGGCTCCCCTGCATTCACATCCTGCTCCCCTGAGCTTTCCCCTCTCTCACCCAGTGAGCAACTGGAGAGATTCCAGAGCAGCCCATGAAGGGTGGCCCTATCATGCATGAGCCTCTGCACTGCAGTCTCTTGGTTTTCCACAGCCTCCATGCTGGCATGATCCCATTTCTGTCATTTTTCCTTGCTCCCACTCCCACTGCTGTCATCACAGCTTTCCTCTGCAGAACCTCAGTGGCCACCAACCACAACTTCCACTGGATTCAACCTCCCCCAGCTCTGAGCTGCTCACCCCTGTGAGCATGGGAAGCAGCCAAGAGCTGAGTATACGTATTGCAAACAGTAGTAACCCTTTGGTGAAGACCTGGAACTTTCTGTCTTTAAAAGAGGGCAAGAGAAATTAGAACAGTCAAGAAAATAATAGATGCTTTAACTATAACTTCTCATTATTATTTTCATAGAAAACATAAATACCTCTTGAGAATTCTGGAAAAATGCAATTACCCATATTTGCCATGGAACTTTAATAGAAATTATTTTTTTTATTTAGTTGGTTTTTTCCTCTCTCAGTCACCATAACATGTGAGTAGGATAAGGATGTTTACCACCTGCAAAGGAATGTCACGATTTCATTTTATTTTCCATAGCTTTCTGAGAGATGTGCCATCACATGAGCTGTGGCAACAGTCCAACCTCCCAGCCTGCAAAGAGTTTTATTGAGCATGTTGATGATGCTCTCACCTCTCTCAGAGGCAGTTTGGGCCACCTCTTTCTTCTCTTCAAAATGAGCGCTCTTCACCAAAATGAAAATAACAGAGTGCTGTAATTATATTATCTTTTTCTCTCAGTGTGTGGGATTAACAGCGGAGATGATGTTGGCTTGAGTACACTTCCAGGCAGTGTGCAAGCAGAAGCTGCAGCACTGCAAGCTGTGGAACAGATTTATACATGAACATTCCTGGTCTGGGCCTTACATTGGAAACTGTATGCAGGGTGTTCAAGTCGTCCTGCACAGGACGCTTTTCTAGTGTTTTACCCCAAAATACCAGTACAGCCTTTAGGACAGTCCTTGCTCTAGGCACCTCCCCAATGCTTGGGCTCATGAAAGAAAGTCTTGAAGAGATTGATCACATATCTCTTCCCTTGGGTGCTCTGCCAAACTTTGGTGAATCCCAGGGAAACCTTGTCATCACTTCACCGGGATCTGGATCTGGGACTTGCCCTTCTCAGACTGGCACACACGGCTCAGTCACCAGGTTTGCCTGCTGGGGTTGCTCAGCAGCTACCTGCAACTGCGTGAGGGCCCAAAGCAGGTTATGTGGCACAAATGATTGATTTAGAGCTTTCCACGTGTTCATTACATCAGCCTTAAATATTTAACCTGTGTTTCTATATACCTATTTTTTTCCAGATTAAGGTATTGAAACATACAGTATGCAGCTAACTCAAAGAAAATGCAGGATGGATTGTTGTATGAATTAAAGACAGAGATGGTCCCCTCGAGCACATGCAATGCTTCTGAAGTAGCATCCTGTGTCAACCCTGTCAGAGAAAAGAAAACCCTTTGAAGTGGATGGGGGACCATAGAAATCCAATTTCTATGATCTGTCAGCAAAGTATTTCTTCTACTCCAGCAGATGACACGCTAACAAAGTTTGTTTTAGCAAATATTTCAGCTTGCTTAGTAAATTATAA
Source organism: Nicator chloris (assembly GCA_013400495.1). NCBI lineage: Eukaryota > Metazoa > Chordata > Aves > Passeriformes > Pycnonotidae > Nicator > Nicator chloris. Next base: position 8,266 of record WAAE01014333.1, on the reverse strand, counting down.
AAGGCAGCTTGCAAATGGCACATTTCATTTGCGGTGACATAAATCCCAAACAGATTTTTCAGTAGTGTTACAAATTATATAAAGTGATTTATAGGTTTCCTTAGCATCAGTTGTCTATATTTTCCCTGAAATTGGACAAACTAAAAGACAGGAAAGTAGGACAGCATTAAAAAAGCATTAGAACGAAACACTACAGAGTGGGAGTATTTGAGAAATTAAAGTATAAAATGCTGACAACCAAGGCTTATGTCTGAGGTATGGGAGGAAGCTGCAGGTTTATTCTCCTTCTCTGACAGAGGCTTCTAAAATTATTTTAGACAAAGCTTTGGAATTCACTATTAAATCTTGGCAAATGATGCTTCCTTACCTCCTGGTTGGGCCATGGAGGCTGTAAAGTATTCATGTACATAGCAGTAATTTGGGCCATGTGATGGCCATAGGGAAATAACAGGAAAAATCATGAAATAACTGCTGAATGTGTCCTTACCCTTGAGCTTGGTACTGTCCTCTTAGGCTTCTGCAGAGGTTCTCAAGCTTGTGCTTCTGTGCTGTCCCCACTGTGACTGTCAGCTGCTGCCCTGGTTTCTGCCCGTTGCAGAACATTTTCAGTTGTCTATAGTATCTAAAATCATCCTTAAGTGCTCCACACCGAATCTACCACAATTCAGGTAGGTCAAAATCTAGAATGACCATCAAGATGGAGGTGGGTTTTGTTTTCCCCTGAGGAAGAAGGGTAGAAAAAGAAGTTTCAGATTGGGACATAAGCATTCAAAGGACAGGATCATATTTCTTCCATGTATTTTTCAAACACTCCTTGTTCATCAAAGTGAGTGACATTTCCTGCTGAAATCACTGTCCACAATCCTATTTTTCACATCCAGGATGTGTCACCCTCTCCAGCCTCAGGCCATGACAAGGAACCCCACTCAGCCAGAGGAGATGCATGATGGCTCCTTCATTCTTGAGCTTTTCAGCCTGCAGCCAGGTGACAGAGAGAAGACAAAAAAAATTGATGACAGTGTGTAATGGTTGACTGTTGACAACCTCTCTACAACCAAACAATTAAATTCATCCCTGTATTAACTTTGTCAAGCCCCTCCATTTGAAACTGTCAGAAAGAATTTGTCCAGAACAGAATGGAGAGCTTGTTTATAGCAGAGCTGGTGCTGCTCAGCCAGGCTGGTGTCTTAGAGTGGTGCAACTCCATAGCCCATGTAGAGGATGATATATGATGCCCCTTGTTAGGCTCTTCCACCTTGCAGGGAGGTTGCTGTCCTTGTCCTTCCATGTGCTGTGTCAAGGTACTTTTAAGCTTCTTTAACCTCCTTGTTTACAAAGTGGTAAAGCAACAGCACAGCTACAAATGAGGAAAAAAATGGACTCTCATAATTTGCTTAGTTCTGTATTGAGCTGTTTTTCCTGTGAACAGCACTTCTGTGTTATTAGTAGGAGTCCAGTGAACAGGATGAACAAGCAGGCAGGTATGAACTGGGAGCATGAGCAGACTGTGACTTAACAGCACTCTGTAGTCCCTGCCTGGCGTCAGGCTGAGGATGGTGTGATGACCCTGGCTGCTGCCAAACTGTAGGAGAAGGGAATGCAGGTGACCTCACCCCTGATAAGTAACAGCTGTGTTAATTACACAATACAGCCTCGCCCCTGATGAGTCACAACTGTATCCAATAAAGTGTGATAAAGGGGAGTGAGTTAGCTGGTGAGGGGAGGATTGTGAAGGAACCTTGAAGAAGAGGGGAGAAGAGAATCATGGAGCAGGATCCTGAGGAGAGAGAATCCCTGCTGTGAGGTCAGTCTGGATCTGCAGTTAGAGCCTGTTGTTGGAACCTGCAGTCACAGTCTACCTGGGTAAAAGCCTGCAGTCAGAGTCTGCAAACCAATCCATGCAGTCAGAGTTTAGCAGGAAATAACCAGCAGTCAGAGGCTGCAAGGGAAACCTACAGTGGGAGCTTGCTGCAGCCAGAGTCAGTGAATAGTTGGAGTCAGGGTGGCTGAGCTGTAAAGAGGAATAAACCAGCACCCTCTTCATGCTGAGATAAACAAGAAGTCTGTGTCTGAGCTCATTTCCACCCTCTAACAGGAGAGCTGCTGTAACACCAAATGAGTCATGACTGGCCAACATGGTTACCTACTGTTCTTTCAACGCAATAACTGGATTTTTTCATGGATAGTAATAGTCCTTGTTTTCTCACCATACATGATGGTGAAGAAGCAATTCAGGGGAGGATTTCTCCACCTGAGCCAAAGAGATACCAGGGATCATGCTTTAGGTTGCAATGTCCCTGTTTCTCAAACAGTGTTTTTTCTGGGCAAGTTTATTTCCTGGCTGAGTCCCGGGGGAAAAAAAAAAAGTCAAACCTAACACTAAATTACCCTTTCAAGTGAAAGGTGGGATGAAGACATTTATCTTGCCCTTTTCCCTTCTTTTTCTCCTTTTCCTTCTCCTGACACAGCTAGAACGCAGGTTTTTCCCACATGCAGATATGCAAGACTACAGTGACTTGAAAAGCACCACTTTGATCTCATGAAGAGCTGAGATTTGATTTCCCCAGTCTGTCATCTCACTATTTGTTTAGAAACAGGTATCTATGGGAATTTGTTGTCAGAAACTTTGATGCAAAGAAACTTTCTAATCTATCAGCTCTCCTTCTTTCTTCCTCTCCCTTTCATAAAAAAGACATTTCCATAACTTTCCCGAACATGCAGAAGAAGAGTTCATTTGCGGAGTACTGTAGAGCCTTGCCAAAGCTGCAGTTTCCCAAACAGCAGCTGCTCATATCAGCAGGTAGTGGAGGGGAAAAAGTTTTGAGTGGTGTCAATATGAATATTGTGTGGAGGTTCAGGAGTGTGTGAAGGAGGACAGATAAAATACTGATGCTTTAGAAGTCCCAGTAGTCTTATGGAAATATTATGTTCAGCTTTTCTGTTCCCCTCAGTTTCCAAGTGAGATATTAAACTATCTTTCAGCTGTAACTGATGCTCATACTAAATGATGATTTTACATTGGCCAAATTCCCTACATATTTAGTGTGTTGGTCCATTGTGTCTCATCATGTACGAGGTCTAAAATTCCCTGGGACAGAAATTCTGTTTGTTATTGCGTCTGTTCTCAGTAACTTGTAAAGCAGAGCTTTAATTCCCCTCAGCAGGGATCTTAGGCACAGCTATGCTGTAGCATTAGGTGCTTAAAAATCCCAGACCTTCAAAGATGTAGAAATACACAGGTTCTGACATTTCCCTTTCCTTGAGATATTTGCACAGCACCTCTCCAAAGCTTTGCTTTTCTTACTGAGAATGCTGTGAAATAGTCCTCTGCTGCTCATGCTTTTGGCTAAGAGTCTTGAAACCAAGTCAATAAATTGTAATTTAGAAGGATCTTTTATAGCTTCCTGAGGAGGGGGAACTGAATTATGGTATTTATGCTGGCATAGCAACCTTCATCATGATAATGCTGCCACTTCAATAAAAATCCTGATTTCCGGGGGAAATGGATTCTGCCTTACTGGGAATATTTTAGAAGAATGAAACTGGGTACATGCTCCATTTCAGAAAGCATGCTCTTTCAAGGTGTTATATCCTTGTCATATGAACTCCCAGCAAATTATGGATGTCAATTTAATCATGTTTTCATTTTATATATTCCAAAGATCACTCATCCAGTCCTGGGTGTTTCCCTTTACATCAATTAGTGCTGTGGACATAAAAAATCTTGACGTCATGCTGCTTCAAAACCATGTGGAATTTGTTTTAGCAAAGTAGAAATGTTGCAAGTATTCAGCAACATGCAGAATTGCAAATTTGTGCATTACAGTAAATTTTTCAAAAACTCACAAAAGCGGCAAGCAAAAACCTGGAGTTTATTCAAACAGCACAGTTCTCAAAGTTTTCCTCCAGAAAGGAGGAAAGTCAGATACATGTGTTGAACAGCAGTCAAATTGTGACCCAAATGCAAATCCCACATTAAGGTAAGGAGCTATATGACATGCAAGATTTTATACTAGTCAGTTTCTTTCCTTGGGTTTATTTTAGCAATAAAGATCAAAGATGTTCCTTCATTATTTCTCAGCTAGGGAAAGACTATTACAATTTTTCCATCTCATAAACACTGATAGCACAGTGGGGGATTCATGAGTGCTTTGATTAGGACTTAGAATTGCAAGGAAATGAAAAGGAAAGCAGAAGGTGGTTCTTTGTCAGTGTGGTTTAAAACAAAACAGAAAAGAAGATGTACTGCTGTGTTTTCTTGCTTGGCAGAGAGTTTTCCCTGTGGTGGTTGGGAGTCAGGAGAGCAAGGTGAGTAGAGCATACATAACAGAGCACTGGAGAGTCTCTGGGATGGTCTGTTGTCACCTGAACACTGTCTGCCTAAAGGATTCCTCAGGCTGAACGGGCTGTTAGTGTGCAGGACTTCGAGTGGCACAGGTAGAGGGACAGGCAACGCCCACCAGCCTCCCCAGGCTATCACAAGCATGATGAGATGGCTCCAGGAAAACTGGGATGAGAGGCCAAAACAGAGCCAAGATTGGTGCTGGTGGCCCATGCTGCTGTTCATTGTAGCCTAAACGTGGTGTCACAAGCGGCAGAGCAGGGAGGGCAAACCTGCCTTGCAGCAAACACCGTGACCATGTCTAGTCACATCCCTGTGGCCTGCCACGCTTCAGGCAGGTCAGAGACCACAGGGCACATTGCCCAGTCCTGCTCAGCACTGAGGTCACAGTGCCATGCTCAGCATGGTCAAGCTGTGTGAGCTTAACCAGCACACCTCACATCTTCCTCACGTGAACAAAGAACATGTACCTTTTGCTCTAACAAAAGTGACATGGCTTTACCAGGGGCCTTTCTGTTACACTGCCACTGCACATTTCCCATTTCTGTAAACACTTCCCTTGTCAATAGAAAAGTTGTGGAAGGCAGGTTACAGAAAAACTATTGGAGGAGAGCAAGAGAAATTTCTGGACCATGTGGTAATATAACAGGTCACAAAACAGTGTCAGAATTGCGAAAGTAACTTCTGGGAGGATTTTTCTTCTCTACCAACAGATAGACCAAAGTCAGAGTTTTTAAAGTTGGCTTCTATCAGACTGGGGAAAAAAACCCATGATCTTAGTGGAACTGAAATCCTATTTCAGGTTTCTTCAGTATATTTTAAAAATATTTAATATTTATTTTTAAATAATTCAATAACTGCATATTTAATATGCACTGTTTAATACCTCAATGCATGTAGTAATTTAATAAATCTATAAAGACATAATCTGCAATTTAAGAATTTGCTGCTGAAAGTGGTGTTTATAGGGTCCTGTACCATAATGATTAATGAATTTTTGTCGAATTCCTCTAAATCTATTTGTACATCACAGATAAACAATTTTATATAGCCCTCAGTGTTATAGCATACTAGTACCTCAGAAAACTCATGTATATATCTATAGATATATAGATGTATGTCAGTTCTGCCTGTACTTGCTCTACTCACAACATAGGCCTGTAAAATCCCTCAACATAAAAAAGAGGACATGGAAACAAAATATTGGTATGAAAATGTCAAAGTGTTTCGTGTTAATGCTGTTGGACTACAATGGTTTGATGTTTTGTTCAAAGCAACAGTTTTGGGTATAGAAAGGAAGCAAAATTAAAAAGCAAAATTGAAAGGAGTTTAATTATGCACAACATATTTTGTTTTATTTGAATGAATTGTCAACTTTTTAAAGTTGTTTTCATCTGAGAGGGAAATACTTGTTCTGGTGTATTTAAAGATGTTTATTTCAAAGGGTGGGGGAAGACAGTAGTCTCTACAGTTCATATACCCTTGCATATATGCACCTGACCCACCCTCACTCCTTGTCCTTTCTGAAAAATTCCAAAAAAGCCTAGTTTGGAGCTCCTGGCCCTCCAGGGGCTCCCTGTGGCTTATCCCTGTGCTTTGACTCTGCCATGATTCCCCATGAGCCTTTCTTCTCACCAGCCTTTAACTAATGGACCATTAAAATGAGTCAAATGTCCTTGGACTAATCAATGGTTGCTGTCTATGCAGCTTCAGAGCACACTGAAAAGTTTATTTGAACACGTTTGTTTGCACAAAACTCATTCTTTAACTGTGGTTTCTGTGCATTTTCCCTCATTAGGATCAGCCCCTCCTAAACCCACCTGGTGAGGTCATTTTACCAAACAATGTCCTCTATGATTAAACACTTTTTCAGTAAGGGCCTTTGTTTGGCTTTTGACGTGGAGAAGTAGAAAAACAGCAGCACTGCTGCCAATCCAGCTTTACAAAAAGTATAAATGAGAATCTCTTTATTTTTATCCTTAAATAATTCTGATCACAAGTAGAGCAAATTATGGAACAAGCAGCTACCAAGTGAATTAATGGTGAATTTTCTAGTTCGTATTCATCAGCAGTCACATCACCAGAAGCCAAAGTCAGAAGAAACCTTTTATGTTATTGTTCTAATACTCACAGCTTGTGCTTTGAGAGAGAGATTGCCTGACTGACCAACTGATTGCACCACAGTCTGATGGTGGAGGAAAGCTGTGAGGCTTTTATGGCTGCTTGGGAGATGATGACAAATACTCTGATGGTGTAATTCCTGTTTGAGCTGGAACATGCAATCGTTTCGTGCAGAGCTACAGAGGGGTAGAATTCCAGCTATTTGTTTGTAAGGTCCAGCAAAGGCAGGTGGTGTTGAAAGTGTTTGTGTGGAAACGTAATACAAGTTAGGGAGATAAAGCTTTTGTGGCCCAAATGCTCCCATAGATACTGCATGTGAGTAAAGAAAAAGGAGTTGGTGACAAATGTGTCCCACACAATCCTCAGAGTAGCACTTCTCTCTAAATAAATACTTTCCACTGTTCTAAAGGGACCCAATAATGTATAAGACTTTCTTTCTTCCAAGGAGCATATAGGTACTTTTAAAGACCGTTCAAAAGGCTCTGCTTGTTCAAGGGGATGCTCTGGCAAAAATCCCCTTGGTTGCTTAATTTTATTTCTTTTGCAAGTTTCAATAAGAACAAAGGCTAGTTGTGAAAAAGATTTTCTGTAGAAGTTCAGACAGAACTGAGTAATAAATAGTGTTTTCTTACAAACAATAACTACAAATATATTTCTTTACTCAGTGCCCTTGAGATTGATGAGAAAACTTGTAAATTGCCTTCTTTACTGAAGAACTTTAGTTCTCTGTTGTCCTTGGTTCATGGGAGTCTTTCCACTGGCTCTGGTAGGAGATAATGGTTGGAATTAAAAACATCCTCAAAAGTTTCTCTACCCTCCAGTCTAGTCCTTACTCATGGGCAATCTGTCTGGCTGCCTCAGCCTGGGGTCAGAGAAGGGGATTTTAATGGAAGAAGACACATGTGAGAAGTCCAGCACCAAGCGTCCAAATTACAGCAGTTGAGGGTAAAATCTAAAATAAAAATTTTCAGATCTAAAATAAGATCTGAAATAAGCTACCACTAACGAGCAGTACTCAGAATGGCAAATTCATAAGGGGAAAGTAGAAGAGACTGAAATTAATCCAGCCTGGTATAAGATGCAAGGTTGACTTTTCAAGCTATAAATACTTTTTTTAATTTTAGGGTTCAATTTTAAATGACTCAGAAAACACAAGAAAAGGAAAACACCACCAGTCAGCATTTATACCTGGTGTGCTTTGTGAGGACACTGGAAACACATTTGTCTGAAATTCTTGTGCGTGTCTTTCTTACAAGAGCAAAAGCTCCTTTTGTATATTGTGAGTGTATGTATACATGGGCGTGTTTCTCAAACTGTGTTTATGCCCTCCTTCCAGAGGTACAGCAACTTGGAGTCCTTCCTCTGAGGCACCTCCGAGGTCTGGGGTTGCAAAGACAATGATTCCTGTCCTGAACCTCCCAAGCATCCCTCTTCCTTCCCCTCCAGCTAATCCTTTCCCTTGAAGGGCACAGCACAGAGCTTGGGGAACACCAGAGCAGCATTATGAACTTAATTTCATTTTCTCCCTGATGCAGGGTGTCTCTGTACTTTCAGCACTGAATGCAAATCCTGCTATCAATGATTTCTTGCCAATCTACCTGTAGAAGTAATAACAAGGAAACCAAATGCTAAAATTCAGTTCACTCCTCAATGATTCATGTCTTTGTTTCATATTCTCTGTCTGCCTTGATAGTGAGACAAGGGGTCAGTACTGCCAATTGTACTGTACTCACCATATTCTGCCAGTGTTACCCAAGGCTTTTGTAATCTGAAACCAGTATTCTTCTCATCTCTATAAAAGAT
>WAAE01014332.1:41554-125165 GCA_013400495.1 Nicator chloris | reverse complement strand
CCTTCCCTTCCCTTCATGAATTTGGACAGCAAGATTATATTGTGACAGATGATAGAAAAATATAAATACATTCATTTATAATGTACCCCAACTTGCATCATTAGAGTTACAAAGGACAAGAAAAAATTGTAAACAGAAGCTCTTCTCCCCTTAATGATTCTCCAGATACATTTAGAAAGTGCAAAAGAAGGCATTTCTGACTGCAGCTTCCCAAAAACTTGTTATGCTTGAAACTATCGAAGAGGAAGAGTACACATATAGAGAAGGGTAAAAAGGCATATTTCATAACTTTAGCTAAGGTTCATGCACCTTCAGTGTATGATTTTGCTCTGTGACACCGTTGCTTTTAGCTGTCATGTTCCACACGTGTGTGGTGACTTCCACAGTCACTGCACCCCATTTCCTGTGCTTTGAGTACTGCCAGTCCTGATAACCAGTGTGAAACCCGTCAGTGGTGCAAGGACTCACAGCCTACTTACTTCACTGAGAAGAAAAATAAGGGGAGGTGTTAAAAAAGGGTTAAAATAAGGTACTGGTGGGAAACTCCTGATAATTGACAGGCCCACTATCAAATGCTGGGAGGTGTTTGATAATACACAATCAGTGTTAATAATTGAAAGCATAAGACACATTTCAGTCACTAAACAGATCCTGTTATACTCTGACTCTGCTTCCTCTTTTCTCCAAATGAGATAATGATCTGAATTACTGTTCAACAAGAAAACCAGGGAAGGGGTTTGACTTGGCCAGAAGTGCTGGGGGAAAATCTGTTGTTGGAAGGATGTGCATAACAGCAGTGCTGCCCAGGGTGCATGGATGTTGGGGGCCATGAGGTGATCAAAAGGGAGATAATAATTAGGTTTTTGTAATCTTGGTACAAGGTGGGAATGATCCTTAAGGAGATGGTGAAAATGACAAATGTAGAAATGGGGAAATTAAAGGGACAAAGATATTATTATAAAGTATAGTTTAATAAACTGTCAGTAGCAGGTGGTTGTGAATTTGGCCTATCACTTCCCCAGACTGCTTTGTTGTGCTGCATACCCTTTGTGCCACATCTCTATCTTCCTCATGCCTCTGTTTTCAATGTTTGGCACTCAAAAGGTGCTTGCACAAAGTGGGTAAAGCTTGTTCTTTCTAAAGCTACTGCTGGCTCCAGTCATTACATTGGACTGGTAGCTACCTAAAGTAAATCTCCCTAATAAATAAATAGATGGCTCTCAACAAGGAGCTAGAGGTATGGGTCAGGTGAGCAGAAAGGAGGAGTACTGCCAGTTTGGCATTACCTCCCCTTTGAGCACGGAGGTGGATTCCTTGATCTGAAGCTGCACACTTGTTTCCAAACAGACTTAAAAGAGGGCAGCAAGATCTGTCACACCTGACTGCTTGCCAGCACCTCTGGTAGGGTGCAGAAAGGTGAGAAGTGGTGAGTTAGACCCACGTGATCTGGTTTGGGTTACATCTGGGCAGAGAGCTGTGTGCAGACAGCCTGTCCCTGCAGACATGCACCTCCTGTGAAGCAAGCCCAAGTGCGACCGTTCCCTGTAACGCCACTTGCTACAGCTCTGCACAACCTGTGGCTAACCTCCAGGCTTCAAGAGTTACGTGTTTTCATCATACATTGTTGTGAGGCAAGATGAGTCCCTTTGCCTGTCAGAGCCATTGCAGCCCGTTCTGCAATCTGGGCAGATTGTCTGCAGATGAATTTCTGGAAATACTCAGGCTTCTTTTTGGACCCTGACCTCTTCTTCAGTTAAATTCCTAGAAACCCTCCTGGCATAGATCTATCTAATTTCAATAATTATTTCTCAACAATTTGTCAACACAGTCATGGTTAACAAGTTTAATTTACCAATATAGAGGCAACTAACATCTATAGCTCAACATCATTTAAAAGTGCTAAGTACAAAGGAGATATTTCTACACCTGAATAATGATGGTGGTGTTGTTTGCCTGGAGAGATATGCAGCTGGCTTCATTGATATAAGAATTATTTCTCCCCAAATTTTTCATAATTAGATTGTCTGTAAACTTCCTATATTATTTATGGCACATTATCTATACCCTGACGTTTTAATAGAAGTGAATTGAGGGATGTTTTTCAGTTGATGTGTTTATTAGTTTGTTTGTATTTTGTGTGTGGGGGGGTATGTTTTTTTTTTTTTTTTACCTTGCCTAATGTTAAGGTATGAGGCAGAACAGTCAAATTACACAGGAGTAGTATGTCTCCCTGAGTAGCATGCCTGCTGGTAGGGCACAGAACATCAGGAGAGGAAGGAGAACATGGACAATGCTTCAGGAACAGTTTTCCACCTTAGCAGTGGGTATAAAACAAGACAGTCCTGCTGAGCTCAGATCTATTCATTTCACACTCTGTATCTTTCTGGGATTGAGCCTATTAACAGTATTATGCCTTTTCAAAGTGAGATCCTTATTTGCTGGCAAATATTTAGGCTTAAGTAATGTGTGCTGTCTTTATGTATGTGTCTACATGGGTGACACAGTGTCTATAACCAATCCCACAGTCCATAAGTAATTGTCACTTATTTGGCTGCTAGTCTAGTGGTTAAAAGTAAAAAGGATCTAATGAAAATAAATTTTTGTTAATGAAGCTGAGCTAGTTGGTTGGAAACCCTCTTCTGTAGTTCAACGGTGCATGAAGACATTGGTGGGAAACTTGCCCTTGGAGCAGGAAAACAAAGATCTTGTGAACAGTTGCCTAGCAGTATGTGGGAGTTGTCACTGGGATGAGGCAAGCCCTGCAGAAACCCATGGATTTGCTATGGCAGAAAGCAGAGGTACAGAATAAACAGTCAGTAGAACAAATGCCAAGGGGCTTGGTTTGGACTGTTCCCATATGAAGTATCCTGGCTCAGTACCCTCGTGCTCCCTGTGGGAGCTCCATTTGGCAGCCCAGCACTACCACCTTGTTCTCATATTGTCCAAAACCAGTCCTGTTTATCAGCCCATCAGAGAGGAAGCAGATAATTACAGTTTTTGAAAGCAGGGCTATTTGTGGGTGTTGCAATAAAGGGAGTTGCTGGTTAGTCAGCAGTGTCACCCCTCTGCAGAAACAAGCTGCCTGTCTTCCTGATGCAAATGCAGCCCAGGGCCAGGGATGTACTTGGTTTCTCTGGTAGCATATCAGTGTACGATTTTTCTCTGTGGAACCATCAGCGATGTTGTAGCATCCAGGAAAGCTGAAAACCTTTGACCTTCAGGGGAGCACTCCAGGAAAAACCCGTTCCAAACTCTCTCTCTCTTTCTCATATTTCTTGAAAGAAATGCTATTCCAGCTTTGACTTTTACAGACATACACCTGAATTCCAAAATGATAAAATAGCAGCATTTAGCTAAAAAATCAACCAAAGAGAAATAGAATCCAAGAGAATTGTATTTTTGCTTGGGAAGTGAAAGTCACTTTTGGAAGCCACTTTTTCTCCAACCCCTTTTCTAATGCAGTGATGCCTTGGCAGAACTTTTCCAGCTCCCTTCAAGGTATTGCTGAGATCTGGCCTTGTGTGCTAGTTTTGACCTCAGTGGGAGTTAAAGACTCTCAATAAATCATTAAATCATGTCCTTAGAAAGAGAAAAATATTTTATCTTGCTAAGCATCCAGAAAGCAAAACCAAAGACAGTTTTAAAGGTGAATCAGGCCTGGGATATAAATTAAGTCATCATCCCACCCTTAATATAATCCATTCCTTATCATAAATCAGGAAATGTATTTCAAGATAATTACAGATTTTTGAAAAGGTTAGTTTTAGGAAAATATAATACAACATTCAACTAACAAGGACATTTAGGTAAAACAAAATGGATAAACTTCATTTTTTAAATCGGGAATTTAATTTTATTTGCCTGTGTATGCCACTCTAACTATATACATTTTAAACACACATTTACAAAATTAGACTGGAAATTTTATCTCTGTTTTCCAAGAAAACTTCAGCTCAGGAATTATCTGAGCCTAGACTTTTGGGTAGCTCACTAGAGTCACAGTGGGCATACAGAAAGTGTCTTTATCAAGGTCTGATTGTAATTACATATACATCCTGCTCTTTCAGAGTAGGTTAGGGCAAACCTGCCTCTGGCTGGCCAGAAAGTTGGGTATGTGATCCCCTGCTTAGAGCATCTGAGGTGGTGCAGTGATACATCATGGAAAAAATATATGCCTGAAACAGAGATGAGTGAACAGGGAGATTGGTGGGGAACACCTTCATTCAGTGAACTAATTCATCTGCAGAAGAAATTGCTGAAGGTCAAACATCAAAACATGGTTGACCATTTGATTGTACAACGTGAGGTACCTTCATACCTTAATAAATGTTTACTGCTCTAACTGGCATGAGCAAAAATGCAGCTTTAGTCTGAGGACTGTGAAAAAGACTCTCTTTCCATCTCTATGCCAGCCACTGAATGGAAAGAGACTTTCAGTAAGTCTTGGCAAGGGGCCTTTATCTGCTCATCACAGCTAATTAGCAAACAAAATGAGGATATACTTTGGGAAAAGAATATCTACATTTTTCTTATGAGATTCCCATTGTTTAGATTGTTTCCTTTCATTAATCTTAGACTTTTTACCCAGGTTGTCCTGTATGTAAAGGATAATCAAGCTGAATCTCAGTTGGGAAGAGTTTTTAGTTGGTAAGTTGGTTACATTTTTGGTTGATTTTGTTTCTTTGTTTGTTCTCTTTTGTTTGTTTTTCTTTGTGAGTTTTTATCCATTTGTGAAAGTCCATTTCAAAAACTGGCTTAGAATAACTGTTCTTGTTTGTTTTTCTTTGTAAGCTTTTATCCATGTGTGAATGTCTATTTCCAAAACTGGCTTAGAATAACTGTTCTCCATGTTGGCACCCACAGTAGACTTCACATGAAAGTTTAATCTTTGCCAGTTTAATGAGCTTGCTCTCCTATGTTAACCCATGGATACTTAAAATACGTCTCCTGTATGTTAGAAATTGAATATCTGGTATCTCTGTTGCATCTCCAGGACTGAAAGTGCAATTTGATTCCAAACCTGTGTTATCTGTTTGATAAACTGTATAACCTGTGTGAGCTGGCTTTCCATTATGAATATGATTTAGTAGCTTGGGCATTGAATGAGCTCTGAAACTCATGCACTCTCAATTCTTAAACACAGGCTCTCCGTAGCCCCCTGCCTTTCTTCAATTTTGTAGAATTCTCTGGAGATTCAGATTTGAAATGACATAAAACATTTGTTTAAATCTTTCCCGTTATTAGACATCGTACTGAGATTTACTGAAGTAGAAGGGTAAGTGCTAGTAATTAATCAAGGCAACCTAGCTGTGCTGGTGCCATGGAAGTGAGCAAGTTCCCAACAGGGGATTTAAATGAAAAACATTAAGTTTCAAAATGAACTGGATGAAGTCAGGGGATTAGAACATAATTCTTTCAATTCTGGCAATTTAAAGAAAGAGAGAACTCTTCCAGAGGCAGGAACTGCTTAATGCATTGATGGGCCATCAAACACTAATTGGAGGTTATTAGTTAAAAGTGACACCCGGAGATTTAATACTGGGTATTTGCATGCAGGCCACAGGATGAAGATATATTCTGAAATGTGAGTGGAGGTGAATTTAAGTCAGCAACCCTTATTTGGTGTGAATGCAGCCCAACTGTATTTCACTGGAAGTGAAAGATGGCTCTGCAAGGACATTTGGGGCACTTTGTCTATTCAAAAGGTCCAATCATGGTTGTTTCTTCACAGAGTGAGGAAATGTCACAACCACCCATACCACTGAATATTTCCCTCTTCTCTGCTTATCACCTGGGTGTCATTGCTCTCACTGGTGGTTTTGCAGACTGTACAAAGCATGCAAAGATTAAAGAACATTATAGTCACATACATTTTCAACCACATGAGTTTACCCTCTGCACAACTCTTTTTTGTTTCTTGACACCTCTGCAAGGGCAGCAGGGGAAAACACTGGCAAGAGGACAGACTCCTTGTGATCCTGCACAACATAATGGACTGCAGACACTTATCAGTGACAGCAGAACACTTCTCTTTGTTTGTTCTGTATAGCACTTATGCAAATGTTTTCAACTACAGCTGTGGAGTTACACTTTTTACTATATTTCCTTTGTATTTTTCATAATTGGTTGCATGATGTGAATTCCAGTATCCAGTGAGGCTGATGTGAAACACATTTGTCCTGCAAACCACAAACTAGACCTATTTTCCATCATGTAGATGTTGTTACGCAGCAATGCACATTATAGACAGAAACACAGGGGCTGGGAGGGACCACTGATAAGAACAGGCACTTCTGAGACATGAAAATAAACATTAAGCCTTGACCTTTTGTTTTGCTTATCATGCAAACAGAAATGTCATTGTCTTGACCGTTTATAGAACACAGTTTTGAATCACTTTTACGTTTTTAGTGAGAAATGGTGAGCATCTGTCACCTGCTGCCAAGGATGAAACTGCAAAGCCAAAAGGAAAGAAACAAGTGTTGTTAAACACGCACAAAAAATCTTGCTTCTCGTTTAGACTGTCTGATTATCATGTAAAATTTTGGAATATCTTCAGTAGGATTGATGCATCAGGGTTTTTTTTTTTTTTTTTTTTTTGTTTTGTTTTGTTTTTGTTTTTGTTTTTTGTTGGTTTTTTTTGTTTTTGGGTTTTTTTGTTTGTTTGGTTTTTTTGTTGGTTTTTTTTTTTTGGTGACAACATATCCTGATTTTGTTTTAACCAATTATTATTTAAAAAGGTGTTTTTGGAGTTGCTCTGGGGTAAAGGGGCTGGAAAGGAAGGCTGAGTATCCAAAACTCCTGGCCTTGTGACAAAGCTTGGCAGTTGCTAGTAATTTGAAGGCTGGAAAATGAGTGTATGAAATTTCTGTAATTTAAAAGTATTTCTATACTGATTCTTTGTCATGCAGAGCCAATCTGTTAAAGAGGAAACACATTCTGTAACTGCCTTGAATGCTCAGTTATATATATTTTTATATATATATATATATATATATACACATATATATCTCAGTTTCAAAAATAAATGACAGTAAGCTATGCATAAAGCTGGTTGAGCAGAGGTTATATTGAAGAAAGAATGTTCAGGTCTTTTCATCATTCCCTTCTTGAAATGCTGCTATGCACTTTAGCTCATCTGTGTGTAATTTGTTATCTTTGTGTCCATCTTTTTGGGACAGCAGTGCAGTTGTTAGGCCAACAAGACCCAAGGCATTTTATTCCAGATTTCTGTCTCTGTCATCAAGAATGGATGCTTGCAAAGAGTACAAAAAGCTGTGCCATGTCATGTAACTCTTTTGTAAAGACAACTTGAATTATTACTATCCTGATTAACTTTATATCATCTATAAATTCATGACTTATTCGGTAGTTCATGTATGAATCTATTGAACAGTTTTTGTTTCTAAACAATTCCTGAGGTAATTTCTTTATTTTATGCCTACTCTCAGTTTGTAATTAGCTTCAAATATACAATAAACTTTTCTTTCTTCCTTTTATCATGACTGGTTTGTTTCTTGAAACTTGATAGAGAGGTGCCTTCTCAACAGTTTTCTGAAAATTCATGCAGTTCTGTAAATCAGACCATCATTGTCAATATACCTACTGACCCTTCAGTGAATCCTAATCCTTGTGTATATATATAATACCTGTGACTTGACTTTCTACTGCAAAAGCTGCTCCAGTATAACCAGGATATCAAATGTTGAGCACATCCATAATTTCTAACAGCTCCATATGCACAGAAGTCAGACTTTCTGGTGTACATTACTTATACCCTGTCACAATCCTCCTTTAAAAGAGGTTTTTTACAGCTGATACTCTCCACTCCTGAGGAAGTGTTAGTCAGGTTACCACTACAGCAGAAATTCAGTAGTCTCATAGTTTGACTATTGTACTACTTGCTGTTAAGAGCAACAGAACCCAAGTGATTCTTCAGCATTTATTTTAACAGTCTATTCGTAAATGTTCCCTACTGACCTTTTGGTAGTTCACCAAACTTGAACCTTATTAAGAAAGTGTCTGTCAATCTCTCTAAGCTTTTCTTAAGCAAATGTGGATACAGAGAATTCATCTAATATTTTTGTTATGACTTTACTTTTTTTTTAGTTCTATTCAGTCTGTGAACTGCACAAATTTTCTGCCAAGGAGGAAAGAAGCTCTTATTTACTGAAATTAATCTTCAAAATCTGTTTTCATATGCCTTTTATGGTTTTATTTTTTATCTGAATTTATCCTCTTTTTTGTTTCCTTTCTTCAGATAAGGCTTCTGTTTTTTGGAGGAAATCTTTCTAACTTTAAAAGCCTTTGTTTATTGTTCAGTGGTTCTGACTTCTATGTCTTCCTTTTAATTTGTTTTTAACAAGCTTCTTCTTTTTGTTGTTGTTGTTCTTTTTCAATTAAATCTAGTTCATTCTTCTAAAATGCTAAAATTGAATATATAGTAGTCATAATTACAGAGCAACTTTTCAAAAGTAGCATTGCAAACCACATCTCGTCTGCTTAAGACTAAGCCAAACTGCTTCTTCACTTGTGGGTTTTCTGAGTAGTAAGTTTAACAAGTGGTCATTTTAAGATATTTAAAACTTGTACCTCTGTATCATTTCTCACAATGACATTCCTTCAAGTTTACATGGGTATAATTGAATTCTGCCATGTTGTTTGTTTTTTTTTTTTTTTAATTTGTTCTGCTTTGGCAGCTTCTCTGATTCCTGTTAAGCAGGAATCAGAGGAATAAGCAGGTTAGTCACATCACTGCCCTGCTGGCTGGCAACACCAAGACTCCTGTTAGGGCAAGACTGTCACAAGGGCACAAATGGCTGTGTTCCTTCCGGATGCAGTCAGTTTGTCCTGTTTTCCTCGTTTAACTGTGTCTGCTCCCTGTCAGAGAGAGCCAGGGTGCTTGGGTCAATGACCCAGAGCTGGGACAGGTTCCAAAGATTGCCTGGCCCTTCTCAGGCAAGGCCTGTCTGGCCAGCCCAGCAGAAAAGCAGGGCAACCAGGAGGGGCACGGTGGCTACCCCAGCTTTGGGCATCTCCGTGGGGTCGGGGTCAGGTGGGCTGTGGACCTGTCATGGTGGGGAGCCAGGGACTGGCCCTGCTGTGCTGCCAAGGGGACCCACAGCCCGGGGGGCCTGGGCAGGGACAGGCAGGGCTGGCAGGGACCCAGGACACCTGGCCTTGGGGCACGGCTCATTTAGCTTTGCTCTGCCTTCACCGACCTCCGCAGGAGAGTGGCAGCACTTTCTCTGTTGCTGGCAGTACCCAACCCAGAAAAGAGTTTCAAAGTTAAGAAAGCAATTTAAATAAATTTAAATTCACCTTGTTACACCTACAGTGAATTTAAATATTTCTTGCCCTTTTGTGTGGGCTGACTGGCATTTATTTGCTTTGCTGATAACCATGAAACCTTCAACTTTGGCCTTCTTCACTCCCTCTTGATTCCCTTCTGAAATCAACAGCGGCCTTGGTCAATACAGGATACACAATAAAATCCTGAACAACTTTCTGCTCTTACATGTACATGGATTATTTCAAAATAGGAAGCTGGTGGAAGCCAGAGGTTTAACAAGTGCACATTAACTGAATTTAAGTTGTTTTAATATTTTCTCTAGAAAAATACCCCTATTTTTTCCTTGCTCTATGGCAAGGAAGAAAGATCTGTTCCAATTTTTTTTTAAAGTCCTTTAATGATAAAATACATACTGTTTATTAGGGAATTGCAGTTTCCACGTGAGGCAGGAAGATCAGTTTTTATATGTAAATTGACAATAAATCCAACAAACATATGCTTGTTTAGACATTGGAGAAATCTGTGCTGCTTTCTAGTAAAATCATGTTTCTGAAAAGTATGCCCAGCATAGCCAAAGAGGTTCAGATTGTGTAAATGATAATAAAGCTTTCCTCTGTATTGCAGAAAGAAAGGTAATATCTTAATTATCCACATTTCTTTTCTCAAATAGTGTATTTGTGTGGGTAATCATGGGTAATCATCAGATGTTTTTTTGATTATGTTCACATTGTCCTCAGTTGTGCCTCAGCTCTTTGCTTTGGCTTCTTACTGAAGGTTCACTCTTGAATCAGACCCTGTTTAATACTCTCAAGGTCACAGGGATTGAGATGGACAAGTGACTGTACCACAAAAATGCCTCTTTCTTATATATGGAAGATGCAGAAGTTATAGCTCATCTTTCACGCCTAATTTCCCATGACCTTGAGAGTGTTACTTTGGGTTCAAAAGCAATTTATTTTAACGTTATTTTAACACTATTTAAAATATATTGTGATAAAGTCCTCATAGAATTTCTGTTTGGTAGCAGCTGTTGGTGAATTTTGCTGTTTCCTCCTTTTTACAAGCAGCTTTGACTTTCCCTAGTTCTCTAGTGAAATTATTCTTCTGCTAAAGTGGCAGAATTAGCATAGTTCCCACAACATTTCATTAGGGTCTAATAAATACTTCCCTCTAATTCTGTAATGAATTGTGAGTTTCATACAAAGAGTGCCTAGGTTTCCAAGGGAGAAGCTAGAAGCTGGCAGTGCAGGGTTTTTTTTTTTCTTATATGGCAAAGAGCTAAAAGCATCCCTATAACTGAAGAGCAAGACAATGCCTTTTTGGCATGTTCAGTTCTATTAACTGCTCTGACAGACTGTCTTATTTCTGAAAACATCAGTTAGCCTGACCTGTAACATAGTTAATATTTAAATATGTTTAATTGGACAGTATGTCTGAGGAAAGAGGTGACTTGAGGGTCTCTCAGGATCAATGTCAGTAACACTCATAGGCTGTGTTTGTTATTGTCCTTTGAGAATTCCTCATGTTTAGCACATGAAAAACCCCACCACTCATCAGCAACAGCTTTGTCGTGGTGATATTCTATGTAGCACTCCATGAACTTAAAACTTCCTTTGGCACATGGAGAATCGCATGGTTATGGGTAACAGGGGCCTTAAAAGCTAACGTGGTGTCTTTCAGAGATTTATTTTAGAAGAATTAGCTATTTACATGTGTGCTGCCTGAGAATGGGACAGTCACATCAGCATCCCTCAAAAGCCTCAAAGACAGGACTGTCTGTAAGCTGGCATTCTTACCTATTATATACAAAACTTCTTGTGTACTTTTTAAAAAAAATCAGAATTTTCTAATATTCTCATTCAGCTTTGAATGCCAAATATCTGTCAAAAGTCTGCATAATTTTAAAAGTGTTTGGCACAAAAAACTCCATAATTTTGACTTCAGATAATATCAGTAACAGTTAAGCGAAGGGAGAAAATATAAATAGAATTTAATAGGACCAATTTACAAATTGTACAAATTCAACAGGTATTTTTTTTATTATTGCTACTGCTAATGAAAAACACTAAATACTCCAAAAAGTGAAACTCTTAGAAGAAGGGCTATAAAGAAAAGTAAAATCTGACCTCATATCTCATACTGCTTCCTCTTTAACTCTTAGAAGTGCCAAATGCAAGCTTGAACTTGTTCTTGATGTGGGGAGAGTATAGGAAGGTGAGGTGAAGGAAGGAAATGGGGCTTCTTTCTTCTTGCTGGTGCCAGAGCTTCAGCATGCTTTGATAGTAACAGTGCCGCAATATTTTCCCCCTCCCAAGATATTTTTTTATAAAAAAAAAAAGGAAGATCACTGTGTGTTTAGTCAAAGTGGAGATGATCTCCAGAGGTTGTTTCCACAACGTCAACCACTCTGTAATACACTCCTATCAAGCCCATTTAGAAACCTGCTAATTCCGATATTCACAGCCTCACTTCAGCCTCTTTTTTTTGTTGCAAGTTGATAATTTAGGGATTTCTCTGCAAAACACACCTTTTCCAAGTGTATTTTCAATGATGTGCGTATTTTCTGTCTAGATAGATAAAATCTCACTGTATTTGGCATCAATTTAGTCATTTGAATGGGAAAGTTCTAAATTCAGTACTCTGGAACACAGCCCTCAGTTTCCCTTCAAACCCGAAACTAAATGTCTATAGCAGAAACTTGACTGGATGTGGGATTCCTGAACATACAGCACATTGTAACCTTCTCTACAAACTGTTTCATGATTCAGCATGTTGAGGTCAATATTTTACAGTAATAAGCACTAAGATGTCACCAGTTTGCATGGGCTGCATTAAATTTGGGCTAAAATAAAGGAACAGCGAACCATATAATTACATAGAAATGGGATTCACTGTACAGTGAGAGGAAGGTTTCTTCAGAGCTCCTGAAATGCAGTCATTATGCATTCTTTCTCTTTCCTACAAGACCATTTATCTCTGCAAACAAAGTTCCTCACTGACACTTTGCAAGGCTGAAGCTGGGTGTGTTCCTTGGTAAAGATGCACTAAACTCCATATAGACAGCAGTAACCAGGTTAGCTTTTCTTTGGTTTTGGCTGTGGCATAGAGGATCAGGTTCTGAACTATAGGAGAGCTGAGTGTAAAAGTCTTGGCTGCAGCTGAAACTTCTTAGTGGTAGAACAAGTTGTGGCAGTTTCCCTATAGAGCTTGATGCTCGGCATGTGGCTGAGTATTGTGGCTTAACAAGTCATCACCATCAGAAGTGAGCAGTGGCTAGCAAATTGGCAGGGCTGATGTCATGTTTTGAAAACATGAATTCTCTTTGCAGCTACGCTTCCTTCTGCAGTTCTTGTTTGCCTGGCTCTGGGTAATTGCTAGTTGGGATGGTTCCACCTATGCTCATTGTGAATTTGGTTTCAAGATGAGCAATAAAGTTTAAATCATTGACCTTGGCTCCAAATTAGAGGATGATTTTGTAAAATGTTCCCTTGCTCCCTCACCCATTTAGCAACCTCCTTGACCTCTGTGGGCTTGATTTCCTGGAAATGCAGAGATAAACCTAACTTTGTTTCCTGATGGTGGAGTAATTGGGCATATTGGTCTAGCATAATTTGAAATTATTTTTCTTTCTATCACTGTTCATGGAAACTTTCAAAATTTTTTATTTATTTCTCCAGTTTTCGCCTTGTGCTCTTTTAATAGGAGCAGATGAAAATACTTCTTAAAAATATGAGAAAATATAAACATCTACTTGTTTTTCTCTGACACAAATCTCTATCAGCAGGGCTTCGAAATACCTCCCCCATCTTGCCCTGGATGTCAATCAAAAGCTGGTCCTGTTCTCCACTAGCCTGTCTCTCTGTTGCCTCTAAAACCATTTGTTTTCTCTGAACCTTGAACACTCATTTCTGAACCTCTGAACCGTTTTCTCTGAACCTTGAACACGCATTTCTGTGTTGTAAAATGAATCAGATTAAAGTGATTTGAAGGTTTCTGAGGTGCAAAAAGAACCTTTTCAATAGCATCTCCTGTAGCTTTCCTGATTTTGGCAGTGAGAGGAAATCAAAGGCAGCAGTTCTGCTGGCACCAAAATGAACTACAGGGAACTTGTAAGCTTGAAGTATCTCTATCCAAGACTACAAAGTGCAGATGAAAGCTGCTTTGTACCACCACTCTCCTCCCCCAGAATTGCTTTCTGTTTGTATCCTTTGCCATTTATACATATCCTCATACTAATAGTTACCTTTTCCTTTCAACTGTAATTTCCTTGTTGTTTGTTACTGAGAGATTGCAATCCAACCAAATGTTTTTGATGAACTACTACTATTTTATCTACTGTCTCTTTTCTGGACAATCCTTTACCTAGAGTAAATGGGGACAGCTTTGCTGTTCCTGGCGAACCTGTGTTACTTTGTGTTGCACCTGATCACATCTTCAAGCTTGTTCCTCGCTCCCCACATCCTACTTGGCCTACACTGGTGTAAGAAGGAAAGGAAGTTCTGGCCATGGAAAACTATTTTTGTAGTTCTCTTTTAAGAGACAGTTCATAATATATATATATTTTTTTTCAACAACTCAATACTAAAAAGAATGTTTTTTAGGCTCTCGGTGTTGGCAAACATTACTAACAAGAAGTGATCTCAGTTCTTCATATCATGGACTGCAATTCCCTCTTTATCTTTCCTGTGTAAGGCTCACTTGCATGCACAGCAATATTATTATTATTTAACTTTGGAAACCGTTTTTAGCTAACCAAATGCTAATTGTAGTAGTTGTGCCTGTTGGATATGTTCAGAGTTTTCCTTGCTGTCAACTATTTCTCAGAAATTATATACATCTGTGACAATCCAAAATGGGTAGAGCGCTGGCCAAGTATGATGATTTAGACGAATCTGTTCAAGTCTACTCCTCAACCCACCACAAAATGTGAGATGTGTACTGTGCTAAGCAAATAAGGAAAATTGATTCAAAAATGCAGAATGGCGACAACAAAATGGTCAAAATTAATTTGGTGCTGAGTAACCGATTCTGTTGCAAAAAAACCCCGACAACTTTTACTTTAGTGTCTAACTGATGAGAATTTTACTTTCTTCCACTTAGAAGTGACAAAGTCTAATCTGGAAGGCTTTTGCCCACTGGGCTCTTAGAAATGGAGAGACAACTTAAATAACAGGAAAATTTAAAACACAATTTCGGGAATGCAATATGAAAATACACATGGATAGAACTGGATATAATTGCAGAAAGAGGGTTGCTTCAGCAATCAGACAAAGTATAACCAACACAGTAAGTATAGGCAGTATTGATGAATTAGAAGAATCTCTTTCAGTCTAGTCCTCAAGCAGTTCTTGTATTACATGTCTATAATTAACACACTAATTTCATATTTAGTCTAAGTCCAGCAAGTCACAAAATTTTTTTCAGGGCTAAGTCTGACCCCTTGCAACAGCCACAATCTATGGGTTATTTTCATGTGCACATGATATTTTCCCTTTCACTTTGAAGTTATTCAATTCCTGCGAAACTGACAAAGCATCTGAAAAACAAAGGCACAAAATAATAACTTAAGAGAAATAAATGCAAGTATAACTAAGTTGTTTTCTGTGTCTTAGTCTTGCTGTGCATGGGTTTATGCACCTATGGTTCTTGCAGAGCAAGGACAGTGCAGTGAGTCATGGCAAAAATGGAGCAGCAGCAGCAGCAACACAGAACTGCATGTCCTCTGCTTTGTGTGTTTAATTGTACTGACTTTCCTCTCACCTGTCTTTTTGTCTTCCTTCATTTTGATAAGGTGGGCAACATTTAGTAACTGTTGGAATGTCCTTGCTTTATGTAAGTGAGCCTTTACTGTTTACAAATTCCATGTATCTCTGTTAATTTCCATTTGATAGTATGTTTTGTTTGTGGAAGTAGAAAGTGAATGATAGTCATAAAAAGATACGTACTTGAAGAGGTTGAAAGAACTGCCAGGAGGTTCTGAGTTCAATGCTCACTGTATGAGGGGTGAGCACTCTTCAAGCACAAGTCCCTGACTCCTTCTATTGTCACGCTGTAGTCAATAGTAGCAAGTTTTAGGATTGTGTATTTGGGTGAATAGAGATAAATATCATTGGAATGTGATGATGCCCTTCTTGAATTTGACAATGCTGAGTGTGGTGCATACTTTCTTTATGTTAATTAACCCTGAAATATGTCAATATGTTTCTCAAGCATAAACTTTCCATTAGTTATACTTAGTTTTACATTTCTCCCCCCATGTCTCACAGCTGGTCTTGAGGGTGAAATGCTTGGGCACACAGCCTTGTATTATTCAGTGTATTCAATATACATGCAGCTGAAAGTAAGGAATGCACTGTGTAATCTTGCAGTTATTTCAAAGTAATTTTTCTGTTCAGTTTTATAGCTGAATAGGTCAGAATGTGTCACCCACCTGGGTCTATTAGCCATTCACTTTCATTGTTTCTGCTCTAATGTATGGAGAGGTTTAAGACATGAGAATGAACCTATCCAAGAAGGAGAAGCAAGGTCTGTAGGAAGGCACAAAGAAATTCTAAAATATCTCCATTTTCAAGACCATATTTCTTTGAGCTCCCAGTTTAACTCAGAGGTGGTTCAAAACAGCCCTCCTCATAGTGAAAACCCTCTATGTTGCCTCCAGGGTGTTCTGGCACTGGTCTTGTATGGATTTAGGACTGCCTCTATCTTCCTCTGACCCTCCAAAGTCAGGGTATGTCTCCCCAAACTCCTGCATTTGATCCAGCATTCCCAGTGCCTGTGACCTGTGTGCTTTTGACATGATTTCTGAGAATTTTTTTCTGATTAAAATTTTTACCTCAGCTTGTCATGAGTACTTTTGGCATCTGAATGCACTTTGTTTTGCTATGGCCATGCTTTTCCTAAGCGCAGAGTAGCGGCTGTGTGCAATTTCTGGGTCACAGTAGTGCTAGCCATTATATTTTGTGGAAATGCTGTCTCTGGACTCATGCTGGCCTGGGAACACATTTACCCTTAGCCAAGTCATAAAAGGGTCCCAAAAACCATGTTAAAATTGGATGGAGAAGGCCTTAGTAGAAAAATTTAATTTCTGGTAAGTTTGGAGAAAAAGCAAATGAAAGGTTTCTCTTTTGGATTTTTTTTTTTTTTTAATTTTGAAAAGTATTCACAGCATGGGAGAATTTGGGACTGCATTAAAGCAAGGATTAGTGGGAGTTTGTGGACCTGTGGTGATTACTAATATTCTTCAGTGAGTCTGTAGCATTTTCTCTACTCAAAATAATTAAATTGATGCAAGAAAAAGGGAAGGAAATCCCACTTCTAAAATGAACACACTACATACACAAATCATTGTGTGGCAGTGAGAGAGCAGAAGTGGTTTGACTAACCAAGTCAGCTTAATCTGCTCTACAGCAGCAGGTTTCAAGCTGAAGAAAGATCTACTGTTGATTCAGGCTAATGTTGATGCCAATACAAGCCAAATTTAGGGCAAAAAAAAAAACTATGCAGTGTCCTGAATAGTATTTCTATGGTTTTAATTCCTGTTGCAGGCATGTTATTCACCCTTCTGTGTTCCAGCATAAAAGTACACATTGAGTACACTTTTAAGAAGCACTGGATATAAGCTTAGCAGTTTTGAGTCAAATAGTTTTGAAAGAAGGGGAAGTAAGCCTGCTTACTGAATTGTCTGTGCTGTTTCTCGTATTCTGACTGGGCTTGTTTTGACTTTGGTATCACTGTCCTGTGCTGCATTTATAACTATACAAATCTGAACATTTACAGGATGGAAAAGACAGATACAACACTAAGAATAATCCTAGGACAGATTCTGTGAGTGATGCTCACTGGGTAGGAATTCCCAAAGAATGTTGTGAATTATGTGCATCTGCCTAAATCTGCCTGAAAAACCTCACCCTGCCAGGAATATTTTAAACTCTGAGTTTGCTACATTTCTCTGGAAAGACTGCATTTCTTTAAGCAGACAAAAATGACCTTTCCCTACTTAAGGCAATGGGGCATCAAAAGTACTTATTTAATTTAAATAGGAGACATTTAATAGGAGGTATTTTAAGGGACTAACAATGTATGAATAAAGGTATCTTGCCTTGCCCATGTAAATGGTTATTTCTTTTACCTAGGAAAATGTGAAATGATAAAATTCACTCTATCATTTCAGAAAAAAGATTTTGTCAGGATTAAAATTAGAAAACAGAATTAAAACCCCCTGAATGGTTCTGAAGCTTCCATTACTACAGAAAAATATTTAATTCCTGAAACACCCTTGGACAAAGTACCCTATAGTTTTAAAGTTAAGTACATTTACTGCACTGGGAACAGAGAAAGTGTGTCTGAATGTGTTTTTCTTTGAACTTCCTCAGCTGTACTGAAAACACAATATAGGTCTCTGGTACAATGACTCTTCCATTTCATATTTATGGGTAAATCGGTACCCAAAACCAATGGCAAAAGCTAGTGATCTTGTAGATGAAGAAAACGCCCTGTAATTTTCTATGGCATCACAACTCTTGGGATTTTAATCTTTATTCAAAAAATATATGTATTTAAACCCAGGATCTCCATAAAAAATGTTCAGACCACATGTAGACAAACACTGACTAGACAATTTACCACATCCTATGCAATTCACAGCTCTAAAAAGACATTTAATCTTTTGCTTTTTTCTTCTTTTTAAATGCATTTTTCCAAAAGTGCTTTGCTTCTATTTTTAGCAGTAAAGCATTTTTTTGGATATGAGTCTAGACATACCATGATTTGAAGGGAACAGGTACATTCCACATGTCCTGCCAGAAAATCTATCAATTCCCTAGTTAGTGTCACTGCTGGCAAGAGCAGGCTAAACAGAACTACTCAGTGAGAATGGATTAGCTGTGCAGGGGAATCTGTCTCTCTGGATGGGAGCAGACTATTCAAACTAGATTTGAAAAGAGAAAATCTGCTGAAGAAAGCTTTTGGGTGTCTCTGGAGACATTCTGCCTGAAGGCTGACATTCTGGGTTTGACTGCAGTGCAGGTACCGGCAGAGAGACACGAGCATTGCACTTTGGATTCCTCGTGTTTTATCAAACGGCCACTGGATGTAAAAAAGTCATCTCCAGCAGCAGAGTTTGGAACTCAGGTTTTCCTATTTCCCAGAGTGCCCTCAATGGTTCGGCTAGAAAGTAACATTCCTGGCCTAGTAAATTTACAATTCCTTTACAAAGGTGGAAGAGCTCCAGTAGAAAGAACTAAAGCCACCACATTTTCTTCAACCCCACATAGTCTGTTTCTTCAACCCCACACAAGACCCAGGGTTCTGTGTTCAGTAAAACACAGGGTTTACTAGGACCCAGGGTTCTCATATTCTATGTTAGTGTGTAAGTCATGGACTTGTTGGTCAAAGGAAAAAAAAAACAACCAAAATTAAATGGCTGTCCTGTCACATTTTAAAAGAAGCCTATAAGGTTAAGCTTTCAAGTCTCAGGGAAGGATTTAAGGAATCGTTTCTCACACTCTCTCATGCCCTTGTAAATTATATTCTGCCTCTGTTTGTGTCCCAGTCCTCCTGCAGATTTATATACAAACGCTTCCCTATTGAATGGGAAAACAATCTAATGAAAAAAGGCTTAAAAATTCTGATGTGCTCAGTGTTTTCTTGTTCTTTCAAGCCTCCAAGTTCTCTGTGCAAAGTTTATGGGAAAGACATACTGACTACAGTAGAGAATGATCCCAGTCAGGATCAAATAAGGGAACTGCACATATACAAATCCATGGAGACTGCTGAGGGTGCTAACCATCCTCTCTGAAAGGTCAGAGCAATTGAGGGAGGTTAAAAAAGTCAAGTATCACACTTGTCTTCAGAAGAAACCAAATAAAAGGGCAAAAAAGACAACCGAGGGAGCTACCAGCGTCGCCTCAGTCTCTGGGTGGCTGTGGAACAAATGATCCCAGAAGTCATGTCCAGGCACATGAAAAACAAGATGGTGAGAGGGAACAGCAAGCACAGACACATCAAGGGAAAAAATGTGTCTGGTTGACCTAAATGTGATCTTTTATGAGAGGAGGGAAAAGCTATGGATGGCATCTCCCTTGCCTTTAACGACACGGTCTCTCTCCAAAGTATCCGTGCAGTTCAGCCAGTGAGATAAGGACTACATGTGAATTACAGGTGGGTGAAATCCGGCTGGACTGCTGGACTCAAACACTGTGATTAATGGTTTGAAATGCAGCTGGCTGTTGAGTACTGGTGATTTTCCTCAGGGGTTGTACCTGAGGCTGACACCGCTTATCATTCCTCATCAGTGACCTCGGCAATGGGAGTTCCAGCTCAGAAAGGTCATAGACTACACAGGGGATTTGGAGGCTGCAGGTCAAAGCCACCCTACAGCAGGACCTTGATAATCTGGAGCTGTGGCTGGATGATCTGCACAAGTTCCTCCCATCCTAAAACAGTCTGTGACTCTTTTCCACACCAGGATTTCCAAAAGTGTGGTGCTGTGAAATGAGAGCAAGAACCACCTCATAACTGAGGTGAGGTTTGTTGCTTCTGAAGGGCTAAATGGCAATCTAATACTATTCTGGGGGGACCATGAAGGTAGCTAACTGAGAAAAAGTTACATTCTAAAATGTAGTCCTTCTGCATGTGTTCTCTTATCTAATAAAGAAAATAATCTCAAAATCCATGTCAGGATACAAAAAGAAACCTAAGTCCACATTTCCACACTGTTGGAAGGAACTACGTAAGAGAAAAATCAATCTTGCAATATTTATGGACAGAGTTGACATGAAAAGTACCTTAAATCAACCAGTGACAGTCTTTTTCCTAATATTTCAACACTTTATTGAACTAGTAATATTAAATTATTTTCAGAAAATATAATTCAAGAATGATCTGACCAATTTTGAAAAATGTTTTATTTTAAATGCTATGACTAGATCATACTTAGATGCTCATAAATTATTTTACTTTGAAAGGGGAACATAAAGCAGCTAAAGGTGCTTAATAAAAAGATTATGGTGTCTTGCAAAGGAATAGTTGGGTACTTAATGTCAGGATGTAAAATGTAGAAAGTATCATGTAGAAAGTATTGACTATTCATTGAAATTAGTGCTCATGGCGAAGCGGGTATTATTAAACTTCAGAAGACAATCTCTGTAGTTTTTGAAACAGTCTCATCCTGAAAGATCATAACATCTTGGTGATTAAATGAAAATGAGTTAGTAGCTATATAATGGCAAGCACTATTGAATTAACTTCTAAAAGAAATTCACTAAATGCTTAATATTAACACTGGGCTGAGAGAAACGCAGCTGCAAAGAATTTCATTGAAATGGCAAATCAAACTTTAATTTGATTTTAATGGAAAATTTATGAAAGATGGCTATTAAGACTAGATGGGGAGATGATCAGTATCATTCTTTTATTAGTATAACCAAGGGGCTTAATTTTCCTTAGCTCTTTAATTGTTCTTTCATCTTCTCCAGTTCCATGCTCTGCTTCCTAAGAACATGTGTTTGTCTAAAGATGTTTAGATGTAAGCTGGATATAGGATTTTCAAACCAAGAATTTTCTTTTCAAATTAAAACACTTCTCATTTTTATAAGGAAGGAACAAATCTATTTCCCAGTGGTCATGGTCAAATGTTATTACCCCACTAGAAGTACGTATGCCAATTCTACCAAGAGAGTTATTTGTATGTTGAAGTTATGTCTGTTGTCTAGGATGTGGGGAATTGGCCACTGGCAACCAGTCAGAGCCATTTAAGGGAAGTATTTGCTCATCAGTTTTGAACTTGGAAATTGTGGGTTTTGAACATCTCGTTCATTAATTTTGTCACTGATGACTCAAGACTCACCAAAACATTTTATTCCCACATTTACTGAATTGTGCATTGTACCCTTTTTTAATGGCTGTGTCAGATTTCAGGGAGATGTCTGCATGAAGTGTTCTAGACACTATTTTTCCATGCTTGAAAATGGTAAAAATTAAAAAAGGCTTTTTTGTTCACTGATATTAAAAAAAAAAATGTACAAGAAAAACCAGATATTTAGCATAAGCACTTTGTGGAAACGTGAAGAACAATAGAAGATACAGAGCTATGCTGACTTTAGTTAAAGAGTAAAGCTTAGCCAGCTCAAAGGTGGATTGCAGTAGCTCACATTCAGCCTGGGACTGCAGAATGTCAGGCATAGCGTGGAATTTCTGGGAAGTGCATGTGTTTGCCTGAAGTGGGGAATGTGGAAAGGACTTTCTGTTAATGTAATTAAGCAGCTTTAAAGAACACAACTGGAACATTTTATAGCACATAAGCAACTGAAGCATAGGTGTTCTTCTCTCCATTAATACTAGCTGATATAGCAAGTGCTCCCCACTTCACATGCTTTGAATGTGCAGAAGTCCTCCATAGTGAAAGAGTTTTAATTCTCCCATGCTCTTTCAGAGCTGACCATAGTCCTTGCTTTCTTAAAATAAACCCAGCCAGGTAGGGCTGATGTGTGCTTTTTGACTAGCATTCATCCATGTGATGGGGAGAACTGTACTCTTTTGTAGTGACTTGAATTTATACACTGAATAAATTATTGTAATGCTTTGCTTTCTTCTTGTACCTTTGTATTTCTTCTGACACTTCAGCCTTCAATAGTCTGCCCTTTCTAGAAGACTAACAACACTCATGTCACAGAATGCTTGTTCACAGCATAGAGTAGATTTCTACTAAAGAAAAATGCTCAAAGAACAAATAATGTCCCAAATCAGGGAACAATTAATGAGTTTCAGTAGTGTAGACAGGGGAACTTTTAAGAAAAAAGTTTTATAAAATTATTTTTCTTTTAGGAAAAATATCTGTTGAAAAGTCTTCTGAAATTACTGTTTAATGCAGTTCTTCACTTAGATACATTTTGTCTGTAAAGTGGTTGACATAACTATGCCAATGAATAAGAAGAAAGCTATTAGACGTGTTTCCCTGGTAACTAAATTGTAATTATTCATAGAAATAAATTTAAAGACCTTAGATAAGCAATACTCAGAGTATTTGCCACAGTTCTACCATTGCCTAAATATAGATAATGCAGTAAAATTGGATTTAGCTGGATGCTGTTCACACCCTTTAGATATGAACAAAAATGGGTACAGTTGCATTTATTTGTAAAAATCCTTGCTCTGAATGTAGTTATCTGGAAAAAGTGTCAGCTCATATCCTAAAAGAAAGCAGGAGAGCTGAGTGTGTGATGTGAGGCAGACAACAGAACATCGACTTCTGGAAATTACTCACAACTCACAAATTTGAGACCCTTTAACTGTAGTTATAAAATCTGCCATTTGAACTTTTGTGTGAAATTTACACTCCAGCTACCAATAAATCAGTCTTCATTTCCATCTACTTCCAAATAATCTTCAATGAGGTCATCCAAAAATAGATAAACAACAATGTTTCATGGAAGTATGTGCCTCTGTTGTTGCAATGGGAATTACAAAATGAGACATCTTTGAAAGAGAACTTGAACATGGTATATTTTTTTTATTTTCCAATAAATGATGATCTGGAAGAAGATTTCTCAGCAGAAGCCAAAAGTGAAGACTAAATGATATTTTTTCTTTATGTAATGTACATGCTGGTTAAGTGTTTGGGAAGGACTTGGAGTTTTTAAAAGAACATTTGCAATATCATACTGCAAAGTTTGAGAGACCATTAAGCAAATTGGAAATCCTATACATGGAGGAAATATTATGTTCAAGGCTTCAGTGCTTGCTATGATTAGAGTGCTCTTTGTGGGAGATTTGTTAATATTTCTTCATCCTGGACACCTGCCAAGCTTAAGGCTTTAATGCTCTGAGACTGAGTCACGAAAGTGGGGACTGACTGCTCAGAGCCTGTTGACTTGCCAGGAGGTGGGTGTGGGAGGTAGTATGCAAGTAAGAAAGAAGAGGGGCATGAAAAATAATCTTGACATTCTGTGATAACCTTTTGTTTAGAAGAAATCAGTCCATGGTTTCAGGTTTTTTATCTATTTTCTGAACTTTCCAACAAAACTGAGATTTTAGAGACGTGATCTCTTTTCTTGTTTCAGAAAGAATGTCTATGTGTTCGGTGAAAAAAAACAAAGGGCTAGGAAAACAACTGAATAGATAACTAAATACATCATCTGTCCATGATAATTATCAAGTGAAATGAATAATTTTGACATGGACAATAATTAGTTTTTACCTTCTTTCATTTGCTAACCACTAGAAATCTCTAGTGCATCTCTGCAAAAACGGATTTAAGCTTACTGAAAATAGGCTGGATTTTCTGGATCATGTTTTATGGATCTGGACAGCACCTTTCTGGACAGTCCCTGAGCACCTTTGAAGCATATGCTCAAAATCATTAGACAAACAGAAATTGCACAGATAAAAAGAAATAAGAGCATCTGTGAACTTTAGCCAAATTAGATCAGTGTAATTAAGTATTTGAACTTCCTTAGAATGTAGGAGTGGGCTAATGTGCAAAGCTCAAACACTTTTGAAGGGAAAAAGAGTAAATTGTGAGTTTGGAAAATGCTGCTGAAAATGGATGTGGCTGCAGGGTTACACACAGAGCACTGGATCCTGAAGTCATTCAGGACAAGAAAAATGTCTGGAATACACCCATCTTTTGTATGTTAACATTCACAAAGCCTGACTAGCGCAGGCCTCACAAATACGGGTTTTCAGCTGGGAAATGAGGACTGAAGCTTGGGGAGCTACTTCATCAGTCTCGCATAATAGAACTTTACACATCTGTGCTTCAAGTAGACTGAGGACAGAGAAGCAGAGATTATTCTAAGTTGCTCTCAGTGCTGGGCTTGCCTTTGCTCTGATGTACACTGCCTGTGCTTATTCTCCAGCCATTTTGTCTTGCTCCAAAATTACTGTGGAGAGCAGAGTGCCTTAATGAAAACTCTCTGACCTTTGTGTCCTACCTAAGCTTGTGTCTGACGTAGCACAGCTACAGGAGGTTCAAACATAGGTCTGGGAAGCTTGAACAGATTCAATTGTCTATCAGGACTGCATGCAAATTGACTTGCATATGACTTTTTTGGGTGTTTAGTTCCATGTTCAGATTCAGAGATGGATGTATGTAACTGTGTAGGATGGGTTTGATTTATGGCTGTTGATTCTCCTGTGAAAGGCAGAAGGTAGTGACCCAGGAAAAAGAGATTATGTGTGTAAACAGACATAAAAGGCTCCCTCTGATCTCTCATGGAGCAATTGATAAACTTTGGGAAGAAATGTGACCATTAACATTATAAATTTTTACAGAGAGCAGACCGTAGATCAAGTTCATTACCACATCTACTCCATGAAGGAATTTTGGTCTGTAAAGAAATACCTGGCATATAAAGGCACGAAAACTAATAGCAATAAGGAAAATAGCTTTTCCCTTCAGTGGAGAGAGGGAAAACAGCTTTGTATGTCCAGGAAGAGTCAAGGAATGAGCTCAAGATCTAGATCCTAGATCATCAGTTAGCTCTTAATTTGCTTCTGACAGCCCCAACCACATCTCTCCTAGACTGCATCTAAACATGGTTGATGTCACGTTCCACCACAGACACTGATCCCAACCACTGATATGAGTGAAATTGCAACAAAGTTAGCTTCCCTTATCCTATTCAGTCTTCCACTTGTACCCCCAAACCTTGTCACCATCGAACACATCCTCTTGCTGGACCCAGGACATGCAGAACACTGACCACGTCCCTCTCATTTCAGAGATTTTAGATGGAGGAAAGAGAAAAAATTATAATTGTCCCTTAAGAAGTCACAGTCCCAGCAGAGCCATGAGTACAATGCTGTAACACAACGTGCCTGTTAAGCCACGCTACAAGACCTCACCAGGCACAGCAGTGTCTCCCTGTTGGCCTTTGCCTCTGCCAGCCACCTTCTGGAAATGTTTTTGTGCTTCGTTAATTCCAGATGACACATGGCACAGCACAGATGGAGTACTGGACTAGCTCTTGGACTGCTGTGGTGATTACCTCTCCAGTCACTGAGGGTACAGAAGTGGCTTTGCCACTGATGAAACTCTCAGGTCCTGACACCGGTCACAGCTGCTCGTCTTGACTTCTCATTACCCACAGGCCACTTGCATGGGAAGTAAACCCCTGGGGAGTTTTTAACAGAGGATGTGGCAGAGTGAGTGGTGCTCTTCTCTGATGATTTGAAGTTTCCAAAGCCTGTCTCTGCTGGCTGGCTGCCTTCCCAGGTGTTTTGCACTTGAAGGAGAAAAAAGACTCCAAAGAAACCCCTCAAAGTCCAACAGTTATCACAATCCTTTTAATACTCCTGAATTTGAGTCTTATGTCCTCTCCCCGCCTGCCTGCCACTATAAAAAACCCCCAAGTGTTTGTAATCCAGACATTATTTCCTGTTGGACTAGGAGTTTCAAGATAGCCTGACATGAGGCTCAAGAGCAATAAAGTAAGTTATGGAAGGTTATGGGGTATTTCAGAGGAGCGGAAGGGCAGTGATGTTCACAGATGCTATTGATTTAATTTTATTCATGAATTGTGGAGAATCAAATAATAATAAAGCAGAAACAACTTGCTAGTAAAGAGAAAGCTGCATTTACCTAGCCATCTGTTTCTATACTGCTTTAAGTGACTTACAGTGAATGTGGAGGAATCTGTTCTTCTGTAAAGCAATGTAAGAATTTAGTCTTTTCCATCAGAGACAGAAGAACTGAGGACATACTGTTTCTGCCTCTTCCGGTGTTAGTCTGCCAGCCTTTACCCCAAGGTAAAATCTCATTTTTCTCATTTAATTTTTGGAGACTTTGCAGTTGAAATGCTGCATTGCCCCTGTCTGAGTCACATGTGATTGCAGCTGCTCAGCATATATATGCATGAATTCACTCAATTTCAGTAGGGAATTTTTAGGCTGAACCCTGCATATTATATATTAAAAAACCAAATCAAATGAAAAAAAAAAAAAAAAGGAAAGCGATGAAAGAGGGAAAAGGAATGGAGAGAGAAGACCTAAAATGTCCCCTGAATGCCATTATAAGATGAAGGTCTATTTGAAGGTTCTATAGACAATAATGAGGATGTTTATTTCCACTGCACTTTTTACATTTTAATCTAAATAAACACTGCCCTAGAGCAGGAAAGGAAATGATTCTTCCTTTTGATGGTCTCTGAGGTAAATCTTTCACTATGTTGTCCAACTCTCTTTCTTTCTTTTGTTGTTGTGAGTTTTGTATGTATAGTTCCCAGGCAAATATTTTTACTTCTCAGGTTAAGGCTTTTGATTTGTTTATTGTGTGGCAGTTTCCTGGGCTGGAGAGCATCCATCAGCATGGGGACAAGGACATTTAAAAGGAATTTTTTTCCACTGTAAAAAAATGTGGACTCAAATGCTGCATTTTGCAGTTAATTTTATGAATGAGATAAAAACTTTACTTTTAGGAATACGAAGAGCAGAAAATATGCCAATATATGTATGTAGACATGTGTGCATATGTATAAAAACAGGCACATTATATGTATATATCTATACTAATGTAAAGGCCTACTCCTTCTTTCATAGGAACAAGAGAATTCTCACATGGATTTTATTTTATATAACAGGGGCACAGTTACAGCAGCCTAAAATAAACATTGAGGCCTTGACTGAAGTGTTTAAGCACCTGAGAAGCATATTGAATTCATGGGGCTTCTTCACACACTTAGGGTCTGGCGTATGTGTAAACACTTCACCGTAGCAGGGTCACAAGACCTTGATTCAGCTCTTATAAAAATCAGTGGAAAACTTCCCTTTGATGTTAAAAGTTGGAAGTGTTTGCAGGGTGTATTTTCTATGCTAATGTGGACTGAGTCAGCCGTATTGCAGGAACGTTTGGTGCACGTTCAAATCTTAGGGTTTGTGAGCAGTAGCAACCTTACACCAACAACGTTTGTCCAGATGGATTAGAAGATGTGAATCCAAAGACATTCCCAGACTGGCAGGAGGCAGTGAGTGTCTTCCAGAAGAGGCAGCATGGAATGAGCTGTGGCTGGGGAGCCGTCGGTGGTGGCAGAAGGGTGCCCACAAGGATGACTGAAGATGGTAAGCTCCTTCCTTGGACACATCGGGGAGACAGCTGTGTTGTCACACCCCATGTGCACCTGGGAGTGTGGGGGTAAGTCCTGCTACAAGGAACTGTCCTTGCTACAAGGAAGAGTGACATCCATCCATCTCAGAGACTGGAACTTGGCATCCGGGCAAATTTCTGGAGAAGAAACCACATGCTGTGAGTTGTGCAGACTAACAGCAAGTGTAAAACTATTGCTGCTTTGACACCAAGCCTGCTGAAAAGGCTTTGTCTACAATTGTGTCAAATTATCCCAAGCAGACCAATTTATCCCAATTTAGACCAATTTATGGTCTCATTTTCTCCTGCATGTGAGTTGAAGGGCACTGGCCGAGAAGATGCAATGGAGGAGAGTGCAGAGAGGCGTTCCTGGGAGATACACTGCGTGTGCCTTTTTGATAAGAGCTCGGGGACCTGAGTGGGACCTAGAAAAGTGAGGTGTTACTATGCCAGCTCACACTCAATTGTTCCTGGAATGCTGCTTCTAGGCATTTCTTTAGCAAGAAAATTTGCAGAAAACCTGGAGAGGACAATGCAGTTGTAATGGATATGATTTGGTAAAAAATGACACAAATCACAGGTAAATAACTCCATAGGGACACCTAATTACTTGTGGCATTTGAAGGAAATGGACTGCAAAGAGTACCAGATGAGTAATCTAAGCAGATAAAAGGAGATAATTAGGAATTGAAGCTGCCTGAATATTTTCAGAATTTCAATATGGGGAAAGGAAGAGATGAAAAATCATTCTATTTTGACCTGTTCTGTTGGCAAGGACAAATGTAACAGAGAGGAATATTTAAGCTGGCTGATATAGAAAAAGTCTGTTCCGATCACAACATATTTAATAAAAATAAATAGCAAACCCTTCACTCTATTACATACAAAGTAAGACTCAGGCAGAGAACAAGAAACAACCCAAACAATTTTAGAGGTGCTTGATATGTGTATTTGATTTAGGAATCAATTAGGGTTCTGTGCATTCACTTATGTAAATTCTAGATATCTTTCCCTTTATATATGCTGGTTAGGACAGTCAGGCTTTTTTTGTTTGTCTCCCCAGGTTGAAATTCAGCCTTAGTTAATACTTGACTCTCAGGTGTGTACAGCACTCCTTTGGTCTGAGTATGTCTATCTTATCCCACATGACCTCTGTTCCTGTTAAGAGGACATCTGCCTAACTCAGTCTGATAAATAAAGCACTCTTTTCTAGCATCTTTTCATATATGAAAGTGTTCTTTGTCTTTCATTCTGCCTTTTCTGTAATCTCTCCCTTCTTGTACTTCAGTTTTTTTTTTCTCAGTGCTTTATGACAGCCTAGCTCTGACTGACATAAAACCAAGTTAGTTTCCTCGACAATCTTCCTAAACATTTTGCTTCAAAAGATACAATAACATATAATTGGATTCCTTTTTTTGTTCAAGGCTCAAAATTTTTTGCCTGCATAAGGGTGAAACATAGAAGAGTCAAAAGACAAATGGATATTTATTGTTTGCTGGGCAATTTTTTAAACCAGAAAACCCAACCCAAAGGTAGCCCTTGCCAAAATCACAGGAAGACTTGGCAGCAATGATATGTGCTCCCTGCCTATGTGATATCCTCTCCCAGCCTCTTCCATCTATCATTGATATGGACCCACAACATCCACAACCACAATTTTGCACCCATCTAGTGCTGCTTCTTACTTGTTCCTGTCTACAGCTCAGGAGTCACTTTCATTCTTTTTCCTAATTATTTCAAGTTTCAGTTAGGTTAGCTGGGACAATATGAGGTATCTGGTATACTGACAACCTCAGGTGCTGATATTGTGCAATGTTTGCTTAATTGCCTTTATATAATTATGCTGTTTATTCTGTTACTCAACTAGAAAGGATATGCTGTTTGAAGTTTAGATATTTGGTTGATAAGTGGAAAGATAAATGTAATAATATTGCCAACTAGAGAGGGCAATCTAAAACTACATTGACTAAAGGACAGCTATGTTACATAACTGTTCTGGCTGGGAGCAGGAGTCTGCTCTTTTATTACCCAGATGTGTTGAGGTGAGGAGGGCTGGTTTCACTTTGAGAGAGGCTGACCTGGTTTTGCCATCCTTTCTCTCCTGGGTGCATAAGTTACAGGTTCATATAAAGGTCTGTCCTGGTTCTGGCCAGGATAAGGTTAGTTTTTGCAGTAGCCAGGAGGGGATGTGGCCAGGACCTGGAGGTGATTCTGTACCACCTCATGTCATTTTCTGGGGATGGGGTCCCTTCTGGTTGAGTAAGTGTGGCATGAAGAGAGCCATCAGGTAGTGCCAGCTCCCTCTGTTACTGATATTGTTACTCTTACTCTTTGTTTGTCTTATTCCATTGCTCTTTCCAGTAAATCATTCTTATCTCAATCTGTCATCTTTACCCTTTGTGCCTCCAATTCTCTTCTCTATCCTGCCATAGGGGGACTGAAAGGGGGGAGTGAGCAAGCGACGTCTGGAGTGCTTCAGTGGGAACACAAAAATGGGGAATACTATTCCTAAATCACAGCAGCCTTACTTAAATATCTTTCTTGACTCTTATGCCAGCACAGAAAAGACTGCTACAGAGACAAATAAATGATTCCCCTTAAAATTCTGTGAATCTTGGGATAGAATTTACCTACTTCAAGCAAAAGAAGTGAGTGGATGTGGGATTTCCTCTAGAGGAGGCACAGAGGCCATTGTGAAGGTGGGGCTGGAAACCTTGAATCTTTAATCCCAAGAATCTGCCTGTGTTTGGCAAGGGAACATTTCTTGCAGGATGATGGAAGATTTCTTGTTGGAGATTGGATGCATGCTAAACAATTCCAAACTTCTAAACATATTTTCAGGTATTATTATTTAAGTGATGAACATTAAAGTTTTGTGAACACAAGCTGTTTTGGCAAGGAAAATACTATACAGCTTCATGGTATCCAAGTGAGATTTATTCTTCTAGCATGAGGTACTAGTAAATTGGCTGTTGACCTATCTAGTTTTTGATAATGTCATCATGATTGGTAAGTCTGACTACCTTGATAAAAGCAACAAACCTGAGCTCAGAGTTTCTCCTGATATTTCTTAAATCCCCAAGTGGATTAATTTATGCTTAGGATGTTCAGTTCTTTCAAGGGTGTGCTGTTAAATATCTGCTGCTAACATAGTGTCAGAAGCCTTAGAGATAAGCTGCAACTTTTCAGCAAGCTTAGAACTCTTGCAGCTTTGCTTTGTAAGGCAGGTGGAAGATCAGTGCTCAGAGCAGAGAACCCCAACCTGCTGCTCCTGTCTTCTCACATCTAGGCAAAATTCCATAGGGGAAATTAGAAAAAAAAATTGTATTTTGACCTTTTCTTTTAGGAATGACAGAAGTCAGAGAGGGAAGATCTTTATGTTGCTTTGTACAGAGCCACAATCCTCTTGGCTAATGCCCTCCCAGCTGGCCCTCAGGACAGCAGAGTAGCTGTATGCTGGCTGGTGAATTAGTGAAGGCAAACAAACTTACCCTTGCCTGAGAGGAGAGACAGCAGAGACCCACAGGAGCCACACGGTGCTTTGTTATGCTCCCTATGTGCTTGGGTTAACTGGAATTTTTGGTTTCCTTGCTGTGCTGCTGACTTCTTTAGGATGGGAGATCAACTTTGTAGGCACTGAAAAAGAAAAAGCAGTACTCAGGAATCAGCAAGACTCTTCTAGCTCTGGGGTGGGGAGGAAGGGGAAGACCAGCAAACAGGGAGGGGAGAAAGTCCACTTCCAGATAAGCATGTTGAAAGGTTGAAAACAGGGAGAAGTGTGCTTTTCTGCTCAAAGTTTACTTATTGATATGGACTTGGCTCTTGGCTGCTTCTGCTTCTTCCTACATGTGTTTGAAATTTGTAGAGCTTTATGTTCTGCTTTAGCAAATTATAATGTCAAGTGAGGAAAATGGTAAACTATCAGGACACTCGCAGGGGATGACATCTGTTACCAGTATTTTATATGGGCTTTTATTCAATTTTGTTGTCAGGAGTGCTCATGATTGCTTCAGTGTTGCCATCATGTGAGCACACACACACACACACACACACACACACACACCCAGACACACACACAGACACACAGTATTTGATTATAGATTTAGCTATCTGTCTTTATACACTGATTTCCTGCACGTTGGTAGGATCATGGAACTGATGTGACTTCTAACAAACAACTAAAATGAAATCTCACTTTACAAGAAGAAGCTTCACGCTGAAGACCCTCCTGGATCTGCACTATTGGAATTTCTCATCTTGTGCTTGTGAGATATTTTCCTTTTCAAAATATTCTTCAATTCTGTCAAAAACATTTTCCTCCCTCTGTTACAATTAACCACACACACTTGCAAAACAGCACTGAATACACATTTCCACTTTTTTTCCTCTCTCTTGTTTTTGCTTCACGATGTTGTAGTGCCTTGGTTTATTGTTTTCCTTGGATGTTCAATTCCTTGTTTGTACTATTTTTTATCATAGCAGCCAGAAGAAAGTATCTTTTATAATAGGGAGATGAGCATATGATTATTAAGCCACAAAAACTATATGATACAGAAGGAGATGTTGTACGTGAAATAGTTTGACCCTTAGCTAGAGTTTAGTAACACTTTGATTTCTATAGATTGTGATTTCAGTTCTTGTTATTAAAGCAAAAGAATATGCGAAATCATGCAATGGAAGGTTATACCATTTCTTTCCCAGATTTATATTTTCCTGGATGAAAGGTACTGAATTTTAATAGGCATATCATTGTACTCCGTGATGCTTGTGCCTTCCTGGATCAACAATTTTGGTCATAAATTCAGTAAATATTAAGATGACTATCAAAAAGCACATCCATTAAAAAATCTTCTTTGGACATAACAGGTTTGACTGATTTCACTTTAACAAACATCACTGTGAGAGTATTGTTTAGCTTTAACCAGGATTTTTAGAATGATGTAATATTTGTCAGGAAATTCATACAAGTTTCTTTTATAGAGGTTTCCTGAGGTTAATAACATGATCATAATTCTTGTTTTTCTTCTCCTCCTCTGTAAGGCTTCAAAGAACTGGAAGTATCCTTATGCTGATAAACAGCATAAGATATTCATGCAGAACCCAGGCTAAAGTTTTAAAGTCTCATCCCAGAATGGCATCAGCAAAACATACAAGACTGGTTTTCTCTACTTGTTTTTTATTAAAAAGTTTGGTAACAGATGAGCTTTAATTATGCTGTGTCATAGTTTTGGATCATACTTTCAGCTACTCTTTCAGACACTATAAATTAATGTTTTTCTATTAAACCAGTGAAGCTGTATGTCATGGGGGCCAGATTATTGTCACCCACATACATCTGGTGCCATATGAGATACCCTCAAGGAGCCTGCCTGACCTCTGACTGCCCTTGGAGATGAGTGTCTGCTTTCCTCCCATGGCCCCTGTGTTATATCCACCAGCTCAAATGGCATCTCAGAGGACACTCCACACCTATGGCCAGTCAACATACCAGTCCTGCCTCCCATGAGCTTACTTCATAACTTTTTGAGCTTGGACAGAAGGAATGAATAGATTAAAATACGTCTTCTGGAAAATCTTTGAGGACTGTTCTTGCAGTGATTTTTTATTTCAAGCCACCTGTCCCTCCAGTTTATATCCATTTTGACCTGACAGCCATTTCTCTTACTTTCCTTACTCTTTTAAAATGCATTTAGTGGGTAAGTGCTGGCAAAAAGCCTGACCTACTATCACTGAGTTCTGCCATCAAGTCTGATGTATGAACGGTCTTGATAAACCTGCAAGGCTGATAGGGGGATGCTCGTAGCTGTGTGTGTCATACCCTCATTAACCCATAATGTTGGCACACAGCAAAGGCTTGGGAATATTTCTCAGTAGAGTGCATACTAAGGATTTTCCTGCCTTCAGTGGAGCAAGAAGAATTAATAAGCTTTAAAAATGCTATTCATCTTCTCTTCCGCTAAAATATTTCCGTGTCGCCTCCACCTTCTCTGCGTGGAAGTTTTAATGTTGAAATTGCCAGTATAAGAGAAGAGCTTCCTGTGTCTTTTCTGAAGATGGGTAGAACCAGATAATGAAAAGAAAGTAGTGATAACTAAAAGATGCAATAACCTCATCTGATTGATGGGAGTTCCTTTCTTCAGTAGGAAATGTGGACGAAGGAAATAAACTATGAAAAATTTTTTCACACCCTTTCCTATACTTTTGTAATACTAACATTGATTGCTACAACACCGGATATTTTTCCCTTTCCAAAAATATATTTACTATTTCAGTTTACCTAGATATTTGGCATCACTGACATCCTGGAGCAATAAATTCCAAGATCAAATTATATAACATGATTTATATCTGCTACTTCCTGATACAGGTACATGTCTTGTTGCTCTTATTCTTCTGACAGTGAATAGAATCATAACTTCTCTGAAGCTTTGCAAAGACATATGGTTCCACAGTTTGTAGGTCTTCCAGGTTCAACAGTTTTGCTATTTTGGTGTCCCTTTTCTGTCATTTTTCTCCAAGTCTTCTCTAACTGCAGAATCTGCACTCATACTGCAGGACCCATTAATGCTAAGTATTTCACTGCTATATATTTCACTGGGGTTTTTTTTTTCTGGATTTCACTCCACTATGGTTTTTCATTCACTAGTTGTGTGTTTTATAGATTACTTTGTAACCTGGGTTTTGTATCTGAACTAATCAGGATCTTGGCAGAAGTATATAAACAGCATATTGAATAATTGTTGGAAAGTTGTCACCAGCAGTTCCCATGTGTTTTCTGAGTCCTCCAGGTGATTTAGTAAGATCCTTGAATGTGCTCTGGTATCTATTTATCTGGTTATGTTTCAGAATTATAACTCTGAAATGTGTATTAATAGTTAATTTAGCATTATCCAAAGAAAATTGATTATGAAAGAGTTAATAGACGGTGTGGAGTTAAAATGCTGATTTTTACTTACAGTATTTGAAATTTAGTGGTCCTAATTTGTTTTAAGCACTTAAAATCATATAGCCTAGCAGAGTTCTGGCCATCTTTGCTAACAAAACGAACACGGATACCTTCACCAACTTAATTACGAACACTTTGTTCTCAACCACAAATCAATATTAACAAATCCTTGCATTCATCTGTAGTTTAAAAGTCAGGTATCCTGTGGTTGCTGAAGGATGGCTGCTCCTGCTGGGAACCAGCCTAAAGTCATGGTGGTAGAAGGGGCTGGAGGTGGAAGAAAGGTGTCTGCATGTGCCCACCAGCAGAGCCACATCTCTGAGTTACCCTGCTCAGCAGCACCAGCAGGCACCCGTGAGCAGCAAAGAGCTATTTCAGGATCACACAAGTCTGAGAGCAACCCTGCCTTCCAGTATGGGCCCAAGTGCCTGCATTTAAACACTTGTCTAAGTCACATGAACTGCATTAGAGCGATTCCTTTATTTTCTGCTGATCTTTTCAGGTTTGCAAATATAGTTCAACAAATATTAAGTAAGACAACTAGAGGAGAACAACGGAATTTTCAAGATCTGTTTTCTGCTATCACATTAAACTCATTTTCACTTCACTGATTAATGGCTC
This sequence comes from Nicator chloris, assembly GCA_013400495.1. Lineage (NCBI taxonomy): Eukaryota > Metazoa > Chordata > Aves > Passeriformes > Pycnonotidae > Nicator > Nicator chloris. The sequence continues at coordinate 90,227 of WAAE01014332.1, read as the reverse complement.
AAGATTGAAACCAAATTGGTTTTCTATTGAAAAACTCTATACCAAATTGGTATTCTACTCTATCTCTATAGACTGTCAACCTTTAGGTAAAAAACTTTTATCTGATTCCTTACAACACTTCCTTCACAGCTAATTTTGATGATCTGAGATTACTTATGACTCCCCTGTTTACCTTCTGGCATTGTCAGACAGCAGTCCTTTTCTTGCTAGTCAACCTCCTGCAAAGAGGTACAATAATTTCTATGGTTGACTCTTCACTTTTCAGACATCTCAGTAGCCTTCTCTGCATCTACCCCAGCTGGTATTCTTCTTTTCATAATCAAGGTATTTCAGATGAGAGCCTAATGAATATTATTAATCATTCAATAATGGAAATGACTCTGCTGTTGCATTCTGGGGCTGTATTTGGTAAGGGTTTTTTGCTTTGGTTTCTTTTTGTTTTGTTGTTTTGGTTTGTTTTGTTTTGTTTGTTTTGTTGGTGTGTGTGTGGGTTTTATTTTAATGTTGTTTTTCACAATTGCCTTAAATCAATAACACAAATCTGCCCCGAGATCAAGCGATGTACTCTTTCTCACCATTCATTTCAGGGTGTATTTTGTTCCTTGTTTCTTTCTGCTTAAATTATCTTCCCTTTCAAAACAAGAAATCTGATTGCTTCTGTAGGGAATCTGCTCAGATCCTTTCCTGACAATGCATTGCCAGTTTGTTTAATTTATCTTAGAATTGTTTAGCTTGGAAAAGACATTTAAGATCCAACACTTAGCACTGCCAAAACCCAAATGCCATATCTGCACATCTTTTAAATACACCCATGGATGGTCTCCACCACTTTTGTGGGCAGACTGTTACAATGCTTGGCTATCCTTTTGGGGAAGAAATTTTTCCTAATATCTTCATATCTGCTATCAGTAAAAAAGGCCTGTGCAGAATGGCCTATGCAGTTTATGAACATGAAGCCATAAATATTCAAGAAGTTTAGAAATCCTCTAAAGAACTTATTCTGCTTCTCCATCTAACCACCAATGCATCTAATAACAATTAGATAACAAGGATAAACAATTTATAGTGAATATTTGTTAGTCTTAGCCATTTTCCCCTTCCTTGCAAATTATCCAGAAAAGGATGATGATTCTTATGACATATAGTGCATATTTTTTTACTTGGAATGAAGATTAGGATGTGTCTGAGTGCATGGCTTCTTTCTAACTATTTATCACTAGTCCAGATTTCTAAGGAAAGACTGAAGTAAGCAAACAAGAATTTGGTTGCTTGCTGCGGTGGCAAGTCTTTGGAAGGGGAAAGGACAAAGAATGTGGAAAAAAGATTATTTGCAGGAAAAAAAATGGGATCCTAGAAGACACAGGAATTGACCCACCTCATGGGCCAGAAGGGAGTGGCTGAAGTTGCTTTTTCCATAGGATAAGAGAGAAATGGTTAAGAAAACAAAAACGCTTTGGAAATCCCAGGGAGCAGGGCCTGGATCTTGTGACAGAGAGTTTGAGACAATATTGGAAGTAAGGGGAAAAAACTGACTGACACTGACTGAACTGTCACTGTATTTTAGTAGACTTGGTCTCAAAAGAGATATTATGGGGTATGCATAGAGAGTAGCTGGCTGATGGACATTCTAGGATGTCCAATAGGTTCGTAGGCAAACAATGTCTTTTCACAGCAGTAGCCAGCTGTATTGGTTTTTGCTTCCTTTGCTGCACAGTTGTCCTTGCAAACCATTGGAACCCTGCATGTGTTCCCACCTGTGATGGGGACCCCTGCTCAGCCTCATTTTCACTTGTCCAAGGGCTCAGCAACCTCTTGATGCCTTTTCTCTTGAAATAAACTGCTTTCTCTCCTCACCCTGTGTGTCAGGATGTGTAAGTGTACATCTGACAACACCCACACAGTTGCATGCTTGGACAGTAAACACAAGACTCTTATTTAAATGTTGTGAACTCTCCAGGAGCGTGGCTTTTGCTTTGTTTGCTGGGCCATATCTAAGAACACTTCCCAAGACCTTGAGGGACAAGTAAAATTGGCAACGCTTTCTGCAGTTCTCCTTGCCTGTGGCACGCCTTGGTTGCCAAAGCTCTGCAGGGTGCCCAGCGAGCCCAGCTGCAGTGAGGTGGAGGGCAGACAAAGGGCAGTGCAGCTTTTGATTTTCCGTGCTCAGCGCTATAGTCACAGGTTTAACAGCATGGCGTTACAAATGGAAAACAGAATGTTGCTTTTCTGTCTTTAAATGTAATTTTTTATGTGTCTAAAAATAACTTTCTACCTGGCTACGACTTTGCAGCAGGCAGGTGATACGTCAGAGTACCAGAAGCTATTGTCCTGTAGTGAACCCTCTCTATTGCTTGCTCCAGCCTAACAGTACATACTGCATGACATCAGCAACCCAGTGACTCATGCACCAAGATACCATAGGTGTGTTCCTATATCCTGGAGATCAGAAAAATCCCACGCAGAAGACTTGGCTTGTTTTTCCTATCTTGTTATGGAAACTGCGTGCATAGGCTCTAATAGCGTTAAACAACTGTAAATGAGCTCTTTCTGTTTCTTATCACAAGATAAATTGCCTGTTTAAAAAAGGTGTTGCCAAGCCCAGGAGAGCCTCTTAGAAGGCTACAGACTGCTGATTGTAGCTGTGTAGGGGGAAATGTATGTAAAATATTTAATATTTCCACAGTGAGCACTCGTAATCCTGTTCTGGGGGAGAGTCCAACTAATCTGAAGCACTGGACACATCTGAAGATTGAATAAGATCAGTAGTTTGATATATAGCAAAAAATGTATAAAAAAGGATGCAAATTGCCTAGTTGCAGGGTGAAACTACAGCTCCTCCTCCTTCTGCAAAAATAAAAATATAGATAAAGAGTACTTATAGGCAGTTTGGAACTTTTGTCTCTAAAATCCAGCAGCAGGTAGTTTCACTTAAGGCATTTAACAAAGCACTGTTTTCCTCAATTCTCATTTACTTTGACAACTCCTTACGCATCCCATTCCCATTAATTTGTAGGATAATGACTTTTACCTGCTTGCCTCTTTGATCTCACTGATAACTTTTCCATGTAATACTTGGTTCAGTTCCTCTTCATGGCATATAGATATGGAAGAGGCATTAGGGTGCCTGCTGAAACAGCCTGGAATGGTTCCACAAAACTTCAGAAGAAAAAACAGGAGGAAGAAAACTTGAAGGTTGAGTGTTGTGGATCATTGGCCACCCCTCAAAAGACTTGGTTGTTCAATGAAGGAAAGACTTACTTTGTTATCCAAAAAACAGGCTAAGAACCTTACAAAAACAGACTCACTCAAGAAGTTTCTGGAATTTTCTATTTCTCATCAAAAAAAGGGAAACAAGGCATAACATTTCATGTGGCTTCTGTTCCCAGCTGAAACAGAGAAGGGTAGAGTCACAAACAAATTCAAAATAATGACAGCATTGCAGTGGGAGCGTGCTGAATCTCACATAAATGATCCGCACTTCAGGAAAAGTTTCAGAAAGGGGGCAGCAACTGAATTCTGCTGTTACCTGGGTCTCCTACATCTCGTGCTCAATGGTGCTTTTGAGCTGTGAATGACTAGAGCCTGTGGAAGCAGGAGGTTCTCTGTTTGTATTTTATTTCCATGGCAATGAAACAAAGGAGTTGTTTGGTCTCCTTTCCTCAAGAGACCTGCCAAACCACTCCTCTTTATAGAGCATGCTGGAAGAAGGAATACATTTGGTGTTCTTGTGGAAAATATAACCTTGTTTCAGCTTCATGGAAGTTGTGGATATCCTTCAAGTGTTTAATGAGTATTTTTAATTGCCAAGAATTTGGTTTTATTTTGTACTGGTGTTTTAAATGCTTGGTTGTCTGAACTGATTCTTGCTTCCTTATGCACTTTCTCACTTTTGTGATATAGAATAGATTGGGGCGGGAGGGACATTAAAAATCTAATTCCAACACCTTGTCACGAGCAGGGACAATTTTCATTAGACCAGATTGGTCAGAGCTCAATCCAACCTTGCTTTGAATGTTTCCAGGGACCTACTTGAGTATAATTCTGAAGGTTCATTAATTGATATTTTGAACACTGAGATTTCTGGATATGAAAGCCCTTTATGAGCCCTACTATAAACTTGTGAGATATGACGTAGACTGGGAAACTGAAGCACCAGAGAGGTAAAGAACATGTTTGCAAGTCTCTAATATTCTGAAGCCTGCTAAAGCTAACTGTGTTGGGAAAGGTTGTACAGTGCCCCATAGACCTGTACACTTCCTGCCCCCTAAAAGCAGATCTGAGAGATGAAGAGGGGTAGTGCTATCCATAGATTTGACCCCATCTCTCAGCTGTTCAATAACAGAGTCAAAGAAAGCCAGGAAAAAAATCCTACTGGCCTCCTCTCATCTTTCAGTTGCAGAATACATTACATAAGTATGGTGATCATATAAGGCAGCACAGCAGACTTGCAGAAAGGGAGGTCACACCAGGGCGTTAGTGCTTTATCCAGACATTTACCAGCACAGCCAACTGGGCAAGGCTGCTTCCTCAGCTGGCTCAGTGCAGCTACACTCTTGCTGTGACCTATCCTGTTTTCCTTCCTGGGCTGCTGGTGAAGTTTTCTAGGATCCTGAGTCAGGTGTGTGCCTGCTCTGAGACTTCAGCTCTCATACAGTAATTGCTGTCTGCCTCTGTTAAGGGTAGAATTGCAGCATGATGAATAGCTGTGATTACTCTGGGATGTTAATGTAGGAGCACACTGGCTTTGGAGCTGGCTTATTTAACTGAGAATCTCTCTGGTTTGATATGGAAAGTGATTTGGGTTTGACAGAAAGCCTAGTGAAACCAGCCAAAGTCTTTCTCTGGGTTTCAGTGTATGTGCAGGTCTCTATGAGAATGAAAGAAATGAATTTAAAATACCGTATGGTATTTATCTGAGAGAGCTTAAGTGCCTGAAACCCAGAAGCTGAGGGTGAGAGTCAGTTAAGGGATAATAAGCAACTCCTCCTTGTGCCTTGAATGATGGTGTTATACTTTATGATGGCACCAACAACATGAGAAATGAGAAAAGCAAAATTTTATCTGATGTGTGAAATGTCATGAGGGCAAGTATCACATCCAGTAAGTATGAGCAATAAAATGGATTGACTGAAAGAAACTCTCCATTTCTAGAATAAAAAGGATCACATTTTTGGACAAAACAAATATGAAGTAACTTTTGTTTTAGAAATATCCATGACTGGTCTAATCTCAGCTAAAGTGTTGTATCCTTTATTTTCCTGCAATCCAAGTTTTAAATACAAAAGTATGAAAATGTATTACTCTATGTCTGACACTAAATAATTCAACAAAATGCTGTAGCTGCCATGAGAGAGGATCCTGTGAACCATTCACTTATAAAACCAGACTGATTAGCTCACTACTAACTGCTTAGAGGAAAACATTGTTTTTTCAGCATTTTGCTATGTGTTTTGAGTGCTCACTGAGAAGACACATAATTATCAGTATTTTTTCCCATGACAAGGCTTTTTAATAGAATTTTTAAAAATTGTAACTCAAAATTCCACATGAGAGCTCTGAGAGCATAGTTACTGAGAAAATGTAAGCTAGTCAGGGTCATGGCCATTACATTTCGATGACTGCATCTAATTTTTAATGTTTTTTTTAATATCTCCATTGTCTTACCTTTCTGTTCACCTCAATCACATTTCCACACTTTAATTCTTAATAATTAAGATGAGAGGGAATCCTAAGTAATTTGAGTGTGATTTTTGTTAGACCGTCCTTCAGATTTCTGCCTTGTGCCATTATGCATAAGCATAATATTACTCCGATGGAGTAGCATTTCTGTGTGGAAATGGAATATGGAAGAAGCCTCACAGGTGACCAGGGACTGTGTAGCAAAATCGCAGTCCCACCCCTGAGTGGATTTCAGCTAAAGGTTACAAACACTTGCATAAGCTGCAACTTTTCTACAGCACATAGCCCTGATGACATCACCGTGTCACTTGCTGACATGATGTTTACATGTAAAGTTATGTAAATGTCTAGAACATGTTAAGAACAGAATAGGGCTTGTTTGAGTGTCTAAATCCCTACCAGTACTAAGTGGAGCATGCTGAGTTGGGCTGAGTTTGTCCAAAGGTGATGTTGATTATTCATTTGCTTTACTTCTCTGGAGATCCAAAGAGATGAACCAATTTTTTTCCTGTTGGGATCTCATCCCTGAATTTTCAAAATTCTTTTACATGCTCATACTAGGTTTCAGCCTGGCCAGTTGTGAGATTCACTTAATGAATTACCAGCTTTTTATCAGCTTGGATTAGCATCAGGACAAATTGCATTAATCTTCCAAGGATCCTAGAGAGAAGTCGTTGGGCTGTATGCATCGATATTGGTGGTAAAATAGGGTAGCCAGGAAGGTAAAAGTACAAAATTAGATGCCTATAAAGGCAAAGTAAATAATATATCTTGCAAGCAGAAGTTTCTTCTTACTGCAGAAGTGACATGGTTCTGCCTAAAGACTTTTTCTCAAAGCAGACTTTTTCTATTTCATTTAATATCAAGTATTACATACATACACAATATTTACTGTGGATATGTTCATGCATAGTATATATTTCAAAGTCTAAAATAATATCTCATATCTTGCCCTAGAGGTGATTCAGAAACAGCAGATTTATTTGATCAAATTATGCTAAATTATTATGTTCATTTTGGTGAAAATATTTCATGCTTATTTTGGGGAAATATTATCATATGATTTCCTGGATGTATTTAGTTCATACATAGCAGATATTTTTAAAAAATAAATTTTGAAGTTGTTTGTTTTGCTTGTAAGCAGTTCCCACTAAATCAGATCCAAATCAAATCTGCTCTTCCCTAAGATATGGTTCTCTGGATAACAATATATTTTCAATCTGGAGATCAGGCTTAAGATTTGATTGCAGGAGTTGAAATATTGATGTTAATGCAATTTGACTTTTTACAGTATTTTTTAAGCTTAAATTTTTTTTTTTATTGATTCCAATATTGAAATATTGGAATCAATTAGGATACAACATAACAAATAGCATCACATGGACTTACAGAAAATTTATGGGTAAATTTCATTAAATATAATAGGAGAAAAATCTCTATTTTTAAAACGGTCTTTGAATGGAGATTTGAGCTAGCTTTTAATGCAGTCAAGTTAAGAAAGATAACTAGAAAAAAAAAAAGGTTATTTTTCCTCTCTCTTAATAAACCTTGCTTCCACTGATGCCCATGCGTGACATCCTATTTTTAGCTGTCAGGGAAGCAGTGAAGCATATGCAGCAGAGTGGAATGCCCTGTTCGCATGCCTGACTCTCCATATATAGCTACTGCACTGCACTGTTCTTCCCTGGCACCCACTTTGAGGGTTTAACTTGAATTTTCATGTTAGAATTGCCTCATCTTAGAGCTGTCCTCATAATAAACACTCAGGCAGCTGCTTCTTCATGGCATCCACAGTCCCATGAGGCCCCACAAAGCCTGAACATTGACTAAACTCAGCACCAGTGAAAACATGTGCAAAAATCACGTGCAATGAGTCTTCAGCCATCTTTCCTCTTCCCCCCCGACCCCTGTTTCATCTTGGTGTTGGTACTAAGTATGTCTAATTTTCTTTTCTTTTCTTGTTATTTTTGGAGCAAAGTTTCAGAATTGAGAGACTGCCATGCACAGGAGGTGTGTTTTGGCTCCTCTGCCAAAAAGTTGTGTTCTGTGGATGATTAGATCAAATCCAGGGGCTGCCAGATGACTAATCAATTTATTACAGAATAACAAGGCTCACTGGAGAATTAACAACGTCTTTATAGTCTCCCCTCAATGAATTGTCTGGAATTTTCTCAGCTTACAGGACAGATCAGTTTAAAATTTACCAGTGTTATTTGAACATGAGTTTTAAGAGCGTTTTAAAACTAACCCACAACAAAAACAGCCTCCCCCAACCTCTAGCATTTAGGTCTTTTACTTCAGAGGTAAATGCCATCATTTAAAGAACATTTTGCCCTGCATTGTGTGGTATTTTATACTTCTCTGTATTAGTGGAACAGGGAGGGCTAGTAAAGAAAGACTTTGAAGAATAAGCAGTGTTGGAAGTACGATTCAGATGGTTAGAACTGTGCTGCTTAGAGCACTGTGGCAGTACAGTCTGAGACCTGAAGAAGTCTGTATTTTTCTCTCCTGAGCAGGGCCAAAACTTATGTAACAATATGTATGTTGGTGCAAAAGAAGGACTATGATGCAGAAGTCACATGCTGAAACCAGTGGTTCAGTTGGCTGCTCCCAGAGAGTGTTATTGCAGCTACACCCTTACCTTAATCCAGCTCAAAACTGGAAGATGCAGTTTGCATTTTTTTTTTTTTTGCCCTGTGCTGACTTCAGACTGGCTTCATCACACCTAACTTCAGAAGTTAAAAATTAACTGTCTAAATCCAACCTGGTCATGCAGGTCTCCCTGTGTAGATAACACAAAGAGAAACAAGACGTACTGGTTTCAGTACCTGATGCAGTCACAGGCACAAGTTGCACTGCCCTGAATGGTCTCATTTTCAGAAGCACCTGGTTTTCCAGGATTTTTGTGCTGCAGTGGGGCAGATGAGTGCAGCTGGTTAGACATGATTAACTTTGCTTATCATGCCATTCCAAGTGTCCTCCTGTGCATGAGCCAATCTTTTCCTTGTACCAGGGCTGGAGCTACCGTTTCTATTGACAATTTATGCTCCCTGCATGCTTTGTCTGCAAAAAGGGAGACTAGCCAAGAAGAGGAAGTATGAAAAGACCCTTGAATGTTAGGAGTATATAAAAGGCAAAGGCTGACATATTCACTAACAAATCCAGAAAACAGCTGATTGGTTTTAGCTGCACTTGTTCTTGTATTTGGATCAATTCCAGTCATCCTCTTGGCCAGGAACTGTGTCTGATTTAGATATACTTGTTGCACCTCTGGAGTGTGAAATGAATATTTTAAATAATATCTATCTCCATGTTACAGCTCTATGACCAGAATGAGATCCACAAAATACCACCTTCTGAAAACATACTTTAGTAGCAATTAGATTCAAACACTTTCAACCGCTGCACTAATGACCTACTTTAAATAAAGCCCACATTTCACGCAGCAGATCTCAATCTCCAGCTATGCCAAATCCAAGTCACTTTGCATGCACAATTTTTCTCTGCTTTTTTTTTTAATCTCAGAAGGCTGTGGGAGAAATGTATTTTGAAGTTTTCTTGTTAATGACTATTTTTGTCACCTGCAGGGCACTGGCTGTTAGCAATTTCTTTCTGATCACTTAGTGTATTTATATAATATCAATATTAACATGAGCTTAGCTGAGTGGCTGTTAGTGCAAATTGAATTGTTTGTATTAGAAGAGTATGAATAGCGTATTTTATGAGTTGTTAAATTGGACTGCTGAGATAGGGGAGATATTAGCAGGGATCTGCATGTGAAACTATGCCAGGGTCTCCATTTGCAAAGGTCTTTAACTCATGCTGAGCACAAACCTGACTGTGCTTTCCAGGAGAATGTTAGAAAAGCTCCAGATATTACGGCATGATGGCAATATTACTAATTTAGATCCTAAAAAATATTTAAGCATGCTCATCAAACCAAATCAAACCAGACAATGTAGCAGACCTCATACTCTGGACTTCAGTCATGAGGATGTGTTTCACATCAGAACCCACACTCTGACAGTAGAACCCACAGAGATGCTGATTGCCACTTAGAGTTTGCTTATCCTTTTTCAGCTAAAAGCTGTGCTGTTGTGGCAGTACTTTGTCATGTTCTTCATTTAATCGGTGTTAGTGAATGTGAAATTGAATCAGTGGTTTTTTCCTTTAACCCAATTACTAGATCCAAATAGTCGTTTCACCACAAAAGAAAATGCTAATACCGATACACAGCAGGGGCTAAAGGCATTCTAGGAAGAGCAGCTAATTATTGCTTTCTGGGTATTATCTGAAACAATGCCCTACGTATTAAATGCTGTCTGGATTCTGTTTGGTTGGTTGGTTTTGGCTTCAGTTTCAATAACCAAGAGCCCAGTCCTCATTTCATGCTACTATTCACTTTCAGGTGGCTTGCTTTGCAGAGTAATGAAGCTGTGATTTATAGTTAATGAGAGTCAGACTCGCCATCACATATGTTTTGCATTCATCCTACTTTAAAACACCTGATTACAAAAGACATTTTCCCTTTCAGCTGGTGTCATGGGTAGGAAACTTCTGGGTTCCTCAGGTTACGGTTCTGCTGATACTCAGTGTAGTTCTATCATTATGCAAGTCTCCCAAAAGAATAAGGAAAGAAAACAAAAAAGGAAGATTGTAATTTTCAAGTATCCCGCTTGTTTTGATGCTACAGATGTTGATTTGAACTACAAAACATGGCAGCAGCTTGTTCTGTAATATTTTAAATAAGTGTGATTTTTTCAGTATTTTGAGGGTCAAGTGATAAAACCTAATATTTTAGTCTTGATTTTAAATGTTTGACTGGAAATCAAGTGTTTGTTGGAAGCAAGAGAACAAGGGCTTTGAAGAATTCTTGTACAAAATAAAAGGGTAAATAAAAGTGGTGGCTGAGTCAATATTTCCTTTTATTTTTCTCATTTATTCAGTCTATAAACATAATCCATGAATAACAGACAAAAAAATCTGTGCTCTTCTCACACAAGAGTTCCAGTTCATAGTTGTGATTATTCTGTATCTTCAGGAAGTTAGGATGAGAGAGCTGAAAGTAATCATGCAGATAAAATTCAGATCTCTTCTTGTTACTGTATCATTAAATAGAAGGCAGGTGGAGATGATAGCTTAAATTCCTTTGAAGATAATTAATTTCTAGTGACAAAAACAGCAGAGTTGTACTACATGTGTACTCACACTTAATTTCCTAATTTGCAATAATAACCTGGAAGAACTCTATGGCATTACTGAACTCTTTATTTTGCATATCTTAGTTTCTAATATTTAGATTTTTTTGGCCGCTTCTCTCACTTTTAAACTCTAATATTTGTGAAGGAACATTTGCCCCAATGTTTCTAGAACCATAAACCAAAGCCTACCCACAGCAGGGTCTTTGGACAGTAACCTTCATCTGTTGATGGCAGTGCTTATTGAGGAATATGTATTTACAGCCTCAGACAAAACAAGGAGAATTGCCTGTGATACATATCCTCTGCATTGAGAAGAGAGGGAGTGAAAAATGAACTGCCTAAAAACCTTAAGGTCCAAGTACAAGGACTAGAATGAGGCAGGGAATGTGTGCATCTGGCCAGAAAAAGCAAAGAATACCTTGCTCCAAACTGACTATACGGTTCAAGGAGCTTGGATTTAAGGTGCAGATGGCTTTTGAAAGAGCTGTCTAAAAGAACCATGGGCTGTACAAGGAGCAAGGGCAAGCTTTTCTCCACGCTCTCCACCCAAGTTAGGTGACATGCCCTGGTCAAAAATCTGGCTCTCCAGAAGCTGGTCTGGACCACTGTCTTCCAGGCAGCCAGGATTTCTCTTCCTGAGCTTCTGTTTCGCTCCTCACATTTTTTTCTTTTCTTGCCTCTGGTTTTCAACCTGACCAGGGACTCTGCATGAGGTGGTGCTGCACCGTGGGGACAGCACTTGCTGGCTTTTTCTCTCCTTGTGCTCTGGGATGCACTGAGTGGTTGCAGGGAAATGATCTAACATAACAAGGACCTCTGAACAGAGCCCTGGGGTTCTATAAAATTAATCCTAAAACCAGTTCATATGTGGATAAACTCAAAAAACACACAAACACACAGAAAAGGTATTTCCTTGCTTCTGCATGAATGCTACTCCCCAAAGGTGACAGAACACGTAAAAGAGCCAGCAACACATGAGAAAAACGTCCTGAGGAGGAAGAGAAATCTTCTGTAAAAGCTTTGCATTCAGTAAGTTGCTGTTTAGTTCCTGTGTGAACAATTAATCTTAAAACAAATATTTGGGCAAGAGGGGATTGAGCTCTGGGAGGTTTCATAGCTAACTAAGGTTGAATGAAAACACACGCTGCCTGACTTCTTCAGGCCTGTATTTCTTTTTCACCCTTTACATAAAAATAACTAAGAGAAAGTATCTGTTACAATGACCCAGGTTTTGCCATTCAAACCTCCCAAAATTACAGGCTTTCCCTCTGAGACCATTTACAATGGGGCATATAATGCATGGCTGTGTCACACCCGACCGCTCTTTGAGCCCAGTGTAACTGGTTATTACTACGTTAAAATGTAGTGGTCTGGTTCAAAGGCTTTTCTATAAATAAATATCTTCCTTGCTGGGCAAATGACAGTCCCTACCAGTAGCTCCTGTGTTAACAGCTCTCTAGTTTTTAGCTCTTCAGCTAAGCATGGTTTGGAGCTGCTTTGAGAAGTCTGTGAATGGTTGGCAGCTGCAAGGTCTTGCAAAACCTGACTAGGATCAGACTGGAAATCAGTAACCTTATTACACTGCTGGTTCTTATTCTGTTTAGTATTTCAGTGGGGGTATTTTTTAATTTCCTGTTATCTCAACTTCCTGAGTTATATTTATCTTTAGATGAAGGAAGAAAGAGGCCACAACTGTTCTGCTTGGGACACAAAGGCTATATGCTGTCTTTGTTCTGTCACGAATGCCCCTATGCAAACCAACAGAGAAGCCCCACCGGCTGTAGGAAGCCCAAGGTGCTGCCTCAACAGCAGGTAGATGCCATCCTAGCTTGGCTCTGTTCTGGGTTATGCTGTATGTATGTGTATCTAGTCCCTGGAGGATGGTATGAAGCACAGCCAGGGAGTACCTAGAGCACCTGTACATGCTGCTGTGCTTTGTGTGCCCCAGCAGTCAGCAGAGCCCTCTGCTTTTCCCTTCTTGTTGGCGGTTCCACCTGGAATAAGATCTCAGCCACTCTTCAGAACCTCTCCAGTAAGGGATGAGTGCTGCCTCCCTTTACCTGCTTGAAGTCATTCTCCCTCTGAGCCTCCTGGGCCATTTTTGAATAAATTAGTATCCCTATGCTATCAAAATAGGTGAAATAAAAATCCCCCTATTTGAACAAGTTGACCATGACATTCTATTTTAACTGGAGTCTTTAGGGAAGAGGCTTGCTTTTGCTGTGTGTGGTAACTAATGGACTTCTGATTACTGCAGGCTTTCTGACTCTGCAGTAACACAAAAAATAATGGGATATAAAAGTATAAACAATATGTGGCACGGTTTGAAAACAGTGATTTCCATTTTCAAGCACTGCAAAAGTAAAAATACAATGCAATTCCTCTTTTGGGTGCTAACTTGCAGTAGTACTCACCTCATGTCAAGAAACCATAAGCTGCCTTTTCACAAGACTAAGCTACAAGCATTGAAAAATTATTTAAAAAGAAAAAAGCAGCAAAATATTTGATGTTGGTTTGGGATGCTTTTGTGCTCATACCCTAATTTTTAGGCTTTATATTTTCAAGATTTTTTCTGCAGTGTTGGGGAGAGGGAAGAGGCATCCAACATTTTTTCTTATAATTGCATAACCCAAAAGGCTGGCTCTTTATTGAAGCATGAAATATTTTATTTAAATAAGGAGAAAAGAAGCCACAGCACAGTTAGGGAAAGAGTACAGTACTGCAAGCTATGTGAGAACAAAACTCATTAAGCATATACTAAGAAATCATGGGATTGCTTTAAGAATTCATGAGAATCAAAATATGTTTTTCTTTTTTAATTGCTTAAAGGTTTCTGAAGTAACTTCAGACTCTCAAGTGTTCTTTCAAAACCATGAAAGCTGGAAATTTACCTCATTTTAACAAGACACTTTCAATAGAGTGCGATTCTTGAAAACATTGAATATCAGAAAAATTAATGATAAAGAGATCACTGTGATCTGGTTGCTTCAAGCTACTCACTCTAGACCTTTTTTGTCATAAATCATACCATCTTTTAAATTGTTATGAAAGAATATCATGGCAAAGAACCTTAAAAAACCAAGTTATCGCTTCAAAGGATGCTAAGAAAAGCCATGTATCACAAGTCTTCAGTGGGCTAGACACAAACTATCAAATTGACACTAGAGTTCAATGACAGAGAGAAAAACAGTGTTTTGTTTGATTGTTTTTTTCTTCTAATTGAACTTTGAGTACAGTTCTGTGTATTGCTTTTCGGAATTTTAACAGGTTTGTTTTTTCTTTAAATGCCAACTAGGAGCTTCTAACTAGTGACATCAACTTATAACACAGTAACTACTGCACTTCTCTCCAGTTTGTACTGCTCCACTTATGCTGCATGAACTACTACAGGGAAAGCAGCTTCCAAGGAACAGGAGATTTTAGCTGCCTCTAAATTACTGGAAATGTTCTGCTTATATGCCATAATGAAAGGGTGCACATACAGGAGATGCTTCAGCAACTGCAATCTGCTGCAATTATAGCAGATACAGCTACACCAGGAGACCAATTTAAGTGAACAGCATTCAAAACACAAAGCCAGACAGTCCTTGGGGAATTTCAGCTCTTTTCTTCTTTAAGGACTAGTTTTCCCAGACATCCATGGCCCTCTCCCTCCTCTTTCTTTTTGATCTTGGTGAACCTGTCCCAACTTATAGATGAAATTTAAAACTAAGATCTTCATCACTTGTGGTCACTGAAAATCACAGGGCATTTACAGTAAGAGCAGGGTTCCAACTCCAGCATCATGGACACATTTCACTGGGAATAAAAACATTTTGGGGCTCTTTTGGGAGACCCCTTGCATCAGGGCTCTCCAGGCTGCCTCTGCCCCACACTAAAGCCTTACAGACATACCAAATGGGGAACGGAGTCTCAGCCACCCACCCACCAGCCTGGGGGTGCTCCACTGAGCATGGGCCTTGTGAGTTTGATGCAATTAGTGAAAAAAGGTTATTTCTGTGCAGATGGACATTGTGTACTCATAGCCACTAAAAGTTCTAGTTCTGCAGGAAGAAAAGGATCTCCAGTGTTCACAAGCTCCTTAAACTTTAATTTCAATAAAAGTATTTCACTGTGGCCCCTCTGAACCGGTGAACATCCAGAAAAGTGGACTTTTTGACACAGAAAACTTCTCCAATTTCTAACTTCATGGGGCAATCATAGCCATCTTTGGTGTTTGATATTTTTAATATATTATTCTGCTACACAGAAACAAAAATAATTTTTCAAATCACTCACAAAGAGATTATTTATTTGTCCATGGAAGTATATAGGCATAGAAGAGAAATTTTATGCTAAAAAAATTGCCTTGTTGTAAATTGTGAATGCGGAAAAAAGAATGAAAACCTTAAAGAAATATATGTTTTTACAGACATCTACACATAATTCAGAAACAATCGGCAACATCTTGTTCAATTTTTTAGAAGTGTCTCTGCGCTGGGACCAGATTTAAAGAAGTTTTACTCCCCAAAGTGAGTTGTTTTTCCAGTATGTTAGGAGGATGTGAACAAAGGGATTATTGTAACAGTCACGGTCAATAAGAAAAAGCTAAAGCATATTAGTCCCTTCAGGGGAATAAAGTCATATGCTACAAGATTTTGCTACTGCATTTAACAGGTGCAAGAAAGGTGTTTCAATTCTACATAATTCTCCTTCCTTCCTCAGAACTGAAAATATGCTTTTCTTATTTTATCTGCTTGTTCTTTTATTGCGGGATTATATTTTCCTTACTGGAATTTCCTGCTTATATGGTGACGTGCAAGCCAGGATTTTCTTGGCTGTTACTAAACTATTTCATTTCTTGTTGAAGAAGTGCAGAACAAATAGTGGTTAGAGGCTGGTGTTGGGCTGCTCATTCTTTCACTTTTCTCTTGCAAATTTGTCTCCCTTCAATACCACAATGTCTGAAGAATGTCAGACTTTTCCTACTTTGAATTATATGGTTGTCTTCTTGCGAGATACAGAATTTCTAGGTAAATTTGGCCATGCTGCTCTGCATTTGAGTCTTCTTGTTGTCTTCTGAATAAAAATTAGCTCCAGTAAGATCAGAAGCAACTTTGGCAGCTCAGGAAAAAAAGCAGTACTGCCTTTTTATTTTTTTCCATGTTTATTTTGCTGCCTGTTCTCTTTGAGAATGGCTCTTTTTGCCAAGGCTACAATTTTGCTAAATGAATTAGTATTAATACTATGCCTTGTTTGTTTGCACAAGTGGAAAATGAAAGATGGGAAATACAGAAGTGAAAAGACAGTGAGAGATAAGAAACACTAGAGTATCAAGAGAAATGTGAAGTGTAGCCAAAGCATGTACCACACACAATTATTCAGCACTTTGGCAGCAGGTTGGTCCTTGAAAATCCTCCCGATGGATCCACTGAAGTGCCAGAACTTTGGAGTCCCTTGACAGAGAAATGACCCTTGCAGTCCTTCAGCTTGACTTGGGGTATCTTGAGGAGTTGCTTTCACTGACTGCAGTGTTGAAAAGGTGTTATGTCAGGCTGGACAGGGGGGAGTAAGGCCTTGCAAGTGCCATCCAGAGCTCTGTGAGACCACAACAGGGACCAAGTGGCATATGAGTCCCTGTCTCTGTTCCTCAGCAGGATACTGAAATAGCTGAATTTGCTTTTGAGGAGCTTGTGGCCAGCACCTATTTCATGTGCCTCAGTGAGCTTCTGAGAGCTACAAAAGTCTGGACCACTTCATTCAGGTCCTCATCCTTCAGCATGCTGCTAGCCAGGAAATAATAAATTAGACATGGCTCAATATGGGATTCTATGACAACTGAGGATAGGAATCTGTCAGGATCCTTCGCAAGCTTAACAATATGCTAGTCACTACTGAGGGCTGCAGAAAGAGCTCTTCATTTTTTAAAGCCCAAAAGCCTGCCATAGGGCCAGCATAAACTGCATGCTTCCTCCGTGTGGTAACTAGCTGAAAATCACAGACTTGTACAAAAACTGCAAGGTGGGGTAGTCCAGCCTCCTGCTCCAGGCAGGAAATTGTTCAGGGCCATGCTGTGTCCAGTTTTGAAAACCCTCGGGGAAGAAGGCAACACAGCCTATCTGGGCAGTCTGCCACATTCTCTGACCACCCTCGTGGTGAGGAGTATGTTGTTAGGATTGTTTAATAACTGAAAAATGTGTCTCTTAACTAGAGACTTTTCTGTAAAATGCCTTCTTCAGAGTGCAATATTTTCTGAGAAAATGACAGTCTCAGAAAGCAAGGTTATTTAAAAAGTTTTTAACCAGTGGAAGTTTCCCTAAACATGAGTGCTAAATGGCTTTAACTTCCATTTTCTTCTAGGCATCGAGTTTTTGGTCATGTTACATCACCTAATATGCAATTCTTATTGTACATACATTTCCTTTATTTTAGGGGAAGAAAACAGTTTATGACACCAGTGGAGTGGTCTGTAGGTGGAAATAGGACTGTAAAAACCACATTGTAACAAATCTCATGAGAATTTCTGGCACCACTGTGAATTCAAGTGCTTTAGTAGTTGACGTCTATGTGAATGCATATGTTTGTATAAATGCACACACACATCCATACATATATACCTATACATATATATATGCATATATATATACACATATATATGGATGTACACATTTACATCCACATGCACATCCACATTTCTGTAGATTCACATGTTCATATTCATTTACATGCACATATACATATATATATTCATATACATGTGTATATATATTTTTTTTATGTATACATGCATACATGTATACATACATACATACATACATATATATATACACACACATACATACAATAGATCTGCCAGCACATATTACAGCTAATTCTGGGCAGTAAAGGCACCATGGGCAGACCCAAAGACTACCAAGATTGCAGCTAGTGTCACCTGCCTGCACAAGACAGGGCAGGAAGGGCTGCCAGGCAAGTGATGCAGCAGTGCATGGACAGCTCAGTGCTCCATAGATGGAGGTAGGCTGTTTCTTTCTCACATTGCATGAGAGATGTGAGAGATGCTTTTGGGATTAATCACCTTGGCAAGAAAAATTTCAGCCAAAGTGAGTGTACTCATAGTTACTGTAGATGACCAAGAAGGCCAATGGCATCCTGGGCTGTATCAGAAATAGTGTCACCAGCAGGGCCAGGACAGTGATTTTCCCTCTGCACTTGGCACTAGTGAGGCCACACCTCAAATCCTGTATTCAGTTTTAGGCCCCTCATTTCAAGAAGGGCATTGAGGTGCTGGAGCGTGTCCAGAGAAGGAGAACTGAGCTGGTGAAGGGTCTAGAGTGTAAGTCCTGTGAGGAGCAGCTGAGGGAGATGAGGGTGTTCAACCTGGAGGAAAGGAGACTCAGGATGGATTTTATTGCTCCCTACAACTCTCTGAAAGGAGGCCGTAGCCAGCTGGGGGTCAGCCTTTTCTCCCAGGCAGCTCATGACAGGACAAGAGGAAAAGGCTGTGTCAGGGGAGGTTCAGGTTGGACATCAGGAAAAATTTCTTCACTGAAAGGGTGGTTAAGCATTGGGAAAGTCTGCCCAGGGCAGGAGTGTCACCACCTGTAGAAATGTTCAAGAAATAACTGGATGAGGCATTTAGTGCTATGGTTTAGTTGATACAGTGATGTTCAACCAAAGGTTGGACTCGATGATCTCGGAAGTTTTTTCCAGTGCTAATGATTCCATGACTCTATGATAGAAGAGCCACATGATAACTACAGGTGTGAGTGTGACAACTTTCTGCAAATGCATATGGCCAATAAAGACATCTCTGGTGTCATGCCAAGCTTGGAAGTGTGTGGTGGCATAAGAGATTATAAACAGAAGCACTGAGACACAAACAGAATGGGCTGAAAAGGCTGCTGATGATGGGCACTGCCATCTACACAGCTGCCATCACCTTCTGGCATCTCTCCTCCATTGGCATCATCTCCCCCATTGGCCCACAGTGCCAGCGGCATGTGTTCAGATTTTTCTGCTGGGGACTGAGGAACAGACTGGCCTGAGAAATAATACACTCTCCTTTTTTTTGCTGATTTATCTTTATTGGTTTGCCGACCTGGACCATGTGAGTTCTGCACAAGTAATTGTGCCGGCAGTGGCGACAGAGAAGCATGAAGTGGTGGGGGCAAAGTCTGTGTGGGCCACTCCTGCAGGCACACACATCCATGCACATTTGGATCTCCGTGTGGTACATCAGGAAAGGAGAAAGGTATCTTGCAGAGTGGTCTGGGAGTGCTGGAAGGATGGAGATGAGCATGTAGGTTCTGCTTCCATGCCTTATCTTCTCTTGATTGTGCATGACCTGCTTTGAGCTCTCTGATCACCATCCTGAAAACACAATTTATTCTGGACTGAGGAACAATCAAAACAACATTACCATTTCCCAAGAAGACTCATGGCAATTGTATGTACACCAGATAAACAAATCTGTATACTTAATTTCTCTCCTTGTCTTTTCATTGTTTCAGCCAGAAAGCATGCATCTAAGAAGTGGATCTAAAGCACTGTCTGCCTATAACTTGATCTCAAACACTGTCTTTCTCTTTAAGCTTTGCAAAAGGGACACAAGTTTGTATTTATCATCAGTTGAAAGCTCAGTTGGAAGTGCAACAAATTAAATTTAATGAGGACTGCTTTAATACTCATCATGACTGTCTACTCACTCTTAAAAAAGTTTTACTAGCCCACTTAAAATGCTTAGATTAACTGTCTTTATTCTTTTCACCCAGGCAAATCCTTTTATAAGGCTAATGAAACTGCATCCCTTGGTATAAATGTACTCATGACTTTATTTCCTATGACATATAGCTCTACAATATCACAGTAGCCCACAGCAGGTAAGTTGATATTAATTTATTTTTGTGCTGTTATTCCATAATTCTGATATACTGGAATGTTAAAAAAGCCCTCAACTCTGCTTAAAAGGATAGACAGTAACTTTCTATAAAACTTGTCACTGATGACATGGAATAGCATTGCTGCTTGTCAGAAAAGTGGCTGTAGTTCAATTTCTGTGGTTGAATATTGTAATCCAGAAACAAATTCTATGTTTCTAATGGGAATTAAAGCTGTGTGACTAAGAGGACCAGGTGGTCCCTCACAGCAGAATCTGGACTATTGTTTTTTTAGATTTATGAAGGGTTTCATGCCTATCCCAAATGTTGCCTGCTAGTAATTTCTTCTGCTATTGTTGCTTAAGGTCATCTATAAATGCAAAATGTTTCTCAGCGGGTACTTAACAGCAGTAACCTAGATAAATATTTTCATTTACATAAACATTGTCTGAACAATTCAGAAAGTGTAGTAAACAGTCTCAAATCCCAGAAGCAATCTAGACATTGCAAGAATTACATTGTTTTTTGAAAAAGATTGATGTTCTACGTTATTTCATTGGTCATAGTCCAACACAAGAGGGTGGACTGATGAAAGAGATGCTTAACACGTCCAGGGTTTGTATTGCTTTCTTTTTTCTAACTGTGCTAATAGCTGAATTTCCATTTGTTTTTCAAATTTTTATGTACCCTTACGCAATAAAAGATAATCTAACTGGACAGGCGCAAACAGTGGGGACCAAATGGCTTTTAAAAGCAAATCCTGAACCAAAAAGCTTCTCTATAATTGTAACAAAGTATTAAAAAGGAACGGAATTACTTTCTGCCTACTGACAGCACATTGTTATTTCATTGGGAATAGATGCCCCTTCAGAGCTCGGTAAGTTTCCATGTAAATTGCTGCAAAGCTCTCCATTTTTGTTGTATATGCTCTTCATGGAGGGAATTTACTCCTATGAGACCTTCTGGACTCAGGCCCTTCACCCGTGCAATGCTGCACCACAGGTCTATGCCAAACACAGCCGGGCTCCAGGCATTTCAGAGAGGCTAAAGCTAACAAAAAATGCACTAAATATGGGGTGTGGGTTGTTTGCATTTGTTAACAGTAACATCTTGTAAGATCAAACAAGAAAGAGACACTTTCTGTACACAGACACTTTGTCTCCAAGGATTTAGCTTTGTTTCAAAAAAGCACGTGTGTGAATAGATCCAGAGAGGTCTTAGTTCACCTCCGAGGCAATCCCCGCTTGCTGTTTACGTGACATGAGCGTTGCTCTTTGCAGCTGGAGGAGGCTGCCTCCCCCTCGCTGTCCAGCCTGAAGCCTTGCAGATAATGAGGATTAAGTGGAGCAGGTATGAATGAGTATATCTCTGGCACGGGTTCACTGACATGCTGTCCTCTAGGGCTGCCATACCAGCCTGAGAAAGAGTGAAATAAACGTGAAGAGGTGAATATCCGTTACTCGGAATACTGGTTTTCTGGTAGACGAGAGATCCAACATCCAGCCACTGATTGCCTCTGCATGTATATTCCATGCCTTATGCTCTGTGTGTGCTTTACAGCCACAGCATGTGTGTCGAAGAAAAAAGCCCTCTGAGCAATTGCACTGTTGCTGTGATCTGCTTATACTGAATCTCAACACCTAATCCTTCTAATCCTCAAACAATTATTTTAGCCAATACTGTAGCTGTTCAGGATTAGTTGACAGCGTTTGTATAGTTCACACTTGATTTAAAGAATCATTGTCTTATTTTAACTCTCCCAAATGAGCACATTACAAATTCACTCCAAGGATGGGACCACAAGCACGTGCCCATATATTTGTAGCCATTTGTGGGCACGTCTGTTTTACATGTTTGTGTTATAACTTAGAACCGATTTACTGTGTTTGGTGTCCAGCTTGGGGCACCTGAAAGATACTTTGATTTCAGGAAGCACTGATCATTCTACAAGAACCAAGTCCCTCAATAAGGTGCTCAGATTTTGCATCTGCATCCACTAGTACTTTCTAAAAGATTATGGCAGATGATCTTCCTTACAGCTGGGAGTTCTGTGCTCTGTCACAGGACACAAGCAGGGATTAATCAGGGACCTTCAGGAGTTAGGGTTGTCTTGTCTTTACAGACTGGGTGGTTGTTCACTAGCTGTTGTCTATCAGTTGTGGTGCCCACACAACTGTAGGTACATATTCTTTTGGCTCAAAGAAGAAACACATTTCCTCCTTTTTTGCTTACTTATTCTATAAGATCAAGTGGATGATTACTGACCTGAATATCCTACAGTGCTTTTTGGAGGAGATGCTATTTTTGCCTCTCCCCGTGAGTGTGGCAATTCCTGCTGCTGACTGCAGTAACTCCTGCCTCCCAACCACGATTTCACTGGTTTGAAATGGCACCTTGTGAGTTAGCTCCCAAATTTGTACCCAGGCATGAGCATTTACCTTTCCTCAAAGCTACCTCAAATACTTTCAGATACCTTAGCTTTAACTGGATTTTTCCTGCTGACTAAAGAATTCAGGCAGTATCATTGTGACCTATTTTGAGTACTCAGTGATTGCCATAGGATTTTCAGAGATTGACTGTCCAAATACTATAAACTTATATCTATAGTAAATGCTAGGAAATAGATAAAATGCCATGATGATCTTTAAGGCTATTTTTGACACTGTCTCCAGCTACTGAAGGAGCTTAGGCCCAGCTGTGAAATTACGCTAGTACAACTTTCTGATGACAACACTTCCAAGCTAACTTCAAGGGGTATAATCCATCTTTCCCAGAGTAATTTCCACTAAATTCAATTTCCTGCATCATCATATTATAAAGAGACAGGAATCTACTTATTCACAAATTGCTTTGAAGACTCTGAATGCAAAGGCAGTGAATTACACCCATTTTATTGCTAAAGTTCAGCAGAAAGAGAAGGTCTTTAATCACTCTTTAAAAATATTTTACTGGGTTTAATTTTGTGTAGTACTCCTTCCAGGTCTCTGACATATTATTTAATGTAAATCAATAAAATAACTACTTGATGAAATAAATATTTAAACAGAATTAGCGTAGGTGGGGCAAGAAAACCTATAATTAAGTATAGAAAAAGAACAAAGAGAGGATGAGTTTCAAAACCAGGGGCAGGTATTAAGACCTAGGAAAGTCCTGCACTGAGCTTTTCAAGTTGAATAATGTTCTGCTGCTGTGCCTAGATCTGACCGCCAATGCTCAGTGAGCAGCAGGGATAACGTGGTCAGTTCTGTGTGGCTGAAAGGGAACCCAAGCAAAGAACAAAATATTCTTGCCCATCATGTATTTGCACACTGGCAGCTCTCCTGAAGGCATGCTCTGTCCATGTCTCTGTGCAGGATGAGACAAAAATCTCCAATCCTTCTGGCTTTTCCACAGGCAAACAGGGGAGTGGAAAGATAAACTGCCTAGGGCTGCCCCACACCTGAGCAGAGGAGATTGCTACTCTGTGCTTTCCTTTCTTGAGGACCTCCCTGGGTACCACTAGACGTGTGCAAGAAAAAGCAGCTGGTAATTTTCAGATTATTTTCTCTGACCTGTTTCTGTGGCACACTTTACATCAGTGTCTAACCTGACAAAGGGCAACAAGGCAGGTTTAGAAGACAGCATGTTGAACTGAAGAAATTCATTTGGGAATGGTAAAATACTTTTAAACTTGAGGCTGTTGTCTCGTGTTATTTCAGAGATGGTGTGGTGCCTTATATTCCCAGCATTGGTTATCTATCAATGTTGAACAATTATTCAGAAATGCCTTTTGGGTCTGCTGTCTTGCTAACACACCCCCCCCACAGATCTAGCAACCAATAGCCTGCTGGAACTGTTTCTTTGGACATTCATTGCATCTCTCCTAACCAAAACACTTAAATACTAATTCAGAAATATCCCAGCTAAACTGTCATATCACTCAATAAGGCTACATTACCACAGTTTTGTCAGGACTTCTTAGAGTACTTTGTCAAGTGGAATTAACTCTTGGGATTTTAGAATCACCGAGATAATATTGTAGTGGAAAAAGGAGAAGGAGAGTTAATTTATGGCAGCAAAGAATCACTTGTGGCAGATCACTGCTGTTCTGCTGTTCTGCACACTGATATTGTTTGTTCCAAAAGAAATTATGCCAACTACAGTCAAAATATTTATGCTCTTACTGAAATGTGTGACTTTCGATTAAGACTGAATTATCTCACAGTTCTCATTTTTACACTGTCAGTAAACTTCTGCAACTAAAACAATTTCAGACACCCAACCCCTCTGATGCAGAGAGGGGTTGGATGTCTGAAATTGCACTGTTACTCCAACAGGAAAATTCCTGACAAATGCTGCCTTGAAGGCACCAAAAAGGCCATGGCAAAAGATGTTGCTGATCTACCTCAAAATTTTCTTTGCTGTTTTGCTTACACAAGAGGTAACTAAATCATGGACTGAAGACATGCTGCCTCTAGTGCATAGCAAGACCGTAGGCCCTTTCTACATTAGGATAAAAGTCGTATAATTAATTTGTCAAGAAAAACCTTGTCAATAGCCGTAGTTTGGCTTGCACAAGGTCACACTGAAGTGTCCTCTCTGCCTGGTGAAAACCCATGGTCTCCATTACTGAAATCCAGGGCTCCTATGTCAGTCTAATATCCTGGTCCAGGTGGTTTTTGCTCACTTTTCTGATCATAAGTGCCACCTTGGATCTTCATTTTGTTTTGAAACTCGGCATGTGGATGATGATGAGACACCCTTTAGTGAGTTCATTCTCAGAAAGCCCTGTTGGTGACTACCACTTACTCCATGAAGACTGCTCAGCCCTGTGCCTTGAGAAGATTCTCACACTCTGTCCTGAATTCTTGTTTGGCAAAATCTCCCAGGGAACAGTAGGAGTTTTAACTGAATGAGGTTTCTGGGATCAAACCACAAATAAATTATGTTTGTTGCCTTGAAGTCATATGGTGCTTGTCTGATAAATTTAAAATTAGGAGTTAAGACTGAATCTGAGAAAGAACAGGACACTAAAATATCAGTGTAGTATATAGAAAAAAGACCAAGTGTTCAGATTTCCAATGCAAAACTGCACTTTTAAGCTAGTGTTTTCAAATTAATTAGCCTGAAACTTGGCTCCAAGTAGTAAAATATGCCACTTGGAGCTAATGAGCTTCTAGTCTCTACACTTGTTTGCTAAACCTGGCAAGCAGGGAAGCCTAAAGCCTTAATTAATGTCCTTGTGATATTAAGAGGCAAATAATAAAGCAGCAAATCAATTTGCAGGAGGGAAGACAAAAAGGCTGTGGGGAACATTGGAACAGTTTTGTACGTTCCTATGGATTTCTGTAAAACTCACAAGCAATGCTTTGAAAAAGCAGGGAAAGGAGAAAGCAATTTTGTCCTCCTTTTAGTTTTGTTTGCAGTCTCAGAATAATTGTCCCATGTAAGCAATTCATTTAACAGAGGAGGAAGTTAGGTCTACTAAGTTGCCCAACTACTTCAGTGTTGAATTTATTGCAATGTTTGTATTAAAACAGATCTGCGTGTTTCATATAAAATACTTCCAGATTTGAGGTTGTTGCTTTCCAAACAACCCAAAACTCAGCTGGTTTGTTACATATTTAAAATTTAGTTGGGTTTTGTTGAAAAGTTTATGAGAACTTCTGTATTCCAAATAAAGCTGAGTGTACAAGTGAGAACTGTAGTTTCTGACTTGGCCAAAAGTTACATCTATCTGAGACAATAGAGAACTATGAACTCTGCAATAAAAAACTGATGAGGTTCTCAGGGCACAAGGTGTTTCCTCATCTCTGACCTTTCTCTCATTGAGTCAGATACAGTACTTGCCAAACAGGGCTTAATTCAGGTCAAACACAGCCCCCATTAACTTTGAGAGAACTGTCAAAGTTCAGATTTCCAATACAGAGGCTGTTCTCTACCTGATGACCCATATTCCCTAAAAACCCATATAATTTTTTTTCCATTTCCCAACTTGAATAATGACCATCAGTATAAACATTCTGGGCTCTTTGACTATCTGGGAATTTAGATCTTTGAGGAAGTTAATGGGCTTACCCAAGGGATGAGGGATTTACCCATGTGAGAAGAGGTTTAGGAGAGCTGTCCCTTAACTCAGCAGTGATGATCTGCATGTGCGTCAGGAACAAGTCAGTTTGCATTACTCCTTCTCAGCCCCTCTACAACATTAGACTTTAACAGGCTATTCTGGGAGGAGTGCCTAAAATGGCAGTGGTTTTTACTCTGGTTGTACATAGTTACATAGTTTTGTTGGAGTGCTGGTGTAGCAGAAGGAGTTGTCCTCTTTTTTGTCCCTAGATATCTGGTCATCCTGTGGCTACAGCTGTAGTTCTGGCACCCACAGCAATTTCTCAGGCTAAAATTTATACTGTTTATTTTAATATTCTAATAAAGCAAACCTTTCTCTGAAAGAACTCTGAAAAGAGAAAAATGTGGAGTTTTCTTAGAGAGGCAATATGAAATGTCTTAGAAAAGAAAGGCTGAAAAACTCTGTTTCTGTTAATTATATTTTGTGAAAACAGAGTAAGAATGAGTCAGAATTTTAGCCAGGTCTGAGTATTCCCATATCAAGTTAACTCCTTATGCACCGATGTTAAAAAGCAAAACAGAGGGTTGTCTCTGATTTGATGTCTGAAAATAGAGGCATTATTTTCTGTAGTACAAGCAAGGCCATGCCATTTGCTGCCAATGTTTTTTTCCCCAAATCTCTAAAGTGCTATAGTACTACGATGTAAAAGCAAATATTAGTGTTTTAGATAGATGGATCTATCTATTTAATAAGCTTCTTCTGTGAAAATGTTTGTGTTATATAGGATTTTAAGTATTTTAATATTTTTGTAAGTTTTATTTTCTTTTCAAAGTCATTTTACAGAACTGACTGTTTTGGTAGTCCTAGAGAAATGTAAACCAGTACAAAGCCCAAGGGACAAGGTAGAAATCCCAGATACTTGGGTTTTGCCTGGGGAGCCCATGTTTCTGTGCATCTCAGGGTGATGATAGCCAGATGTTGAAGGTGGAGTGCAACCCATTCCACAGAAAAAGTGTCTATATCTTGACCATAGTTCAGAGGCAAGCTGGAAACTCCACTCTGCTCTGAATACCACTCCAGCTCATCTTCCTAGATACAGAGGGGACAATTCACTGCTTGAGGCCTAAACAAAGTCAGGCTCCACAGGTAGGCTGGGACTTCATTCTCTGAGAGTTTACTCAAATTACTAGTGGATACTCGTTATGACACAGAAAACATAATAAATGCTGAAGTCTATGGGGATGCAAGCAGGTATTTGACTCTACAATGGGGGTAGAGGAGATTAAACTTCTAACATCCTCCAGATTTGTATCATGGCTACAATTCTGAGTAGACAAAGAGATGAATTACCCATGTTTCAGTCCTGTCCCCCTTTGTTACACGATTAGATACCACTGCTGTTGGCTGTGCAGGCAACCTCAGCACAGACACTGAGGCAGTAAACAAGGAAAAAGGTGTGGAGAATGACTAAATACAGCAGTTGTTGCATCGAATGATCCAGCTGCCATGGTTTCCCATGAAGGACGGGGCTGCAGCGTACCAAGATGAGGCAAGGGAAAAGAAGTAAGGGAGGTTTGGCAGGAGCATCCTCTTAAAGGAGTGCTTTTTTGCAGAGTTGTAGTACAGTTTGTTTCTTTGAAGAGTGATGTCCCTTTGATAGCTCTCAGGGAGAGGATGAGGGTACTGGGATGAGGCTACGCCAGCTGTGAGTGAAGCCACTCATCCTCAGCTGGGGACTTTGATCAGCACCTGCAGCCAGGTCCCAAACAGGCATCTGGTTCCAGCACCACTCAGTGTGATCCTCACCTCACCTGAAGCCATTTCTGAAGTACTTTCTTTAATCACCTTCCAGAAGCTGGTTTAAAATTGTTTCAGAAAATCACAGTAAACACCCCTTTGGAGTGAATGGGTTCAATCTCCTGGATCCCAGGGAACACAAGCAGGAAGAAAAGGAACTGGCTGCAGTGCTGCTGGCGAGGCACTGGACTTGTGTCAGCCTAGCCCTGCTGTGCAGCACTTCTCCATTGCTTTGCAACAGCTTGCCATTCTAAAAGCCAGTCCAAAATGACCAGTTTTACCAACAAAATTTTGCAGAATTTTAGCTTTTTTTTTTGGTCAAGGACTGGGCATATTGATTTCTACTTCACAGTTCCATTTATATGGAAGATATAATGCAGACATGCATTTCTACAGCTTTCATGATGGCTGTCCCTGTTTTGGCATACAATTTGATTTATATGTTATCTTTCCCCATCTGTAAACAATGTATTTTCTCTTATACACACACATTCATATTAGAGAAAACACGAGGTTGAAGTATGGTTTAATGAGGCAGGATGTCAAGACACAGTAAAGAAAAGAAAGAAAACAAAAGGAAAAGACTTAGCAGAATAAAGGCGAGTTTTTTTCCTTTGGTGACAATAAAGGGTTCTGACATATGGCTTTTATCCATGGGAACAAATATACTTAGCCTGAAAAATCCCAGAGAAGTCTGTGTGACCAATTTCAATTCAGATGAAAAAAATCTTCCAGAAAATAAGCAAGTGTGCTGTTTGCAGTGCAATGAATGCCTACAGTGCTAACACGAATTGTGAAATCACTGGCTGTGACTGATCAGAGTTCATTAAAAATAAATCTTGGCCCAGCAGTTTTAATAAACAGAATGAGCAATAAAGGCAGCAATGATTCACTTATTTCCCCTGCAGAAAACTATCTGATTTTGCATATTTCACTCAGTCAAAGGATTTCTCTTGAAAAAACCTGATTCTGGCATCCAACGTGAATATTCAAGTCTCACCTGTCTGGAGGCAAGGAAAAGATAGGAGGCAGCAGTTTTCTCAGTCCTTCAGAGCCTTTCAAATTTAGCTTTTTCTAGAATTCATGTTGTCATTTAAGACATTGTGGGGAAAACAAAACAAAACAAAAAAACAATGAAAAAAACCCCAAAAATCAAAAACACCCCAAAAAAATCAAAGTTGTGTTTTCTGTTCTGCCTGACAATGAAAGTTTGAGAACACAGGTATAAAAAGAAGGTTGTGCTCACTCTCACTGAGGACACTCCCATTGGAGGACAGTCCTGCCTGGTGGCTGAAGGGCTGCTCATGGGGAACCAAATGCTGTTACCTTGGCTGGAGAGCTCACCATAGAGAGGAAAGGCAAAGCAGTTTGGGAAATACAGGTAGTGTAACACTACTGGGTATCCATCTCACTGGGCCAAGGAAGGAATGGATTAATGACCTGTCCTGGAAACAGAGTCTGCATCTGAATGCTCCAACACACCTGTAGGCTAAGAAAAATCAATGGAAGAGGCATAAAAGTTAACAGCACTGTGCTGCTCAGAGGCACGAGCACCAATGTGCTAATGCTGCCCCAGAATTTGGCTGCTCAGACCTCCAACCAGGGTGGAGTGGCACTTACCAACACTGAGCACAGCCTGGACACCTGCTAAAGATCTAATCTGGCACAAACCTCAGAATTCTAGCTTGCTGCTTCCTGGCTCAGGAAAAGGGGAGCAGGTAGGGTAGGGTAGCACATAGGCACAGCACCTGGGTGAAAAGGTCACATGCTTCCTCTGCAGTTTTCACTGTTATTTTAATTTGTTACCTCATACAACAGGAACAGCAACTGGACAAAATCAGTTCCAGATCATGATAAAGTCTCTGTATTATTTATGGTACACACAATGCAAAACAAGTAGTTCATCTACTAATGCTAGCTCTTCTCTGGCACTGGGACACAGAGAGCAGTGCAAGTGGGTGGACCTTGCTGGTATTATGGAAGTCCAGTTACAGTAAAACTGGCCAGAAAGCAATGAGAAGAGGAATTAATATGGTCAGGGATATTCTGCTCCTCCCTGCCATCTCTCTTTCCTTCCCTGACACCTTCCTCCCCCACTGCTGTCTCCACACAGTCCCAAGTCTGGTTGCACTCTTGAGGAGCAATAATCCCCTGTAGAGCTTCTCTTTGCTGACATTTCATAGCTCAGGAGCCCAGTTCCTAAAAATTATGATGGCAAACATCTATCAGTAAATACATTATCAACAGCAAGCTCCTCCATAAAACTAAGCATACAGAAAAAGCTGAATACTGGCATGGCAAAGACAGCTTCTCTAAGCCAAGATCATGTAATTTCCAGTCAGCCTTTATCAGTCAATTTCCACGTTTGGGTAGGGCCGGTGCCAAATTCCCTGGGGAGTCAAAGAGACAAAGGTGTAGTTATCCTGGTCTGAAGCCCAGTGAAGTGGGTGGAAAATCACACACTGGTCTCAAGGTCCTTTGTAACATACCTGTAAGTGGGGAGGAGCAGAGTAGTCTGTGAAGTACTCTGGTGACCTAGCAAAGCGGCTCTGGATTTGGGGGAAATAGCTTTTCTAAATCAAAACACTTGTTCAAGTGCAAACTCAGGGGGTGTGTGCAAGAAGTGATGCCTGGGGGGGTATAGGTCATATATACCCTGGGATAAATGGTTTTAATAAAGTAACAATGTTTACTTTTCCCTTGCTGCAGCAGAACACAGAGCACCTTCATGAAAGGTCACTGAGGTTAAATAAACTACACTTAGTCACATACCTTACAGGTAAAACCCAGGGTTGCTCCTGTGCATGAGATGGGGTCTTTGTTATTCTCCTGGGTATAATAACTTGTACAGCTTATTGTTTTGCACCTTGTATCTCTAATTAGAAAAAGGCTCATGTGAGACTGATACAGGTCAACAGATGTGTTGAAGGGTTTGTATATTCTGATGACTTTTCGTCACTGGGGTTTCTCACATACAAGGCTTTGTGCCAGAACTGATCCTACAAGCCAGCGTGTGCCCAGAGGGATACATCACTCACCTGTTTTCAGGACTTCTCTATTGATTTTGTTTGCTATTTTCATTCATTTTCTCATGACTGGCAACATGATGAGTAATAAATGAGGTTATGTCTTGTAGATTTGATAGTAGCAGCATGCCACAATGATTTCTGTCCTTTAAGCCAGCCAGAGCAGGGTGTGTTTTTAGCCTGTAGTCTCTTTAGCTGTATGGCCTACTGCCTAAACCCCTCATTTTGATTTGATAAAGATCTCTGTTTACCCACTTTGTAGGCCTTAGATGAAGGACAGTCCCCATTTATCAAATCCGAGGAAGACTGTGGGGAGATGAGAGACATGGTTGTGCTTTTCCACACAACTTGTTATGGTAACAAGCACTCCCCTGTAATGTTTGCTGACAGATGTTCAAGGCTGGAAGAAAAAATCTGCTCTCAGCTGATGGCTTCACCACCACTTTTGAAAGAAGTGCTAGTTCCAGGCTCCTGAGTTCATGAGGGCAGGGAAACGGCAGGAGGAAAACAGATGAACGGGTAACAAGGGCAAAGAACAAAATGGGAAAATAAAACCTTGGTGCTGACAGAGCTGACAAATGTAATATCTCCTGGTCAGTATGGAATTAAAAAAAAAATTAGAGTTGGATGTGAAAGAGCTGGAGCAGTGACTCTCAAACAGCTGTGTGTATCTCTGAAGCTAAACCACTGTGGAGGTCCAAACTCCCCACCAGGCCCTGGACCGAGTATTTAATGGCTACATACGTGCCCCAACAGTGCCCAGGAGGAGCTTGGGATGGATATCCCTCCTCAGGGCATTGAGAGGGCATCTCTGAGGCATGGGCCATCCTGGGGGAAGATGGAGATCTGTGCCTTTCTGGAGCCTGTACAACAGTTTGAGCACAAAGGGAAGTGTCTGGGCAGTTGCTGACACCAGCAAAAGGTCTCCCATTAGTTGATCCAATTTACCAGTCCTGGCTGTGGCTTGGGGCATGATGCTGCCCTGGACAAGAAGTTCAGTGTGCAAGGCCTGGATAATCATGGGTGGCCTTGCTGGGATGAACAAATTCACCAAGTTGTCTGAGTCCTGCTCATAGCAGTGGGAATGAGGCAAATAATCATTTTGAATGTGAGGTGCTGCATGAACCAGGCATGTCAGCAAACTTCAGTCACCTCTGAATTCCTGGCCCTCCCCTAGAACTGGTCTGGCATAGCCAGGATTTTCTCAAAGGCTACTAAACTTTTCCCAGCTCTGGCCTGAGCAACTGGAGTATGGAGGGGAGGATTAATCTCAAGCAATGAGACTTCATGTCATTGACAGTCTCTTTGGGTTTGTTTTTCTTTTAATTAGGATGGCAGAGATATGTGTGTAGGAACTGGAAATCCTGCGAGTGTATCCATTTCAAAACACTGTTGGAAAGGTTTTTGCTTGTGGACAGACTGTAGCAACATGATCCCTTTCTGTCTTCATTTCCTTCTTCCCCTATCCCAAGCTGTCAGGAGTGACTGGAAAGAATACTAAAGAATACTCACAATCTTTCTCAAAATTTCCATTACCTGGCTTTGTCTTTCCTTCTACCTTCTCATTTTGCCATCTCAGATATCTATGAAAAGGTAAAAAAGCTTATTTAATCTGAAGTTCAAAGTAAACTAGCTGTGCTATCACCTTGCACATATCCCTATCTTCTCTGGCATCATGGAAGTATTTGTTTTCTCTCTGTGAACGTTGCAGTGATTTGTCTGTCTACTTTTAAAGCAAATCAAATCAAAGGATTGATAATATACCACCAAGTAGCATTCATTTTTGTAAAGTTGCATCCGTACCCCAAAAGGTTCCACGAGTAGCAGATTCTGAAGACATGAACTTCAATATGAGACCAACAAGCCATGTCAGTTTTCAGCTTTAACTGATGCTTAGAGAGGCTGACCTAGAACAAAGGCTAGACAGAGTTAAAGCAATAAAGCAGGTATTTATTAAAAGGCCTTAAAGGATAGGTGTATCCTAAAAGATACACCTTGGGCAGTACAAGAGCCTGTCCAGGGCTCTGCCCAAGATGGACCCAAGACGGATGCAAGATGGACAACCAGTCACGAGTGTTCACACTTTTATAAGTTTTGGTCCATTTACATATTGGGGTCAATTGTCCAATTACAGCTTCAGGTAATAAAGTCTCATCCTCCTGGTTTGCTCTCTTTAATTCACTGCTGTTTATACTTCTTGAGCCTAAAGCTGCAACGGTGTCCTTGGTTCTCAAGCTGGAAAAGGATTGTTTTGTCGGCCTACCCTGTGAAGAGGACTTGCTAACACTTTATATGAAGTTCAGAGTCACACACCAAGGCAGTAGCAAACCTGAAAAATATGAAAGCTAAAACTTAAAGCATCATTACAACCCTTGTAATTTCCTGTTTAAAGGTGCATATGTGTTGTTTCTGCACTGTTATTCTGCAAGACAGATTAATTCAATAAAAGATAGCAGCATATGGGGCCTTTTCCTATGTGCAACACATTTTACAAGTAACGTTCTCTAAAAGAAAGGCAAAGTTTAAAAGTTTTCCTTTTCTGTGGATGAATCATTTGACCATTTGAATACTCTGAACTAATAGGAATTCCAGTAGCTTGAGCCCTGTATACCAGAGAGAATGACAGCAGTGCATAACAAGAAGAAGTGTATCGTGTGTGTGCATCCCTCCTTTCACAAATCCAGATCCGGCATATTAATACTAGACAGGAGGGAAAAATTCTAGATGAGGAACTATTCATCCCATTGTCTCTGTGGCTGTGGAGGTAGTTGTGATGAATTATGCTAGAATACTTTTTGAGTTTTCTGTAAGCACTTTGGCCCTACATTTTTTAATTAAATCTTTAGCATTTTATTAAAGGGTACAATGTTTTCCCAGGGTGTACTGGAAGAAGAATGTCTCAAAATGGAAAAACTAAGTACATTTTCCATGATTTATGCCATTGACTCTGCAAGCATAATATGTAGAGCAGAACTTTGGCAGGTGTTAATCAGTATATTTTCCTTCACACCAGTAGAGCTGCTTCAGTTTATAGCAGCTGAGAATCTGGCTCTGTATATTAAATAAAAAAGTGGGTCTGGCTTCCTGATCTTTTGTAGTAGACTCACAAAACTGTCCGTTATTGAGCTGTGGGCTTGAAAAGCAATCTCACTTTTCAGTATTGGCAGCAGGCTGAAGAAATAGGAACATGGTGTGCTGAGCTCCTGGGTAGAAGAAATGTTTTCTTCCAAACCATAACAACCTTTTTGGCTATCTGAAGAAGTATGTTCAAACTTCCTTGCCAAGGAAAGGTGGGATACTAGCCAGTTACTACATGAAGGCTTTGAAGATGGAGGGAATAAAAAAAGGGGGAAAAATTAAAGAGGAAAATCTTCTTGTTCCCAGATGGGTAGCTAAGGTGTAACCATTCTTCTCTCTGTTTTGGGATCAGAAGCACAAATTGGCCTGATAAATGAATTTTTTTTTTTTTTTTTTTTAGTTCTTTGTCTCAGATGTTGTGTCTGGTTTTCGCATGACTGCAAGGTTTTAAAATAGGTCCAGTTAGTTTCCAAGAGTGCCTTCAGGTGGTATTTCTGATTTGTACATGGTTCGGGACCAAGATCTTTGAAAGTTCATGCACACTACAATTTGCTATATTTGCAAACTAGAGTCTGCACACTATAATATGATTTACTATAGGTAAATCAATCAAAACTCTACCTGATATTCCTGACTTAATGAGGAGAAGAGGCAAGACATAATTTTGGGGAAGAAATCAGGGATTCTGGGGGAAAACAGGAACATTATTTTGGCATAAATGATACAAATGCACATGTGTATTAGTAATAGAAATTGTCATTTGCAAACAACTGCTTCCAGAAAAAAAATAGTGAAAACTTAGGTGGAAGTTGGAGGAAAATTGGGGAGCTGTAGAAATATATGCATGCTATTTATTTTTTCTAATCCTTAGAGAAGCTTCTTTCAATCAAGACAATTACTCAGGATAAGCTCAGGGGAGCACTGGTTCTTACACATTGAAACATGAAACAACGTTCTCATAATGTGAAGCTCCTGTGAAATCTTAAGGTCACAAAAAGTGAGCCTTATATAACAAACCTTGGGGGAGAGGATATAAAAGCTTGATGGGTTTGAATGTCAAAGTCTGGTGTCCACTCACTGCTTAGATGTTGCAATTGCTTGTTTTGGAAGGAATGTACTTTTGAGTATACTGAGCACACTATTTTAAAGACTAGAGCTCTCTTTAATAAGCAATATTTTGTTACCCCAGAATTTTATTATATCAGACTGATCTTTAAATTATGTTTTCTGTTATTAGAGTTTGACCTAAACTCCAAAATAGCTCTATTATGTCCAGTGACCTCATTCTGATCAGGTTTACAGGTCAGCAGTGAATTAAGCAGCTGCCTTCCTGCTAATTAATCCTATTTAGTTAAAGAACTGGTAGACTGAATTATCTTATCTCTGTTGAAAGGAAGTTTTTACATGATTGGCACCAGATTACTGTTATGAATGACAACCCTTTGCTACTCTGACATATAATACATAAGCAGAAAGGTAGAAGAGTAAAAAAAAGAGGACAGGATACAAATGCCGTCTTGTTCCTCAGGGTTTCCCTTTGACATGAATGATCAGAAGTATTAAAGCACCCAGATGGCACTTTGAAATGACACAGTCCCTGCCAGGTGAGTCCAGGTGTCTTGTCAGAAGCCCAAGTCTCCAGCTGGTGCGTCTGTAGATTGGAGAGGCAGACAAAGCCAATGGTATATTTCTGTACACAGTCCTGGTACCACTCCAGAATAGCAGTGGCCTGGCAGAATTGAAGCCCCCTGTGTGTCAGGAAGCCTCTGTCAAAATGTCTGATACTGAGATTGCACAGCTTGCTATAACTTTGAGGCCCCAGAGGAGCCTTTTTTATGTCGGGTTTTGAAATCAATGGGCTACATTAACTAAAACGACCTTGTGGAAAATACATGTGAGTACAAAAAGGGTTGAGCGTTCAATAACTATACATTAGGCAGCAGAAATGTATTTGGTGGTTCTAGTCCATGTTGGGTGAGCTGTAAATCCACCAACAGGTTTACAGCTGCTTGTCTTTTATTGCTTTTCTGTTTTCTTTTTGCCTTTTAACTTTTCACCACCATTATGCATTTCATGCCTTATGGTTTGGTCTAGAGTGAAGTGGATGAAGTGTGTGACAGGCAGGGTTCACCCTGCCCACAGGCATGTCTTAGGAGGAGGGCAGAGAGAGAGAGGAAGAAGAAGGCCGTGTTTATAAATGACCTTATTTTTACTGATCTTGACTTATCCCATGGAATTTGCAGAACTATGCCTATGAAAAGTACACATTTCATAGGACAGCAATTGGCACAGGGGAGCAAGATTAGCTGTTCTGGGGACTGCTGAACAATGGATGTATTTTTGCATGAGCAGCTCAGAATAACCCACCTGTGCAGATCCTGTGTCCCCCATCCAGCAGGCTTTACTGCGCAGAGCTGCCAGAGCCCTGGCATTGGGAGCATCTGGACACTGCAGCTGTGGTACCCAGCTTTGAACAAAGGTTGGGCAGATGCCACTCCCCGAATGCTGGCAGGAACAAGCACGGGCTGTAAAGATGTGTGTTCACTCTGGTCAGGATGAGAAGGCTCAGGGTTGGGGGAAATTCCATAAAAATGAAATAATTAGAAGTCGAATAATCCACGCAGAAAGATTATTAAATCCCAGGTCCTCTCCTAGGGGCACTGAGGTGTTTTCCTCTGTTGGATACTAACAACAAACCCAAACACTTGTGGTTTGTGCCACTCCTCTAGGATTAGAATCAGAATACTATATCCTTGGTGGATATTTCAGATGGAATGGGGAAGAAATTGACAGATGTTTAATGGTGAGTGCTGCATGTTATTCAGGGTGAGAAGGAAGTTTAGTTTTAATACTTTGGCCATCTCAGACACCAAAAGATGTATGTTAGCTAGCAAGGCACAATTATTAAATAAAAAGGTCAAATTTAGGACCTCAGCTCCACTAAAAAACTGTTTTAAGGAGCTAAGCATCTCTCATTTCTCCTCTAAAGGACCACTGCTGGCTAAAGAGTGACCATGGTGTCCAAGCACATGAGGCCCAGGCCTTAGGTAGGCATAACTAAAAACAAAAGGCGATGAGGAGCTCTTTACCTGGATTATCAGTAGGCTGACCATAATGTAGCAAGTCTTTTAATGCTAAGAAAAGGTACCGATACCTGAATGCAAAATGATACGTTAAATTACATGTTTTGTGATTAATTGCTAATGTATTCTAGTGTCCAAAACTAAAGAGCCTCTATTCAACAACACAAGAGATATGTGAAGTTAATCTTTTCTGCACTAAATTTGTATTGAAAGACCACAGAAAGTTCCATTTCTTTATACAGGAATACAAACACATACATCAGAAAAAGAGATGATGAATAAGAGAGACTTAGAACACATGAAAAAACTTTAGCTGCTGGGTGACTGCTCTTTGTCTGGGCTGTGTCTGAGGGCTACAAACATTTTCTTCATTAGGGAGTACAGAAGGGTACTCTTAAATATAGGGCATTTGTGCAGCAGTAAAAAGCAGGAATTCAAAAATGTTGTCATTAAAAAATTAATTTTTGCAAAAATAAACAGGAAATCAGATTCTTGACATTTCATCATCATCCTTTCTATGTGGCTGGAGTCAGTCACTTCTGCCTTTGAGGAGCACACGTTCGCTGTGCTACACTGTATGATACAGCCTAACGAGTGCACAATACAATTAATTTGAGCTAAGCTGAGCTAAGTATACCCAAGCACACTTCTGGCTTTCATCACGTGCAGTTAAAGCACCAACCTATTCAGTTGTAAAATGAGTGCCTGGGTGTTTTTTCATGCTTCTATATCCTAAGATGATCTGTGAAAACCAAAGGAGTCAGTTCTGTACTGCATGGCTGCCTACCACACAGACTTACTGAACAATCTATTCTGGAACTCATGTACTTCCAAATGACACATAAACCTTTAAGCCTTAAACCAAGTGACTGCACATTTACTGGCATGGTTATTTTTAATTCTCCACCTCATTTTGCACCCCAACTATAATCTCATGCCTGGCAAATTGGGATGATCTGGCTTAAAAGTTCAGCTGCAGCCATGTTAAAAAGACCAGAGGAAATGGATAGCTCATCTCTGGAAAATGCAGCCCCTTGGAGTAATGCCAGAACTCCTTAAAAACAAATCAGCTCAGGATTACAGTAGAGGCAAAATGGGGAAATCACTTCCAGGCTGTATTTTTGTCCCACTACTCCCATGCTGTTGTTAGCAGAGAGCAGTTTCGCCCATCCCTAGCTTTGTGCATTGTCCGGGTGTGGTGTTTTGAAGGGCATGTGAGAATCCTGTGCCTTTAGCACATGAGCATGTAAACAATCAGAGGCAAATACTGCTAAGTAGAGTAGCTGCTGGAAGTGCTGCGGGAAGCCTCCTGGCGCTTCCATCCCAGTCCCCGGCACGCCGCCCATGGGAGAGAAAACGTAGGAGGAGGCAGCCAGAGATGAAAGCTGGCAGAGCAGCTGCAGCTGCTGTCAAAGCAGAAATGGCATTGGTATTTTCCTCAGCTAGATCTGGGTTGCCTTTGCTCCTGGCGACCACCTCTTCCACCAGCCCACTCTCCTAAGCCTCAGGGCTTCTTCCTCTATCTGCCTGCTCACCTGCCCTGCTGCTTGCTTTGGGCTTCTCTTTGACTTGTCATGGGGTCAGTGGAGATGCAATGGGGGATGCCAGAGCCCCTGCCTCTTCCCAGGACTGGCACAAGAAAGACTTGGGGCTTCTTTGGCCTCTGGGCACAACCAGGGCAAGCGTGGTTAGTAATTAAACACTGAGCTTCTGTGAGACTGAAATTTAGGTGTGGAAGGTGGTGAGTGATGAGAAGCTGCACACTTTGGTTAACAGGAACACCAAGTCACTTTGCCTCTAGGGGATGGCTGCTTTTAAGAAGTTTCTGGTCTACTTACAAAGATGATGTGATTTAAGACAGATGCTGGAAGGATGTGTGCAACACCGGCGTTTATTGCCCATCCGCTGCTTAGCAGCAATCAAGGTGCAATTGTTCAGAGCAACAAAGAGCTGTAAATTATGCGGTGGATATTAACATCATAGACAGGTAAAAATGTATTATCTGCCTCAAGCTGGCACACAGTGTGATGTAAGCAGCAGAAAAGGAATAATGCACCTCTGCTTCCTTGCTGTGGATTATGATGTTGGATGGCTGGAAGAGCAACACCTATCACAGGAAGCTTTCTTATATGAAGCTGCCTCATCAGTGGGCTCACCAGAGACACAAGACTCCTACCAAAAAAATGTCCTCGGATTGTTGGGAAGAGACTGATGGGGAATCAATCCTTTCACATAGAGAAATTCTGCATACCACCTCAAGAAATAATCCAGGGTTGTTTGTGGGGCCTTCTGTGTAAAAGCAAAGATTGTCTCTTCATAAAATTCTCTGTAGGTAGAGCCAAAATCCTTCCCCTATGATTCTAGTAGGAATCATAGCAACATTTGGCATGTGGAATAGAAATCTTCCTCTGAAGCTCTGCATTAGTACAACAGGTCTCCAGGGTAAAGCAGTATTTGGAATTCAGTGGCAAATGAAACAAATGTTATGCTGATAAATAAGAACCTCTGGGGGTCAAATTTGAAAACAAAGACTATTTTTTCAGTAGAGGAACAAGAAATAGACTTAAAATATTCCCACACCACTTACTCTGGTTTCACTTACCAGGCCACCTTGGAGGACTGTAAAACTTGACAGCACTTTCAGGTGCACAGTGGTACAGTCACAAGAAATTCCTTAATGTTGGGGAAAAAGGCTTGAGGAGGAGTCTGGACTGCAAGGGAGCTGAGTCTGTTGCTCAGGATAAGATTAGGTTTGGATATGAATAGGAGGCAAGCTTAGGGCTCTATTTCAAAAGGATGAAATTTAACAAACTGTTCGCTGCATTTTGGCTCAGATAAGCAACATCAAGACTGGAAAGGAAGGTTCCATTCCCAGTTCAGCACCTTTTTACAAACCCAGTGGTAGGTTGAGGTTACACACTGATGTGTGATGACTACTCCTAACTCCTTAGCAGAGCCCACCTGAAGGTTTGCATGTCCAAGGAACCTGTCCAGGAAAAAAAGAGAGCTAAAAGGACCATGTAGTGCTGCGACTAAGAGAGTTTTTGGACTTGGACTTCTAGTCTCTGCCCTTTGATCCTTGTGAGGGCTTCACAGTAAAAAAAAGAGCATAAATGTGATAGTTGCCCTTATTTTGGTGTTAATGTTATTTGTGCTGTACTATTTTTATCTACACACAAAACCAGCTTACGGTTCAGAGCTCAGCTGGGCTATTGCTGAGCTCAGCAGGATTGAGGAGCCAGAGCTGCTGCTCTGAAGAAAAGGCTGCTCCTGCCTCTTGGGAAGGGGGCAGCAGCTGATCTCCAAACTCAGTGGGAGCTGGACGTGGGAGCTGCTCTGGTCATTTCCCAGTCTGGGAAAGGCTCCTGGCTCCTGGGTCTTGCTGATTTCTGAGATCTTCAAAGGCAGTGAGAGCCATGTCTCAGTGGCACAGTTAAGTCAAGACTTCTGTGCTCTGGCAACTGCTCCTCAGGGAAGCAACAACTCTCCCGTCTGCACAGCAAGAGTCTGTAGTTCTCTCTGAGCTTAAACTGGGTTGCAGCTGCTGCTGTGCTGCTGCCCATCCCTCCCAGCAGTAAACAGTGCTGGCAATGCTCTGGTGCTGCTCGGGAAGGGCTGGAGCCCCAGGGTCCTTGGCTCGCATTGCACAAAGACTGGTGGTAACTTGCAGCTGTGGTAGGGGATGGCCCTTGATGCAGCTTTCCATTTGGGATCCTGCAGGGTCTCAGCAAGAGAACTGGCAGCAGCACAGATTGGAGCCTTCTCCTCATCAGAGGTGGCTCTCTTCTCTTCTACTGAGGTGGTGGCAGGGCATAGTGCTACAAAATAAGCTCCCTAAGGTACTGATCTGTGTAATTTTCACATTCCTGGATAAAAAATCCTTCATGGGAAAAAGAAGTCATTTTTTTTTGGCACCCATGACATGCTTTACTTTTGAATTAGGAAAAAAAATTGGTTGTTTTGTTTTGTTTTGTTTTGTTTTGTTTTGTTTTGTTTTGTTTTGTTTTGTTTGTTTGTTTGTTTTAATACCCTGGTTTTGCTTTGAAATGTACTTGATAAATTGCCTGGTTCATTTTTTCTCAGTACTCTGACTAAACACTCCTCTGTGTCATCATTATGCTCTTTGAACCCAGCATACCAAAACAGTGCATAGTATGGAGAAGTAGGTTTTCCTGTGAAAGAAAAGGAGACCCACAAAAGAAAAAAGTAGTGTGTTGTAGTTGCTGCTCTGGCAAAGTACATCATAGTATTTTGTTTCTAAGAGCAGTGCAATTGCAAACCAGGTCCTTGCTCAGCTGCTGTTGTTAGCATATAGAGAGAGGAGAATCATTAGTGGCAGGGAAAGAAGGATTAAGAAAAACAAAAAAGAAAAGAGACAAATTTGCATGTTTATTAAGATAAAGAATGGATGCCTACCAACATCTTGCAATTCTGGAAAAGCCAAGGCAGTACTAGGATTCAGGTACAATGGCAGTGTTCACCGGCCCAGCATGGTGGCATTCCATGGGCACCAGCAAAGTTATTGCTTGTTAAGACATCTGACACAAAATTTTCCAGTAGAAGCAGAGGGGGCCATCAGCTCCCCATGTCACCTCCTGTAAGATGCACAAACAGACTCTGGTACTCTCCAGCTCTTTGCTTCTTTGGATGAGTGCTCTTGCACCCTTTTGGTCCACTGCTACACAGAGTTTTGGTTGTGTTCCCACTTGCACAATCCTAACATGTTGGGTTTCATTCTTTCGTCTTCATGGCATTTTGAATCTTTGCCTTTAGGCCAAAGATCTATCCACAGAGCTCTAGATAACCAAAATCTGTTCTAGTACGTGTAATGGTTATATATTGGTTTTAAACAAGCACATTTTGGCTCCCTGGGAACAGCTAGAGATAGGCAACCTTATTCAAGAGCTGCCTGCTACCTTCAGCAGACTCAGGTGAGATGTAAAGCCATGTGGGATGAAACCTAAAGCATTCTTATTGTACCTCTATGCAGCTATTTGTCAGTATTACTTTAACAGACAGTTTTAACAGGAGCGGCATCAAATCTGGGGATTATATTTCACTTTTTTGTAGATGCTAAGAATAGCATTCTGGGAATATGCATGTCATTTTAGTGTACAGCAGATTTCAACACGAACACTCCCCTTCTGTGCCAACTTGACTTCTGACTAGGAATGTAATGCACATTTTTAACAGCAATGTTAATTGGGTAATAAAACAGTTTCAGTAGTAATCCAGTTAATTTCCAGCATTTATGGACTGTAATCTAGACAGTGAAAGGTGCCCTGGCTCTAACGGGAGTCATAGTCCTGGCAGTGAAAGCAGTTGGTAAAGCAGCATTTGTTTTGTAGTAGGTGAAACTCCATTATGGTTTTGACTCTGTGAAACCAATTCTGCCTGAATGAGAAGTAACACAATTTCTGTTAGTTCACATTGTGTATTTTCACTCTATACAGTTTGCTGTTCCAAAATCAGACCAGCTTGTTTAAATCTGAAATGATGAGTCTCTCCATCTCCCCTGAAAAAAAGGCAGAATGCTGAAATCCACTGGAGTATTCCCACGTGAGCTTAATGCATTGTAAGGTAAACAAAACATGAAAAAGTAAAATCATCATAAAATCCTACAAGTCAGAAGCAAATGGGGTTGCAGGAATGCATGAGTCATGGAACATTGCAGGGAAGTCTTTTCTATGGGGATAGAAATACTGAAGCTTTAAACTCTCCTACATACCAATGAAAAATGTGACCTCTTAAAGAAAAGAAAAAAAGGAAGAAGAAAGTCTTATTCTTGACTTCCATATGACTAGGAATACCTAAGATCTTGTATAGCTCATTTTTATCACAGTTTGATCCCAAGGGCCAACATGGGCAAAATCCCAACAATATCTGGGTGTAAAAACATAACTGAACCTGAGAGCATGGCTATTTTTTATGTAGATGACCTAGAGAAAAAGGGTTTGACAGGACCACACCATCCTAAGCTTTGCAGGCTGGGATGGCTGTCAGCCTGGCATGGAGGATTTGAGAGGTTTGCCATTTCCTGTTCTGTTTCAGCACCAGCTCTGAAAAATCCTGCTCAAAAGCAAATGGGTTTGTCTAATATAAGTTACTGTAATGTGTTGGTTTATTTAGGCTGTGAATTTCCTAGATGAGGCAGAATAGGTATTTTGATAGACAAACGTTTTGGTGCCTTGATCTCTTGGCTTGGCCAGTGGCTGTTGCAGCAATGCACATGTTGAATACTACTATTTCATTTAACATGCTCTCAGCAGCATTGCAAAAAGCCACTGGCAGGGCCATCAGAAAATCCTGATAATTTGGCCTTCTTCAAACTGCACCTTTTCAAAACATCACAATATTTAGTCCAAACACTGACTTCTTTCCCAGGATGAGTAAAACATCTTTCCAGTAAAATCTGGCAGAAGGAAAATAAAACTAATAAAAGAGTAGTACTTTGAAAGCACAATGATTTCTTTTATTTTTCTCTGGTTTTCATTTTAGTCAAAGAACATTAGTATTGATTACTCCACCAGTCAATGATAATTCTAGTATTGATTCCTAGTATTGATTATTCCATCACAAAATGTCAAACACAGAAATAAATTTTGGAAATAAATCATTGTAAACTATAGAATATCAAGGTACTAGAAGACTACTTTGTGCATGCATGCAAGAGAAAGACAAAGCCCTTGGGGGAAAAAAAAAGTTTAAATCAGATTTGAATACTTTTATGAGAATAAAAAACAAAAACAAAAACAAAAAGCATGAAAACCCCAACAAAAACAGACTTTGAGCTCTGCTTCCACACCCATGC
Organism: Nicator chloris; assembly: GCA_013400495.1. NCBI lineage: Eukaryota > Metazoa > Chordata > Aves > Passeriformes > Pycnonotidae > Nicator > Nicator chloris. The sequence goes on along the minus strand of WAAE01014332.1, from coordinate 46,645 downwards.
TCAAACTTTGCCCAGACTAGTTCTGAGGACAGATATGAATCAAACAAAATTTGGAATGGATAGCAAGTGTGTCTGGTATAGACAAGACCTTAAGAGTTTATTTTGAAGGTACTTTATTCTGTGATATTGTCAGTAACAGTACTAGTCCTTTTGGTACTCAAAAGCACTTCTAGCAAGTCTCCATTCACTGTTTCCATAGTGAAAAGTAATTTTCGGATTGTGTATGTGCGGTGCAAGGCTGAGGCTGGGCTCTGTTCGAATCTGATGACTTTGTGTTAGTTCCCAGGACTTCCCACCCATGTCAAGCTCTCTGAACTTTTGTCCTGTTGGCTGATGGCTCCTTGAGCTCTGCAGTCTCTGCTCTGGGGCAGCAAGCAGCAGAGAAGAGCCGTAGCACACTCAGCACTCCGGTGGGTTGCCCAGCCGAGCAGCAGGGGAGTGGGATGGAGCCGGCAGCCGCCTGGAACACCTGCCAGCAGCTGCACATGGGGGGATGAGGAGGGAGGGAAATGGGGACAGCAGCCTGCATTCTCCTGAAATTTGGTATCTGGAGCTGAGCTGATACATTCACGTGCTATCTGGGTGGAAAACAACTATGAATATTCTTCAGTCCTATAGCTGCTGTTTCCAGCAAGATAATTGTGTAGCAACACAGTGAACAACATAAAGAACTTTTCCGGTGATTGCTGCCCAGCAATGTCTTTCCATCTCAACAGAGAGCAAAATTTAGGTCAAGATCTCATTTTTAGTGTTTTAGTTGCCGTTGGCCTCTGTATGGGATAGGGTAAGCCAGCTGTGCTAAGGCACTTTTGAGCAGAGACAGAAAGAGCTGCTGTGCCAGCCCTGGGTGGGAAGCTGCACTGCTGCTGTATCCCTGTGCTACCGTCAGCATTCCCACTGCAGCCAGGGCTGCCAAGGGGCCCCAGGGCTCCCCTTGCACAGCCTGTTCATCCACATTGACACACTGCACATTCAGCCACCTGGAAATTGTGGGTCTTGATGTCCATCTTGCTACAGACCACTGCTTTTTTACTATTCGGAACATCTATTTGCATTTTTAACATTGTCAAAAAGACGTAGCAAAATCATCATGATGGTACCTGCTGCTTGTCTCTCCAATAGGAATAACTGCTCTTAATAGAAAAAAATAAAAGCAAGGAGGAATGACATTACCAAACTTTTCACTACACAATTGTGATAAAATTGTGTTGTACCTTTTTTTCTGAACTCCTTATGAGGCTGTTTTTTGGACTTCCTAGACTTCTTTGTTCCTGTCAAATCAATGTTTTTAATGTGTAGTAATGGCAGCAGTATTGATGTTTGTTAGGTTTTTAACAAAAACAAACACATCTGTCTGAGTCAACACTAGTTTTTGGACTGAAGTAGTCTTCCTGCTCAGTAGTGAATCCCCTGACTGTCTGTAGGTAACACATGTTGGCAGTGTTGGCAAAGCAGCTCTGTCACACAAACTCAGTTCCTCTTGGAAAAAACTAAACTGGAGGTTTTGCCCCTGCTGGGCACCAAACAAGAGCCAATTCCTAGACTAGGCATAGACGAAGAGTCACAGTTTCTGGCTCTTTTTTTCTGCCAGAAAGACCATGTTCCTGTTACAGGCACCACATCTTGGGCAGAAGGGAGGCATAACTACATTACAGTCACAGTTGATGTAGTTCAGTCAATAAAATACTTAAATTCCTAAATTCAGCAGAGCTCACGTGGAGAGTACACTCTGCTACGTGGCCAAGCTGAATGAAGAACTCACACTGAGGACTTTATTAGGCAAATATACACAAATGCATACATAAGAGACATATTTATTGCTATTAGTTTTCATTTGTTCTAGAGCAAGACTGAGAGTATGGGTGAGATGAAGGGACTAATTGAAAAATATTGTGTGAACATAAAGACATGATTCACATCACACATCTTGCGTTCCTACTAATTGCTTGGGCAGCACAAACAACCTGAGTGAGTAATACGACCAAAATTCTGTCAAAGAATTACTGCTCACATTGACAATTTCAAAAAAAGCCCACCTTTTCCTTCCAAAAGGAAGTTTGTCATTAAAGGGACAGAGTGTGTTCATGAGCTGAATTAATGCTTTTATTAGCAGCAGCGTTACCAGTATCAGTCATAATTAGAATAATTATTGTAACTCATACAAATAAATTTCTCATAATGTAATCTACCCTAATTCAAATTCTTGCTACAATTCTTAATGACTTCTACTGATTTAAAGTGATGTGGGCTTTCACATTCAAGTAGGGAAGAGGAGCAAAAAATCCATAGTGTATATATATCCTAGGTCAAGTACTGCATTGATAGAGTTCTTTTTCTCTTCTATTTGCACAGTTCCTTTAAAATATACATATAATATACCCTTTATCTGGTGTCCATTAATTAGGGGAAGAGAAGTGAAAAGAATTGCACATCAGTGCAAGTAATTCCTAATCTATAAAAGAGTGTAATGATTAATATCCTTTGAACATATCTGAACTGAAAAAACTTAAATGCAGTGATTCTGACTGGAAACGATTTCCTCTCTTCTTGTGAGTGGGAGGTGATTTGCAGGTGCTTACACCAAGAAAGGGAGGGTGAGGTGAGGACTGGGCTTGGCTAGCCCTTTTCCTTTAGCAAAGCCCAGCAGTGTAAAGGTCTTCCTCCTCCTCCCTGCCTTTAGTAAATCAGTGTTCTCCACGATGAACTTCTGCCCATTTTTCAAGTGGGCAAGCGATAGCAACTTGAGAGGTCAAAAGTCACACTTCATGGGGAAATGAAACCAGATCCACATAAAATAGCATTAAATCCTACTGATCAGTGTAAATGCACTGGTACATTCTGCAGTATTCAAAACACTGCTAAAATTTCATTGCAACATGCTGAGAAATGCAAGTTAAATGAAATGTTGGTTACTCCCAGACAGGAAGTTGTCTCAGTCTCTTGGAGCTGGCCTTGCTTAATACGGGATGAGCATCCAAGTCTGATCTTTGTCCTTGCTCTAGCAATCAGTAATCCAACTGATTGCTGATAATGATAATTTGCTTATAAATAAGGTGACAGTTGCCCCTTTTGAAAGATTAAATCATGTGCCCTAGTGAACTGTGGTTCACCTGAGTGATGCCAGTCTGGGAATGGGGTTATGCTTTAACCTCTCCGAGCTTCCTAACTACACAGGGAGAGCAGTGATGCCTCAGTGCTGCAGGCAGGCAGCCCCCGTGCTGGGACCCCTGTGAGCGAGCCCCTGCCCAGGGCTGTCACCTGCCTGGGCCTGGCGAGCCCCGGGCGTCCCTCTGCCCTGCAGGGAGACGGGCAGTGCTTGTCGCTCTCCTCTCGGGATGCATGGTCAGTGTGAGGAGATGCTGCTGTTCCTGCACCCGGCGGAGAGTGAGGGCTCCCTGTGCCCAGCAGCAGTAGTCAGTGGTCCAGGTTCCCAGCAGCCAGTCGCAGGCTCCCCTCAACAGGCTCCTCTGCCAGAGGGCCGTTTAGTCCGAATATTTATTTTATATAAAGGAATAAGTTGGCAAGCCCTATTCAATATGCTGGCAGACGTACAATGTTCTCTTTCTGCTGTTAAGATGCAGTCACTTGTACACATTCGGATTTTAAAAGCTTTTTTTTTTTTCGTTTTTTGCTGTGACACATCGACACAGAGCAATACAAACACTTCTATCGCGCCGTGAGTGGCAGGGAAGGGGGCGGCGGTGCCACACGGCGGGGCACAGGGTGGGGTCAGCCCCGCTCCGTGTCTGCTCCGGAGCGAGGAGCCGACACGTGCTGCTGAAGCCGTGGGGAATGTGGGCAATGGATCAAAGCCCGAGCCGCCCCCGGCCCCCCCGCCCCGCCCCGCGGCAGCCGGCAGGGGGCGCCCTTGGCCCGCGCTGCGCAGGCCGGCGCGCCCCGACGGGGCGGGCGCAGCGCGGCGGGACCCCCGCCCGGTGTGCGGGGTGGGATACGGCGTGTCGGGCTAGGGGCTTCCCGAGCAGCCCCACACCCCTGATGCCATCCCGGGGCGGGAGAAAATGGGGGTCGCGCTAGAAACGTGGGGAGGGTACAGTAAACCCCGTCGGGCTGTGTCGCCCACCCCCCCCGTTTTCGGCGAAGTGCGCGGTTGAGGGAGCCGCGCGTCACGTCTCCGCGCAGCCCCCTTAGCCCCTCCTGCCGCGCGTCACAGAGCTGCGAGCGGTGACGCAACACCGTCCATGACCCCCCCGTGTCCCCCAGCACTGCATCCTTCCGCGCAGCCCGCTGTCTACACCGCGCTGGTGTGCGCGGGGTGCGCACTGGGGCGGTGGCGGCCCCGGGTGCTGCTGCGTGCATCGGGTATGTGCGCTTAGTCTGTTTTAAATAGTATGTATATATTTTAAATGGTATCTGTCTTGAAATACCATGGATATGCATTTAGTGTCTATATGTATTTTTAATAATAACTATATGTATGCGTATGTACGTAACAGGTGAAAAACAAGCAGATGCATTAATCGTTATTGAAAAGGCAAATAAAATATATGAGTATGTTTATATAACGTGCTTGTCTTTCACGTCATTTTTACGGCTCCGCGGTTACCCAAGTCCTACTCTATAGGCAGGATGCTCTTCTGGAAGGCACCGTGTCCTCCCTGGTCTTCGAGATGTCTTTTTCCTCCCGTCGCCGGCGAGGAGGGCGGGCGGGCACGGGGAAAGGGGCCGGGCCGGAGCCGGGCAGGCACGGCGTGATGCCGCTGCGCTGCCGCAGGCGGCTCTGGAAATCTCGGTCAGGAGCCGAGCGGCACAGACCACACGGCCCGGGATCCTCGGCATCTGCTTGGAGAGGGGCCCTTGCCAAATTCCGTCGCTCTGGTATGAAGTTTGGCTGAGCCTGGGATGACCGAGAATGTCGGGGGGGAAGGGAGGTAGAAAAGCAAAGAAAAAAAAAATCGGGAATGAATGGCAGCGCGGAGCTGGGTACCCCCGGGCGCGCATCTAAGCACGGCAGGAGCGGGAGGGGCCGCGCCCCGCTCGGGGCAGGGAGCGCTGCTGCACTTGTTGCCTCCCGGGAGCCGTGTGGGGGAGGCTGCGCTGCGCTGCGCGGGTCTCCCGGCGCGGGGCGGCCGC
>WAAE01014332.1:0-41252 GCA_013400495.1 Nicator chloris | reverse complement strand
GCTGGGCGCTCCGCTGGCGCGGGGGGGCGGGCGGGAGGGCGGCCCGCGGGTGCGCGGGGTGTGGGCGGGCCGGGGGCACCGCCGAGGCCGGCCATGCAGATACAGGGGGCGGGACGCGGGCGCCGTGACTCGGAGCCCCGGAAGCGCGGAGAAACCCCGTATAAAAACTACTGGGGACCTTTCCCGGCCAGAACTACGAAAGCTCCGGAGACGGCGGCAGCCTGCGGCGGCAGCGAGCGGGGCGGCCTCTTGGGCGGTGCGGGGCGGCCTCTCCGTCGGCGCGGGGCGGCCTCTGCCCCGGCGGGAGCGCGGAGAGCGGCGCAGGCAGCGGCGCTGCAGGTCGGGCACCTTCCCTTATCCTGCAGCACCACCTGCCTCCGGGGGGCTTTTTCTCCTCCCCACCCCCCATTTTATTTATTTATTTATTTATTTTAATCTAGTCAGTAGGTGCGTCCCCCCGCTTCCCCACGGAAAGAGACGGCCGCAGGGGAACGGAGCTCGGGTGCCGGGTGCACGCCGCTGCTGACCGCTGGCTTTTTCTCTTTTGCCAGGCGCGGAGAGAGAGAGGCCCCGGGGGGCCGGCGGGGAGCCGGAGCGGTGCCTGGATCCAGCCCGGGGAGGCGGCGGCCGCTCACCATGGCAGACGATGAGAAGGCCGGCGGGAGTTCCGCGGACGGCGGCGAGAGCGCGCAGTGCAATGTACTGAGCTGGGAGCAAGTGCAGCGTCTGGACCGCATCCTCAGCGAAACCATCCCCATCCACGGCCGCGGTAACTTCCCCACGCTGGCCATGCAGCCTCGCCAGATCGTCAAGGTGGTGCGGAGCCGGCTGGAAGAGAAGGGTATCGGCCTGCGGGACGTGCGGCTGAACGGCTCGGCCGCCAGCCACGTCCTCCATCAGGACAGCGGCCTGGGCTACAAGGACTTGGACCTCATCTTCTGCGCCGACCTCAAGGGAGAAGCCGAATTTCAGACTGTGAAGGACGTGGTCTTGGACTGCCTCTTGGATTTCTTACCCGAGGGGGTGAATAAGGAGAAGATCACGCCTCTCACACTCAAGGTAAACCTGCCCTCTGCCCAGACGCCCGGAGCGGGCAGGTGTGAGAGCCTGCCTGCAGCGAGTGGGCACCTTTCCCCTGGGGATGGAGTGCTGCGCTCAGGAACTCAGCTCCCCCCCCACACCCCCGCGACCCACAGGAACCCCGAGCGATTTATTCACCCCATGCTTAAAACCGAGGAGGAGTTTATAGTGAAGCGCCTGACCGGGGCTCGTCAGGATTAATTAGCTTTTTTCTCCCTCCCGGTTGATTTGCTGGGAGCGTTGTTTTACTTGGGGCGTGTGCCAGGCACTGCACATCTCTCTCCCAGCTCGGTTCGGAGGCAGCTCGGTGTGCTGGCCCCGGTTCTCGGGTGCACGGGGAACTTAGATGGATTTAACATCTGCAAGAAGGAAACCCTGTCCGCAAGGCATGCTTCCAGGTGTGCTGATTGCCCCAGTGGGGAGGCATATTCCCTCTTCTAGAAGACACTTTGCTTGAGTTGATTAGGCTGAATCCAAATACTTTCAGATTTTTAGAGGGATTTTTTTTTTTTTAATATGGGACTGGTTTATGCAACCTGCACTGCTAGGATTGAGGGGAATGAACATTTGCTAACTTGTTTTTTTGGGAAGTAGAGAGAAAAGTGAAAACCAGTCAATAAGATTTATTTTATCAGATCGTAATAGTGACCTTCTGCGTATGGGTGCAGGCATATTTGGCAGGTGACCCATGGACTTAGTCTGTAGATGTATTTAGAACTGACTGAGCAAGGTAGCATTGCTATATGCTTTCCTTACACGGCACAGTCCCAGCAGGACACCCTTCCCTGTCATACCCTTACAGTGACAGCATTTTGAGCTCTCACATTAAGTACTTATTCTCTAGTTTGTATCTGCAGGCTTCATGAAATCTTTTATGAAATGCAAGTATTGGGGGTGAGCTTGGGAGGGGTGAGCAGATGCAGTGAAGGAGAAATTTCTTGGATCTTTGTCTTGATTTGCTCATTTTGTCTTTCTGATTATAGGAGGCTTATGTGCAGAAAATGGTAAAAGTATGCAATGATTCAGACCGATGGAGTCTTATCTCCCTGTCCAACAACAGTGGCAAAAATGTGGAGCTGAAATTTGTGGACTCTCTGAGGCGGCAGTTTGAATTCAGTGTCGATTCCTTTCAAATCAAGCTGGACTCCCTGCTGCTTTTTTATGAGTGCTCAGAGAATCCGATGACTGAAACTTTTCACCCAACTATCATTGGCGAGAGCGTTTATGGGGATTTCCAGGAAGCCTTTGATCACCTCTGCAACAAGATAATTGCTACCAGAAACCCAGAGGAAATCAGAGGAGGCGGTCTTCTGAAGTACTGCAACCTTTTGGTAAGGGGCTTTAGGGCAGCCTCTGAATCTGAGATTAAATCCCTGCAGAGATACATGTGTTCGAGGTTTTTCATTGACTTCTCAGACATTGGCGAACAGCAGAGAAAGCTGGAGTCCTACTTGCAGAACCACTTTGTGGGATTAGAAGACCGCAAGTATGACTATCTCATGACCCTTCACGGTGTGGTGAATGAGAGCACAGTGTGCTTGATGGGACATGAGAGGAGACAGACTCTGAATCTGATCACCATGCTGGCCATCCGGGTCCTAGCCGAGCAAAATATCATCCCCAACGTGGCCAATGTCACCTGCTATTACCAGCCAGCCCCATACGTAGCAGATGCCAACTTCAGCAATTACTATATTGCCCAGGTTCAGACGGTGTTCCCTTGCCAGCAGCACACATACTCTACTTGGCTGCCCTGTAATTAAGAACCGAAATTAGTAGACCCCGTGGAGAGAACTTTTTCCAAGATGTAGGAAGGGGCGACGGGTCCCTCTGAAATGGGGTGTTTTGTGCAATGATGATCTGCTCTAGTTCTGAAGCTTGAGACAAGCTTGTGGTTCTTCTAATAATTAATGGGAGCATGATCAAGAAAGAACCCCAAAATAATTGGATCCTACCCCAGAGCACAAGAGGCCTGTCATTAAAAGCAACCAGCTTCTCCTGAAATAAGTGAGGGAGGAATGCTTGATGACAATATGGGTTGGCAATATCTGCTCCCATAGCTTTGGCATAGTGAAGGTGGGAAAGCCTTATTTTCTTTTCTTTTTATTCTTACTCTAGAATGGGATCTGTAAAAGGGAGAATATGAAAGAAACAAAACAAAAAAAACAACAAAAGAAAAAAAAACTTCACAAAAAAGAGTTCTATATATATTCAGGAGTTAAAAGTTAGAGGCATAAAGCAGAGATAAGCTGAATAAAGTTGTATATTGGAATTACTGCATTTGGGGCTTGCAGCAAGTGCCGTCTATGGATTGACCGTGTAGAATGTATAGCTTGCTTGACTAGAATGCTTTACCAGAAACAGCTTGCTCCAAATGAACAGTAGTGGATTGGTACAGTTATAAAAACAGAAACACGTACGATGACAAAGTCCATTATTTCCAGCTGTGTGCATGCCTCACATTTTAAAAATGTGAGAATGCTGGAAAACCAGCTGTGGCAAGAAGTATATACTTAAGGACCAAAGATTTCACAAAAAAGTTATCCAAGCAAAGAAGATACAGTAGAGTATATATATATAAATATATATATATGTAAAAGGAGATGTTCCTATATTTGTACACACCAATAGTAATCAAAAGTGCCTGATGCCTTCATAGAATTTGAAGTGAGAAAAAAAATATAGTTTTGTGGTTTAACCATGCATTTTGTTTTATCAGGGACACAAGGATAAAAAAAAAACAAACCAACCCATAAGCTTGTGAATAAGTGGTGGAGGAAATGCCCTATTTTTTTTCTTGGCAAATACCTGTATAGAGTTAATGTTTTGTCGGTGTGCTATTATCCTAGGTACGTGTGTGTATGTGTGTATATATGTTTGTGTGTGTATATATGTACATGTTATTGGTGTATATCTATATATATACACACACAATATATATTAATGTGGTCTAGGAAAATGTAGCAATTAAGGAATGTTTAAATAAAGTACTACTTGTTTTCCAGTTTGCAACAGGATTTCATAGGACAGTGGGCACCTTGCAGTGAAATTTTAACCCACACCTGAGAAATTGGAGTAAATGAACCAGTCAGGATTAAGGTGGGATTCAGATAATGTCTTTGGTTGCAAGAACAAGGATTACAGTAATTCAGTGGGTTGCTTGTGAGCCATAATAATTCCACAGATGGAGAAACATATGACTAGTTGATTTTTTTTAACTGTTTTGTACTGTAATGCCATTTTGACATTTAACCCACTAATGTTGTGACTGCATACCTCCATGATGTGTAATTTCAGTGGAACGTGGATCAAAGATAGGTTTATTTAAACCCCCTGACAGCTAAAGAATATTGTGTTAGTTGGTAATTTGAACACTAATTGTTAATATTTAAAGGAGTATTTTTAATAGAATGCATTATGCATTCCAGGACCACTAGAATTTAGCAAATGTGAAATGAACCCTTTTTAAGAGTGTTGCACGATTGCTTAAAATTATATTTTATATATATATTATATATATATATTTTTATGCAAATATTAAACATCTTTGATCTGGTTGTCACACTGCATTTACAATTTTAGTACTGTACTTTATTTAAATGGAATCACTTTACATTGGAACAATAGCTATTCACTTTCATTTCCTCTCCCGAAAGACCAGCGGGGAAGGGGGAGGGGGGAACCAACCTCCGCTGCTGTTTTCACTTCAGTGCCATCTCTGAAGGTGTTAAATTCTTTGTTGTGCTTTGAAATCCTAATGGCTAAATGACACTTGACTCCGATATTTTGCTTTTTCTTTCTGAGGGGAAAAAAAAAAAGGGAATTCAGGCTTTTGAAGGAAATCCGTCTGTGCCCTGCCTGATCGCAGGTACTGGCGTTGGAGTCAGGGGCAGAGAGGGAGAGGACTCGTGTCCTGGCAGTGTATTTTCCCTATGGAGCGAGTGAGGTACATCTATTTTTGTCGCGCTTTGTACTTTTCAGTCTGCAGGCACTTTAATAGGAACCCGATTTGTTTACTGAAGCACCTTCCCTGCGAGTCCTTCAGGAAACTTTAAAGCTGGTCCATTGCCATTCCTGGCATTGACGTGCAGACCTTGTCCCCTTGTTCCCTTCCTTTGGTGCTGGCTGCAGCCTCCCACGGGCTCCTTGTCCCAGCGAGGTTCCCTCCAGCGCCCCGGAGGGTCCGGGCCGGTGCTCCTGGCCCGATGGCTCCCCTTACCTCCTGCTCCTGGTTTGCTAGCGGAAGCGAGTGGAGGGCTGGGGAAATAGGATCAGCTGGTAATGTGGTATGTCATCTCTCCCACAACTATTTACAGCAAATAAATGAGTCACCCTCTCTTTGAAAGGGTTTGAGAATCTATAGCTGTGCCACAACCACAGAATGCTGATAATACATGATATAGTGCTGTTTTCCTTTGGAGGACCCTTTATTTTTGCCATTGCTTAAAAGAAAGTTTTAAATTACTTCCTCTCAGCTCAAATCTTATTGTGGGTTGGTTTTTTTTTTTGATTGACAGCAGCTAGTTACCTTGTAGTGCATACAGCAGGGCTCTGAGCTAAACTGCACCTTTTGGCGTTTGCATTTTGATACATATATAATATGTTTTTATATATATTATATAGGTATTCCAGATCTGTTTTACATATGTTAATGATCAAGTGGTGGAACTGGTGGAGCTTTGTTTTATATGTGACTGGTGGCTTAAAATGTGCCTGGTGTTAGAGGTGGGAAGAAGGCGTGAGTTCAGGCCAAGAGTAAAATAAGAACCCCTTTTCAAAGCTGGTTTATTTCTGTGGTTTGCACACCTTTCCCTCCATAAAGTCTGACTTCTTTTTAACTGTTTTTTTTCCCCTCCTCTTCAGCACACTGGTACTTTTAAAGTTAATAACCGTGTTCTTGCTTTGTAGACTTGATCTATCCCATCCAATCAGCTGTAAGGTTAGAGCTTGTGCTACAGAAGACAGTGCCCCTTTTAAAGAGCTGAACTGATTAAAGACATTGACCTGATTACAGTAACACTGTTTGTGCCACAGCTGAATTTCCTGCTAACCAACAGGGCGCTAAGCTTGGTTAAATGTAAAGATCGTGAAACAACCAGGAGATTTTAAACGGCATTTTTTCTTCTTTTTTTGTCCTTAGATGTAGCTATCCTCTCAAATGCAAGAACACTTATCCTAAAAATAGAAGGGCAATTAGAAGACCAAAAAGATGATATTTTTCTAGTTTCTCGTATTGCACTTAAAATACTTTTTATCTTGCACAAAGGCCTTCACACAAATCCTCTAAACAGCTGTTACTAAATGCTTGGTTTGCATCACATCAGAAGCTCCTACCGGTTCAAAAAAGGCGCATTTTTTAATTGAGAAAATGAAATGTGTTAGATAAAACTGCACAGAAAAGGAAAAATTGTATTTGCATATTCAGCTCCTATTTGAATATATTCTTTTGTATGGTTTTCTTTATGCAGAGAATTTCCCTTGCAAGAAAGAAAATCAGTGTACTGTTTTGCTGTTGTAATAGTGGTTTGCTAACAAAATAAATAGTAAAAAAAATAGCCTGCAAATTTCAAGACAGCTTGGCTAAAGGCACTGCAGGCTCCTGCAGTCTGTAGGAGTCTGTGCAGATTTGCTTTCCCTCAAATTTCCTTACAACTGTTGCCTTCTGCAAGGCATCCTGTTGCAGCAAACTGCTCCTTGGATTGCTCTTTTGGAACATTTTGACTATAGGCTTTGTCACAGAAAAAGAGCTGATGGAAAACAGACTCTAGAGGGAACAGATTGTGAATTTTGTTTACAGCATCCAATATTTGGATTTTTTTTGTAAATAAAAAGAAGTTATTTTTTTCTATTGATTTGTGTCTGCTGTCTTCCGTGTCTGAAATAGCTCTGGCCTGCTCCTACTGAATACCAAGTTCGCTTTCATTAAAAGAGGACAAGGGCAGCACTTTTCTGAGAAGGGTAGCGTTCGGCTGCTTTCCGATTGGAGCACAGAACATTTTGAAAAGCCCTGCCTTGTGCCAGCCGAGTTTGGCTGGCTGTACTCAGCTGCAGAGGAACCTCCCCAGCCACTGCCAAAAATACGCACTCCAGCACCAGTTGGGCCGTGCAAATGGTCCGGAACACGAAAATGAAGCAGCGCCCTGGCAACCCCACGCCCTGAGTGCCCTCCCAGTTTAGGTCGCGGGACCGCGGCTTCGCGACACCGGCTGCCATCGCTGCACCACGAACCACCACGCTGGCAGGAATGTGGGGGTCCTGCTGTGCTTGAGGCGCATTTGGTAGGGGCTGGCGTCTCCACCTGACCAATTTGGTAGGTCCAGGGGGCAGCGGTGTGCTGCTGGCTGGGTGTAAAGGTGGTGCCAGCTGTAGCGGGTGGGGTGCTGCAGGTCCTGAAGTTTGGGGCACTGCTGGGGAGAAGGGATGCACATGCCTGGTTGATTCAGCTGCTGAATCAGTCCACTTCTTCTGCAGATTCAATGTTTACTCTTCTTCCCTGCCCTACAATGCTGCCCTTGTCAGCAGAGGTATTTTCTGTTTTCTGTGTTTACAGGAGAGATGCCTCAGTAATGAAGGCTAATTTCCTCAAAAAGCACTTCAAGGGAATATAAAATATTAATTTACAATGCTTGTGGCAATACTTTTTCAGCCACGGTGCCTCAGACTGACCCAAATTTGAAAAATATTGGCTAAGAGTCTGCAGTATGTAGCTCTTACTAGGCTCATTCATACACCGTGCTGGTCTTGGAAGTCTCAAACTGGCTCAGTGGGAGTGTGAATATGATTATTGTAGTGATGAGTGAACCTGCATTCCTCTGTAAAAAAAAACCAACCAAACAAGCTGGTGGGATTGCTCATTTTTCCAGGCACAGGAGCAGCCCCCTTGTCAAATGCTGGGTGCCTTCTGCTCGGTACCTCTTTTGAAATCAGCCTGGCCAGGAGGGGGGGATGCACTTAGCATCCCTGCCTGTACAGCATCACCTCCCATGTTACTGCCAGAAAAGGGAGGGGCATGTGGCCTAACCTTTCCTCCTGTTAACTTGCTCAGTTAGGAAATATTTCAGGCAGTTTGACAAAGGCAACTACCCAAAGACACAGATGGAAACTGGGGGATTGGGAACCATCTAAATGCCTTTGTTTGTATCTCAAAATCAAAGCCCAGATGGATGCTCTTATGCTTTGGAGCGAGTTAATTCCCATTTCTCTGCCTAAATTTGGGGGGATTTTTTTGAGAGCCAGCTGAGTGCCTGGAGCGTTGCGAGTCCTCTTTCCCAAACTGAGGAGGAGTGTGATGTGGACACAGCCAACGGAATGCTCACTTTAGAATGTTGTGATTTTCAGGAGGGAGGAAGTGGTCAGTCCTGAAGAGGAGGGAGGGCAAAAGCAAAGTGGGACAGTGGAAATCACCTGAAAAACAACACCGTGGAAAGCTGGAGGACACACTGATAGATTACAGTAGGAGAGGACAAACAACTCAAATCTTTAACTTCTGCTCACCCTGGTAAAATAGATCAGAGAAGCTGTCACTTATCAAGATAAGTAACTTGCAGTTTTTGGTTTTCTTTGGCTGCAGCAGCATGTATTTATTTTATTGTCATAAAAAGAAAGTTACGCAGGAACCCCTTTACTCAGGAGTGAAACTGGTTTTCTTGTTTTTATAGAATTATTTAGGTTGGAAAGACCTTAAGATCATCAAGTCTAACTGTTTACCCATCACCACCAAGTCCACCAGTAAATCATGTCCCTCAGTACTGCAGCTACTTATCTTTAAATACTTCCAGAGGCAGTGACTCCGCCATGCTTCCTAGGGCAGCGTGTTCCAACGCTTGACAGCTTTTTTGGTGAAGGAATTTCTTCCTCATACCCAACCTAAACATCCCCTGGTGCAACTTGAGGCCATTTGCTCTTGTCTCTGAAACCGCTGCAGAGAGTTTTGTAGAAGCTGCTCACACCTTTTTCCCAAGTGTTTGTGTGGATCTAGTCATGCCTTCCTGAAGCTGCCACCAAGCAACCTCCTCCCTTTTATTTATGTGTTTTTAGTAAAATTCAGTGTTTGTGGCTATATGTACTTAGGTAAAGCACAGCTATATGCTGTTGCATTGGAGATGGTGTAGTTTTGCAGCAATGCCCTGAATATCTATAGATGTGTGTCAGAAGCAGCTCTGCTGTGGGGCTCTAGTCTGCATGCAAGGATCAAGAGCACAAAATCAAAATCTGTACATTAGAGAAGAAATATTCATGCTTCAAAACCTGATAAGCTATCATGAACAGACTCATCTCCTACATACTTACATAGCCTTAGGCTGCCCAGAGAGTGTGTTTTGTGGATGCAAAATTTCACTATTTCATATGGCTGTTGCACAAGAATGTGCAACATTCTTGCCAGAAAAGTTTCTTTTTTGCATTGTTTGGGAAAGAAACCTGTCCTAAATACACACCTAAAGACTGGGTGCACAACATGGATATTCTACATGGTGAAAACATTCCTTGGATTCCCATAATGACTTTGAGGGCATAAATTGCTGTTTTTCAAGAGGACATTGTTTTTAAACATACTTTTCCTTCTGTTGGACTTAGGGGTGAAAAAGTTTTATTAGTGAACAACCCTCCTGAGTTAAATTTTTCTTCTTGAAAATGGAGAAATCCAGAACAGCCAGCAGTTTAAAAAAAATGAAACTCTCTTCTATCTAACCTGCACCGGGTCTCTGGAGTTCCTCCCTTGGGGGCTGTAGAGCAGTGTCCCTTCTAAAGTCCCAGCTAGAGACAGTAGACAATGAATGTGGTTTGGAGATGTCCAGCTCATCCTCGTCTGTGTGTGTGTGTGGTCACCTCTCTGCAGCTTGGACAAAGGTGATGAGGGGTGCCTGGAGCAGGAAGACAGGCATTCCTGAGGGAGATGTGCACGGCTCTGTGCTAGTTTTCTCTCAGGGAATGTGTTCCTTCATGAATGTGTGCTTGAAGAGGATTCACATGTCTGCAGTGACAGCATGGCCATCGTTTTAACCATGACTCCCTTTCTTGGCTTATTCCCTCAATCCAAGACATCTGTGGAGTTCCTGCAGTACATTCTCATGTGGATAAGCAATTGCGAGGAAACCTTTCCCTCATCACAACCCATCTTAATTTAACTAATGCTTTGAGGAAAAGATAAAGCCATAGTCCTTTTGGTTTTTAATCTTTTGTCCTTGAATAATTTCTCACAGTTTCACTTCTGCATTGCTGCTCTCTGCTTGCTTCTCTGCTGCCTTCTCATCCTGATTCTTGCAGAAGAAGAAGGAGGGACCAGCACCACATGCTTCTCTTCAGACTGTCAGTAATTCTGCTGGTCTCTAGTGTTTGAGAACCACTGATGTAAGTTTGGTGCTAGATGGGTCATTAGGTGAGGTTCAGCAAGAGGAGTGGAACATATCTGTGCAACCAGGTGTCCTGGGTGTTCTGTGAAATGCTCTTCAGAAATATTTCAAACCAAGCTGTCCACTAGCAGTTCTTCATGACAGGGGAATTATTCATACAGCTTTATACAGTTACTTGAACATCTCAAGGAGTACAGAGTAACAGTTAAATTAATTCAAAATTTAGCAAAACAACAATTATGATTAAAACAGGGAGAAAATGCACTGCAAGGCATTTATTAAAATGTCAGCATGCAAACTAGTAAGAGAAGCTCTTCCTCAGCTTGAAGTATTTTATTTGGGTTTCAGCAGGCTGTTTATACACATTGCAAACCAGGCACTTGGATTTGGGTTAAATTACCCACTGAAGAAGGGTTTGCCTCTTTTGTTCCTCACCTCAGTCTTTGTTGTTTAGGAAGCAACAAATACATGATTGTGGTCGGCTTTGCAATACTGGTGTAAACTATGACTTGACTGATTTATGTAAGTGCTGTTTATAAGTAAAACGCTATAAATGTCAGCCAGTGTGGCGGAAGCGAAACCAAGACTTTGGGCTTCCTTCTCACCAGCTGTGAATGGTTCTTTTGCATTTTTTATGGAACTATAAAATTGAATAGTGCATCTTCTGTAGATTGAGCTTTCCAACATGCTTTTCATTTCTTCCCAAACCTCTGTCACCAATAATGTCAAATATTTAGGGTTGTATTTTCTAGTCTGGCAAAACCATTCTTGCCTGTTTTTGCTGAAGTCAGGGACTCCTGTGAGGTCACACAGAGGCATATGTGCTGTGTGCTAGATGCTTTTTAAGCAGCTTCTCCTTTGCTGCAGCCATCATTGCTCTTTACATACGCAACACTTCATAAAGTTGTTAAAGTTGCAGAAGTTTCAAGAACTTGAAACTAATCAGTTTTCCTCCAAACCTAAACCCAGACAGCTCCAGGTTTGTCTCCAAGGTCTTACAGACACAGCTTGCCATTCTCTGCCCCCAGGAAGAATATCTGTATCTGATTACAGCATCTACCTTGGATCAGGCTATTACTGTTGCTCTTAGGAAGACAATGTGTTTGGCAGCAGAGACTCTGCAGGGCTGCACTGATGGCTATCTCAAAGGTCATGTACTCAGAAGAGAGAAATATCAGCTTCCATTTCAGGTAGGAACTACTGTCAGTCTTTCTGAGAAATGCAGACACAGTATTCAGGCTCAACACTGAACACGATACATTCGTTTTGTGGAGTTTTTTGGGCAGACATATTTGCCATATATCACCTGTTGCACCACATGCATTTTAGTTGTCATGGGTGCATGGTTGACCAATGCACATGGAAGTGCTCTTTAAACTCTGCTCTTTGACTGCTCAGAGGGTATTCTCTATTGCAGAAAGGTGCCCAGCAGATATTTTTCACTGCTAAAAGCTCCATCTTTGGTGCCAAGATATTTTCATGATAGTCTTCCCTGTGAGATAAAGATTTTTCATCATCACAGAAATGCCCTCCCACAACAGTGGGAACATCCATGAGTGACAGGGAGCATCTGATGAAATTCCAGCCAATGCATCAGACACTTAAGCAGAAACTGTGGGGTCAATAGACTTTTCCTTTGGCTTTAGCCAGTCTTTGTAGGCAGCATTAGCAGCTGCCTCAGTGCTTGAGGAGGCATGCAGGGAACATACAATGCAGATTTGGTAGCTGAGCTTGACCTGAGCTACTTCTTTGTTGTCAAATGTTTGATCTGCAGTAACAATCAAAGGGCATGACCAGGTTAGGAGCCACTGTACCAGGCACTGTGCAAACACCCCTGTGCAAGTCCTGTCCCTTAGAGCTTCTCTCTGTGGAGATTTCTATGAGCTTATTTTTTTCCTTCAGCAGTCTCACAGTAAGTCAATTCATTTGCTTAAGGCAGGCTGTTGCTTTTTTAGGAAATGGAATATAACCTGCAAAAATTGTTCTCAAAGAGGCAATTTTCAGGAAATATTATGGAATTCTGTAAATTTGTTCACCTGGCAAGTCTGTCATGTCATAATCTCATCCTGCCTTCATGAATAATTGAACTCAGTTGCACTCTTAAAAGGCTGTGTACTTGATGCAATACTTTTTTCTCAGAAACCTGAAATCAGTTCTACAGTCAATGCAGACACAAGTGCATTTCTCTTACCTCCATCTTGAATTTCAGTCATTTCAGGAGGTGAAATGAAACAACCATGGAGTAGTGTGCAGCAACATTATATGACTGCAGAACCACAACCAGCAAACCTGCTGAAGAAACTGAGCCCATAATTGGAATCTCTTGAAACTGAACTTCCTCAAAATGAGTGGGTGTTCTGACTGAGCTTATTGCTCTTTATTTCTATAAAATTGATTCAATTTTTTTTTTCTTTTAGGCTGACCACTAGACAAATGCTTGAGGTACAGGAATTTCCTTAACAAGCAAAGATTGATCACTTTGCAGGGCTGCCTGCACCAGTCAGGTGGTGAATCCACCTCCCCATAATATTCACTGTAGTAAATCTTCTGTGTCCCAGCCTTAAAATGATAGAAGATAATCATTATCCCGGGACACACAGTCTCACTGAATGCATATTGCTTCCTGAATATATCAAATTGCAGTGTTTGGAAAATTTTGAAGTTCTAAGACATTTATGGACAAAAATTATTAGAAAAAAGGTTTAATAATGGAAAACTATTGTAAATAATGAGCTGAAGGGAAGGGGAGCCTCATAACAATCCTTTCTACAATTCAATAAAATACTTGAAACTCAGCTATAAGTCTGTGACTGTGGTAGTTCCCACGAGATCTGTGGACTTTGATCATGGTGTAGTCTGTGTTTTCATCATCATTCCCTGTTTTCAGGGTTTATATTTCAGCTGTAAAACACCCATCACAAATTAGGTGAGTCCATATATGGCTTAAACCCACCAAAGGCAAGAAATTCAGACGTAGGGCTGGAACTCCCTGTCCTGACCCCATGCCAGGCTGCTGCGCTGTGTCATGCTGCCAGCTGGGAGAAGTTGTAGCCTGTGGGTAATCTCCTCCATGCAGCTCTTCACAGTAACACTGCTGCCTGATAGGAGCTATTTCTGAATATCTAATTCCACCCCTTACATCCCAAAGTATAATGCCATGCATTACCAAAAGTTTGGCTTATGCCTCTGAAGTTGTGACAAACATTAGTGGACATTTTCCCTGAAAGCTTGGCATCAAATATAGGGACTTATTCAAATATGAACTGTATTTACTTCCTGAAAGGCCTATGAATTTCTAAATGAATCAAGTTGTTAGGTATTGTTTAAATAACATGACAAGAAAGATCAGAATGATAACCTTTTTTCTGAAAAAGTATTTCAAATATTGCTCATTTTGGTTGTGCAATAGACAGAAACGCTCTTGTTTGGAAAAGATTTGGCTCAGACCTATTTATTTTGCACCAATAATTTTGGATCCAGCTTTTCCTAAACATAGTAAAAGCAAAAATTGGCAAATGTAAATGAAGATTCCCACTGATTTTTTGGAAGCAGCCCCTTCACTAATCAGAGGTATGGCCAGTCTACTATAGAGAATGTCTTTCTGATGCTGATCCAAGCTGACTTTCCCAAAGACCAGTGACAGCTCATGGCTCAGACTCCCTACACAGTAGGAGGTTAATGTCATTTCTACTCTCTTCTTTGGACAGATGAGGGCAAAAATCACATGGGCTGGCGAAGGCCTTCTGCCCAGTTCCCTTGAATTTGAAGGAGGCTTGCAACAGAAAGTACAGCTTGCTACTTTGTTCTTTACTTCTCATCAGCCCAAAGCTTTGTGGGCAGAATCCATCCTCAATTTCTACAGCCCTTGCAGGATGCTGGCAAGAAGAGCTTGGAATGAGTGTGGCCAGGTAAAGGGTGACCACACAGCTGGCCTTGACCTGTGCAGTAGCCATGGTGTACACCTAATTTGTTGGACGGGAACCAGGGGAAAAGTGACTTATGAAATCCTTTTTTCCATAGATCAGGATTATGCATATTTTCCTCTTACAAAGAAGAGCTGGATTTTGATGGAGCTGTAGGAAGAAACCATGTGTTACATGAGGGGAATCCAGGAGATGGGATTTCTTACGCTGCTCATGATGGCACCCGAGGTGGCCAGGGTTTTCAGGCTGGCCTGCCTGGGCTCTTTTCTTACACTGAGCATACAAGAGACTCCAGTCTCATACGTGGCCCCCACAGCACTCCAGCAGCTACCCCCATGGAAGGTCATGTTTCTCTCAGGCTGACCTGATTTTGGATATAGTGACCAGAGCAACTCAAACACACCTCCTCCCATCTTTGCACCCAGTTAGGGACTTGAAATAAAAAACAACGCCTCTTAGCTTGCACTTACAGGGAAGGAGACCAAGGGAAATGGTGGTGGGCTGCCAGGATGCAGAGCTGAGGGTCTCAGGTACCATGGCAGGGGGGCACATGAATTTATCTCTCGATGGTTAGATGATATACTTCAGGAGACGGGGGTTGCTCATGGAACACATGCTTTATTCTCAGGGGTCGTGGGTGCCAGCGTTTGCCATCAGCTGCCAGCCCAGCTGCTGGCGTGGTTCCAAGAGGGTTCCAAGAGGGTTCCAAGAGCGCGAATTTCCTGTTACAGTCTATTTTATCCTATTCTGTGTTGAATATTCTATTTACAGTAACTAACCGGTGTGAGACACAAATCCTATAGAATTTACATACAGCCTATGAGAACTACTAGGTTTGAATAAGGCACTACCTTCTTATGCTAATTTCTATAATCCCTTCTTCCTGCTATCCCTGCAGACCCTTTTTCTGCCTGGTCACTGGTATTGCTCAATATCCTGTCCCTGGACTGGCATCCCTTCCCATATCAAAAGTGACTGTCATTTCTACCTCACCCACTGGCCCAATGTGCTCCGAACCTACTGCTAAACAATCATATTTATAAGGTTTCCCTGTATCACCCTCCCCAACAGTGGACCCCTGGTTATGGCTGATCCTGTCAGGAGTGGAGATGGTGAGTAAGTCAAGAGCTCAATCAGGAGAGCACTTTTTGGCTCTGGGACAAAACCTCAGAAGGCAGATGGAGACAGAAAACTACTTAGATTAGCTTTGAAATGAAAATGAATAGAAGGGATAGAAGATGCAGAAAATTGGTACTGAAACGGGATTTAATGATAATTAAACAATTAATTTTGTCTGTCTTAGCTTCATTCAAGGCATTTTATTGCATCTGAAACAGTTTTGTCTGTCTTAGCTTCATTCAAGGCATTTTATTACGTCTCAAACAGTACAGATAATTTTATTGCAATTTATTTAATGATTTTAAAATACGCTTTTTATGCTATTTTAAAAAACAAAGTCAGTGTAGAAATAAAAAAAATGTTATTTCCAAACTATAATTATATTAATTCTGATGGCATTTTGTAGTCTAAATATTTATCTCAAGTTGTGGGCAAAATTTATTTTGAAATAGCAAATTTTTCTGACAGCAAGTGCATTTGTGTATGTGTGCACATGTGGCAGTGAGAACATAAAGATTGGATAATGCCCTTTAAGATTTTTGTTTCTGCTTTTAATTATGTGATTTTAAAAGCAACATAACTGAGGCCTATTCAGCTGCAGTTCAGTCACTTCTGTGCAAAACCAAGGCCTTTTCACTGCTTGTCTCATGCTCAAAAGAAGGAAGCATGTGCTAACAAAGCTCTCTGTAGAGACACTTCCTCTGCTCATCACCAAGAACTGCAGAGTTAGCATGTATAGCCTTTCCCACCTCCGAGGGGAAGAGTCCCAGGAGGACTAGGAGTGAAAACTCTCTGTAAAGTTTCTTTACTCTTCAGTCACTTTCAATTTACCTTGAAAGCCATAAAATACAAGTCAATTCATACATCTGGTGGCAAAGCTAGAGCCAGTGTATGTTCCTCGTTAAACTCTTATGGCCTAAACTTCGTCCTTATTTAGTTGTCATGTATTATTCCCATTTATTTCCTCATTAATCTCCAGTGGCCTTCCTTTTTGCAGCAGAATGCCTGCATGAAATATTTTTCTTCCTTCTCTGCTACATCCAAGGGGTTTGACACTGAAATATAATTTTATGTGTCAAGCTGATTTTTTTCCCTATGTGTCTTTCATTCATAAAACTTTGGTTATCTATTTCTAAGGGAAAACCCCTCAAACAAACCTCAAAGAGGAAAAATATGCTTCCAATAAAGAATCTGGTACTGCTACTGTAGGAGAAAGTTAATCCTCACAGCCATTATTATGTCTTCAGATTTTTCCTGTGACATTTATTAACTTCTCATGAAAGGAAGGGGGGATTTCTTTCCCCAGAGGACACTTCCCAACTTGCTTTACAGGCCTCTGAGTTTTGGCAATAATCCACAAAAGGATGTCTGCTGTCACAAAGTCCACATCAGGATTTTTAGCTTCCTAGCAAGAAATCATTGTGTCCGTGGAAGTGTCACCAAAAAAGTGGCAAAGATTTTGGCCTCCCTCATGATTCTGC
The DNA here is from genome assembly GCA_013400495.1 of Nicator chloris. Classification (NCBI taxonomy): domain Eukaryota; kingdom Metazoa; phylum Chordata; class Aves; order Passeriformes; family Pycnonotidae; genus Nicator; species Nicator chloris. The sequence goes on along the minus strand of WAAE01014332.1, from coordinate 24,299 downwards.
AGACCTGCTGTGGGCCAGGTTTTTTTTTCTCTGATGAACCATGTGGTTTTAGGAGTGTACAGAAACCACATCAAACCCTGAAATACTTGGCATGACTGTTGGATAGCTCTGCTCCTCCCAGGGGTCACAGTCAGTTGTTGGGAATCTGCTGGAGTGCAGCAGGGTGGTGGGAAGGTAAAGCAGCAAAGGGCCTGCTGTTTCTACAGTCTGTTTCTACACCTGGAGGTGCTCAGTGTGCAACTCTAAAAATGTCAGTCCATGTGATCTCCTTAGCAGAGAAAATCATAGAGTCAAAGAATCAGGGAATGGCCTGTGTTGGAAGGAACCTGAAAGGTCATCTCATTAAACACTCTTGCCACAGGTGGGGACATTTTTCACTTGACCATGTGGCTCAATGCTCCATCCAACCTGGCCTTGAACACTTCTAGGGATGGGGCATCCACAGCTTCTCTGGGCAACCTGTTCCAGTGCCTCACAACCCTCACAATAAAGTTTCTTCCCAATATCTGCTCTAAGTCTACCCTTAGTTTGAAGCTGTTCCCCCTTGTCTTATCACTACATGCCTTTGTAAAATATTTATCTCCATCTTTCTTGTAGGCTCCCTTCACGAACTGAAAGGCTGCAACTAGGTCACCCTAAAGCCTTCTCTTCTCCAGGTTGAATAAACCCAATTCTCTCAGCCTTTCCTCAGGAGACATGCCCTCTAATCACCTTGGTGGCCCTCCTCTGAACCTGCTCCAGCAGGTCAATGTTCTTCCTGTGCTGGGGACCCCAGAGGCTCCAGGGGGGATCTCACCAGAGCAGAGCAGAGCAGAGCAGAGCAGAGCAGAGCAGAGCAGAGCAGAGGGGCAGAATCCACACCCTCACCCTGCTGCCCACTCTGCTTTTGATGCAGCCCAGGATAAAACTGGCTTTCTGGGCTGCAAGTGCACACTGCTGGCTCATGTCCAGCTTGTCATCCATCAGCACTTCCAAGTCTTTCTTGGCAGGGCTGCTCTTGATCTGTCCATCCTCCAGCCTCTATTGATGCTGGGGGTTGCCCTGACCCAGGTGCTGCACCTCACATTTGTTGAAGAACATGAGATTCTCGTGGGGCGGGAAGAGCCAGCAAGGATGTTCTGCAATGTCCCCTTGCCCAAAGGCAGGATCAGCTGTCCTTAAACTGTTTCTTACTGTGTGCTCACAGCCAGAGCAAACAAATATCTAACATATTTTCTTGTAGCAAACCCCTCAAGCTGGATGGCAGAAAATTGGTTCATGCTTGCTCCTTTGCCCTTAGAATCCTCTGCCCTCCCTGGCTGGCAGCTGTAAGCAAATGTCCCACACTGCCTTGCCAGGGCTAGGCAGAAGGAGATTGTGCTGGCTTTGGCTGAGACAGAGTTAATTTTCTTCAGAGTAGCCAATATGGACTATGTTTTGGACTTGTGCTGAAAACAGTATTGATAACTCAGGGGTGTTTTTGTTATTGCTGAGCAATCATTGGCCTTTTCTGCTTCTCACCCCACACCACCAGAGAGGATGCTGGGGGTGCACAAGAAGTTTGGGAGGCAACACAGCCTGGACAGCTGAGTTCAACTGACCAAGGAACATTTCTATACCACAGGGTGTTGCGCTCAGCATATAAAGCTGGGGAAAGAAAGAAGGGCGAAAACATTCAGAGTGACAACTTTAGTCTGCCCAAGTTCCTGTTATGTGTGATGGAGTCCTGCTTTCCTTGGGATGTCTGAACACCTGCCTTCCAATGGGAATGAATTTCTGGGCTTGCTTTTCTTGTGTGCATGGCTTTTACTTTCCCTATTAAACTGCCTTTATCTCAAATCATGGGTTTTCTCATTTTTACTGTTCGGATTTTCTCCCTTATCCAGCTAAGGAAAATGAGTGAGCAGCTACATGGGGCTGAGTTGCTGACCGGGGTTAGACCATGACAGAGATCCACCATGTTCCAAACCTGTCAGATAATTAGCATTTCATACCTCAGACTAGCAGGAGGCGAGGTGTGCTGAGGATGGGTACAGGCAAAGGATCAGTACATCTCATCAGGATCCGCCCAGGAGGTGAGGAGTGGAAAGATTTCTGTTTGAAAGGTTTGTGCAGCAGACGCAGAAAGAAAGGATCAGCAAAGTGAAAACTTCAAGCCAGCAGGTCTGTTTGCCCCATGGAATTGCAGCACTTCTGAGCTCTTGGGCTGTATCAGCACTGAATCTGGAAGAGGCTAGTTTAAGGTACAGGCCTTTTGCTTAAGGCGGTGAGAAAAAGTAGTGGGAGAAGTGACATCGAGTGTTATTGCCGAATTTTTGTTTCCTGCCGCCCCTGCCGTGTGTCTCTCTGTGTGCAGCTGTCTGCTGGGGAGGCTGTGCACCTGTGCAGAGCTGCAGCACCGACTGCCCTGAGCTCACTCTTCTCCAGGAGAAGACAAAGAGATCATGTAAAATCTAAAAGCAGAAGATTGAGCAAGAGAAATGAGTTCTGGAGAAGACTGCAGGGGTGAGACTTGGACTGATAGCATCAAGGTGACTCCTTGTCTGGGATTTTGTTCTGCTGAACTATGCCAGTGTGAGAACTGGCATTTCAGAGCTCAATCCTGCAGAATTGCTTCATGCATACAGTTATTGGAGATGAATACAGAGGATTTGCTGCCCACGTTGTATTGTGCTATTGAAATCGCTTTGCAATGTGCTCTGCATTGCTTCCCATGTATTGTACTGTATACCTTTTCTTAAAAGAGTAGCTCCTTAGATACATCCCAGATGTAGGCCTGACCATGAGCTCCTCCAAAATGATGTGATACATTCCCATTCCTCCTCTCGTTTCCAACTATTTGCACTTTTTGTTGTTTTTCTGCCTTGAAATAATTTTTTATCATTTTCTCATTTTTCCCATGCTGCCCAGCAGAGCTGAAATAAAAAGCCCTTTTCCTCTGGTTCTTTGCCATGTCCTGCATAGTGTGTTCTGATGGTTTTGGTGTGCCTGGGAGCTAAATGTTCCTCTCCCATTTATGTTGGGTGGTCAATGTTACCCCAAACAGAATTAGAGGGGGTTTTTTGTTTGTTTGTTTGTTTTTTCCCTATTCTGCAGTGTTGTTCTGTGCTTAGGGGATCTCCTGCTGAAAAAGGACTGTAATGAAAGAAGAATTATTAGTAGTCCATGAACAATGAAGTCCACTGAGGAATGGGTGCAGTTTATGAGGTGTTGCAGAGGCTCATCTGTGACATGCTTTTCACATTGCATTTTAACTTCCAGCTATATTGGCAGCCTCAGACACACAATGGATTTTGTTTGCCTTCTCCTTAGATGCTTGAGTGAAGCCTGAAAGCATTTCTTGGAGCAGAATTAGTTCATTTCTGATATGCGAAATGCACATTTGACCTGTCATTCCACACACAGGCTTTGACCCCAAGAACCAAGTAGCCAACTACCTGTTGAAAGGTGGCAGGTCTGTGAAGTCCCATGACCTCACAGTCCAGGACTAAGGATGGAAACTGTTGGAAGGACATCTCACTCTCATAAAATCTCTTTGGTAGATCTGGGCATTCTCTGCCGATGATGCTGGCTTTAGCAGGGAGAGTAGAAAACAGGATGAAAGAATAGACAGGTTTTTATTGATACAAGTTTAATTTTGAGAGTGTGTTCTGATCACATGGCATCTGTAGTCTTGTCCTTTTTAAAAAAAAGGCTTGAAGGAGACTGTTTACAGTGTCCCCATTTCGTTGGCATGGTTAATGGGTGACAGTGCAGATTTTACCTGAACCGGCCCTGTTCCCAGTCACCCTTCTCCTGTTTGCCTCTGGGATCAGATTACCTTCTTGCTACTTTTAACTCCTCAGAGATTTGTTCTCATCTTCAGGCCTTGGCTGCAAACAGTGCAGGTTATACATAAATTGTAATGAGAACCACAGAAGTTTGCTCAGGGTAATACAAATGCAAAATTCAATAGGTCATGAGACACCAAAACCCCTCACAAAAAACCTTTGAGAGTTGCCCACTTGTCTGGAGTTTCTACCAATAAAGGATGTCTTAAATCCCTATTCCTTTCAAGCTGACTACTCAGTTAAAACTATTAACACTTTGCTGTACTTCACATCAGGGAGCCGAAGAGCCAGACTTTGTCACATCTGGAACTTCATGTGCTGTCCAGCAAATTCTTTTCTTCACAATGAAAACAGAGCTGAAACTTTCCTTTAGATGGCTGAGTGTAGTGGAGAGTATGATATAATCCTGAGGTCTTCATGGAAAACTGATAATGGCAGCAGGTGGCATTACATAGGAAAATGTGAAAAACTGAGCATCACTAAAATCTGCAAATAAATTAGTGAGAAATCTGAAAGATAATAAGCACAAAACTGAAAGTTGCACAGACGCCTATATTTGATTCTGTAAATTGAGTCATACATCATTAATACATTATAGAATTGCCTAGAAATAACAAGTAAGAGTAGCATGTTGATGAGAAAATAGAATATTACTAAAAGAAATCTCTAATTTTCATAGAAGCAAGAGAACTTAATAAGAAGAAAAAATCTGACCAATGATTTGCCATTGGTTTGAATGGGACCTAGAGCTTTTTCTTGTTCTGTAACTGAAAATATTAAAAACAATTGTGGTAACAGCACACTGCTCTCAGCTTCCTCTGCTATCTCATCACCAGTGATGGGTGTCCAGCATTCCAGGGCAGGGTTACTTGCAGTAATCCTGGTAATCTCAGCTCCTCTGAGATGCCCACAGTTTCTTTTGAGATTTAAAAGTCTTCTGTGAGGGGCCCTGCATTCCAGATCTGTGTGTTTGGTGCACAATTGTTTCTCTTCAGTTGTCACAATAGCTTTGTGTTCCTCTAGCCCCCTGAGAAAAATACATTTAATTTCTACACTCTTGATAACCAGCAGTTGGAAAAATCCTCAGGATCCAAATATTTCACCCAAAAACCTACTGAACTCCATTGGTTTTGACTGTTGGTTACTCTGAGTAGGATTGCTAGTTGAACTCCAGCTCTTACTCAAAATGTTCATGCAATATAAAGCACCAGCTCCCTTATGTAAGATCAGAATATCTGGCATTTCTTCTGAGAATGTAAGAAAATGAAATCAAAGCACCATGTGATTCTGTGGATTTCGTCCTGGTGATTAATTCAGTGAGATACTGACCATCACCTGCCTCATGGATGAATATGAGAATGTTTGGACTAACTTGCCATCTCAAAATCTGGATCTTTAGCTAGGGTTTATCTAAATATCTGAATCTTAACCACGTTGAAAAATGCTCTGTATTTTTTCTCTTTCCTTGTGATCTCAATGAATTTAAAATCCTGCTATGAAGAAAGGAAAAAAAAAATGCGATCAGATTTATATGTTTCCCTAGGATAGTGCCTCTAAACAGTAGCATATCTAGACTGAATTTTCCAGCCATGTGCTCCACTGCAGTACCTTAAGTTCCAGATTCTGAGAGACTGAAATAAAAAGCTGAAGACTGCTCATATAGACATTATTTTTACCCGTTAAGTCACTGATTTTTCCACATTAATGACAGGATAAAAGATATCGGGCTTCAATTCAGATTATGACAGTATTTAATGTCTTTTCCACATACAACTTCCAACTAGGAGAAGACTTTCTCTCTTGTTTTCATGGGAATTTTGTGAATTCCAGTATGTATATTTTTCCAGCTGTAGTATTTTATTTGAAATTGGAAATTGCCAATTGAAATATCACCTTTCCCATGGAAAAGTTGCTCATACTAAATCTTAGCAACATAAATTTATTTGAAATACTCGGGTTAGATGGTCTCGACACATAAAGCAGTGTCCTGAAATCTGAAATCATTCTCCATAGGAGTCAAGACCTGGATCTTGGCTTGTTTCCCCACAGAGAAATCCACCACTACAAAGCTGAATGACAGAGAGGAGTGTGTTACATCTCTAGTCTAAGGTCACTTGAGGTAAGCCTTTCCATTGTAAATCTATCTTCTGACAAAAAAAAAACCACCAAAAAACAGCTCTGTTGAAGCATCCACCAGGTTTTCTTGGGGAGGACTGAATAAAAGCAGCTACTACTGCATTCATGGGCTTGAGTTTTTATCCTCAGTCTGGAAATTGCATCTGGTCAAGCAGTTGACCAGGGAAAATCATGGCCTGTATGATACGCTATATACTGTATAGACTATATGTACTAACTTACCTGTTAAAGAAAAAGTTTGTTATTGCCTACAAAAAATAACCTGACATTTTCCTACTCCAGTCAATCTGTAAGTGTGAGATTCTTGATATGTGGCCTCTCCTGTGCTTCTCTCGTGGGGTTGTCTCCTTCTCCAGCTCCTCTTGTCCCACAACAGTAACTCAGCCTTGCCTTCTCTTGTTGCCTGGAGCCTCTGGCTAGGCTGGAAAAAGAAGTGAGGCTTCCTCCCACTTGCTAGGCTGCCTGTCTGGTCCAGCCTTACCTCCCTGCAGCGTTGCAGTCTGGCAGGTTTCAGGGGTTAGCTGGTGCAGGCCACTGTGACATGGGGTATTGTCCCTAGCAGCAGGAGTCTCAGGCCAAAAGCAGTTCAGCTTCTGGGCACTGCACTGCCACCATGGGAACTGTACTTCTGCAAAAACAGCGGCAGCCAGGCTGAGTGGAACCATTTGTCACCTCCTAAGCTAAGCAGTGAAGGATGCAGTGCAGAGGTGCTGCTGTATAAGACTTGCTGTGTGGTTTTAAGCATTGGCGTGGTCCTGGTAAACATTAAAGACAATGTGTACAGTGAAGTTGAAGAAAAATCTTGGTTTAACCAGAACTGGTCTGAGGATTTGGTGAGTGCTCAGGAGTAGTGCTGTTTTCCTTCGTGTTCAGGCTGAGATATTTGGTTGCATTCAGCACAGCAGATGCTCTCAGATGGACTCTGCCTTCATCTGAGAGTCAACAACCTCAAGAAATCGAGGGCTTTGAAGGTTGGTTGTCTTGACGCTAAAATGCATTGCCAAAGAAAAACACACTGAGAAATTCTAGTGACAAAGGTAGGAAAAATAATGTCAGATTTACTGTTTTATGGCTGTTCCAGCACACAGTTTTCATCTATGACTTCTCCAGATGGCAAATATTTCTGGCTTATTCAGTCCAGCATGTCTATGCATAAGTTGCATATATGTGTGCATACATGCATATATGTATATATATCCCAGCAGCTTTTATTCTCACTGACCACATCTCTAATTGTTCAAGCTTTACATTTTGTAAGCAGGCACAGCACAGACTATCCAAATGTTCTTTTGCTTTTTCCTGAAGTTCTGCTGATTGTGCATACAGAGCAGAGAAATCTGACAGAATTTTGTCACTACCACCTGCTGCATGCAACATTAAATTGAGTTAGCAATCCATACATGTCCGTTTTCATTCTTATTGCTACATGCACACACAAAACTCCTGAACAGAAAGGTATAGATAAGTCTTTGAAGACTCTACATCACCTGTTTTTCTCCCACTCAGTTTCATTGCTAAGGAGCTATTTACCATGTAAGTTAAAATTTCACCAGTTTCCCTCTGCAAGGATGATCAACTTTTCTTTCCCCTTCTCCATGTACCCACATACGAAAAAAGAAATACCCAAATGAACGCTTTTCATTTTTCATAAAGCTGACTACTCACATTGTATTTCATAATCTTTGTGCTGTTGCTGGTCTCTGTTTAAATATTTTGGAATTTTACATGATCAGCAACTTGGACAAGATCTAATGGACTCTAAAAGGATTATATTAAATACTAAGATAATGTGCCATTGAAATAAACAAATACCATTTTAGGGGCCTATTGCTATGACATAAAGCATCTTTGACTATTTTGGAAAGAAAAGCAATCCCTAAATATAAGACTTTAAAAACAGATAATATAAAACTCCAAAATAAACTCACCCCTCCTTTTGGAAACAATTATCTCTCTTTACTCAAGCTAGACAATTTCATAAGTCATCTTCATTTCTTGAAAAAGACATCCTAGAATGGTTGGCAAATCCAGTGATCCAATGGAAAGAATTTCTGGATGTTCAGCCAGTCTGATCCATGTTTTGACATTTTATGCAAGGGAATAAAAACTGGTTTCCCCCCATTACTACAGGCTGCTATTACAATCATTTCGTGCAGATCTGATTACACGCTCACAGAAAAGTCACCAATGTATTGGAAGAAATGAATAAGAAACACTATTTCTGTTTCTGCAAACGTTCTAGAGGAGCGTTGGAGGTTATTTGCTGTTTCATGGTGCAGCTTACCATAGATCCAAGTTAGCAACAGAGCACTGTGCAGCAAAACCCTCAGTGGTGGCTGTTACTGTTAGCCTGGAAGGCCAAATAAGAGCAGTTGTATCTACCTTGTCCCTAGAAGATCAGAGAAGTACATCCCCACACTAGACACCTCAGGGAATGGTGGATGTGTTGAATGGTCTAACTAAAAAATAGAAAGATACCACGTTCCCTCCAAGAACCCTTTCAGAAACTCATTTTTTAGGTGAGATTTTGAGAGGTGTGTTGGGTGCAAGACGTAGTGTGGGAAGAGGGCTTCATTTAAGCAGTGTTTCATTGCGTTCTCACCCCTGGAAATAGACACATTTTGGGCTTCTTTTCAGAAGCCTTCGTACCAGCAAGACCTGTGATTCAACACATTAACCTGCAATTTCTGGCACCATCGTGGTTAGTGATTCTCCTGATGCCTTCTCTGCTAGTTTCTGACTTACCTTTCTGAAAGACCTATGAGCTGGCTGCAGCATAGTGTGAAAAACTCCAATCATGCACTTTGTAAACTGCACAGTGTCTTGGGGAAAATAACTATATTCTCCTGACTTTTCTCCTCACACCTTTTGAGGTCTAGTTGTACGAGTTGGAGGTAGCTGATCCTGTCAGACTCAAGACAGACTTAGTCACAACTTGGGTGTCACACCCAAGCCACAAAAGACAGCTTGGCCATTTTGGCAGACAAAGGTGATGAGGAGAAATAGATGAAGAAACTGAATATATTTCTTGATCCCAAACCCTGGCTCCTTCTGGTTGCTGATGGAAAATCCATGATGCTGAGAACATTGGCAAGTTGAATACCTTGGGTGTATCACCCCTTAGTCACATGGTCACTGCCCAATGAATGTAGTGGATGGATGCAAACCTTTGCATGCTCAATCTCCATTACATTGTGAGATCTTCCTGCTCTGTGCCTGTAGCATTCTCTTCCTCAAGATTAGAATGCTGACTCCCTACTTCTGACTTATTTTCTACTTGGCCTCCTAAAAATTCTAGTTAAAGATCTTTCCTCCAGGTCATGCACATTGGATTATATTTTAGAAAACAATAATGACAGGATAATGACCAATCCCAAATCTCAAAACCAACCCCCACATGGGTCCAGTCTTACTACTGAGCATAGTTCTTGCCCAAGCACTCCAACCAAGGTCTCAGCTTTTAAGTCAGTCTACCAGACTGCAGCCACTCCATGGGTATGTTATCCTTCCTCCCCCTACAATGCTTGAATCAGTCCCTGTCAGGCTCCTCTGGCAGACTGCAGGTGTATCTGTGCTGGGGGAGAGAAGCTGTGGCTGCCTGCTCAGGCTCTGGGAGAAGAGGCCCAGGGGAGGTGGGCATTGTGAGAGTGGGCATGTGGTCATGCTGTGGGGTACAGCTGAACAGCTCCAGGAGCTGTGCTCTGCACTCCCATCACAGCATGTCTGCAGACACCACTCTGCATTATGTTAATTTGTGACTACAACAAGCATTTTAAAAAGTCCCTTTCCCTTTCCCTTTCCCTTCCCCTTCCTTTCCTTTCCTTCCCTTTCTTTTCCTTTCCTTTCCTTCCTTTTCTTTTCCTTTCCTTTCCTTCCTTTTCTTTTCCTTTCCTTTCCTTCCTTTTCTTTTCCTTTCCTTTCCTTCCTTTTCTTTTCCTTTCCTTTCCTTCCTTTTCTTTTCCTTTCCTTTCCTTTCGTTTTTTTTTTTGTGTGTGTCTGGTACAATTCCCAGCTGAGTAATGGGCCCACTGAGTGTGGTAAAAAAATACCACCCTCTGAGGGTGCCAGAACAGCCAGTGCTTGTCAGCTAGTGCTGTTCACTAGGTTGACATGCACAAAAATAGAAATGACAGTCGTGTCATACTTGCTTGCAGTGGCCTTGGATTTCCTCCACCAGCCCACAGATTCAGGAAGTTCTTAGGTTATGGTAATATAGTTGTTCTAATATTGATTTTATTTGGCATAGATATATTAGAAACACAAGTAGCTCCAATTTCTTCCCTAGTTAGAAGTCCATTTAGTGTCTGATCAACGAACATAAGGGAAAATTACAATTTGATACAGATTTCAGTTAAAACTAAGGATCTAGGCGGTCTAGGAAATGCAAATTGTGCACGGATCCTGGAAGCAGGACCATGTATATAGACAAACTGAAATGGAAACAGAGCAGAAGTGAGGCTTAGCAGGTAAGTCAGTAAAGGGAGATGAGTAAAGGAAGATATTTTAACAGACCTGTGGAATGCAGACAGTATGGTAGGTAAATACCAGGAGAGGGAAGACCACAATAAATGAGACAAATCTGTGCGTCTGTGGATGTGTCAAGTAGGGAAAACATCATTGTTCTTCTACTTATAGGAAATAGCGTTTTGCTACAGTAGAAGGGTTGAATGAAATTGAAAAGGCAGGACATAATAAAAACAGATTTTCATTGTTCCAGCCCATTGACGTTGACTCAAATGCAGGTATGGTCCACTGGCTTTTGTTAAATGTTCCAGCTTTTCATAAAGAAACCCAACAAGATGTACTTCTCCAGCAGTAGTTCCTTCCTTGAAGAGTGAGATGCTTAGTCAGAGCACAACTGTTTTTGTTTCTCTTGGCCTCCATAGACGTTGATGGGATGGTGCCACCACTGAGTCAGAAAGCTCAAAGATATAGTTTAATGTCTGTGTTGTTCAGTGTATATAATATTATAATTGGTTCAACTTTTTTTTTTTTTAATTTCTTACACTTTCTGTAGTCTCTGTGGTGCGACTAAGATAACTAAATATATTGAATGGGAGCTTGTACATCTATCCTGGGATGTGTTGCAATATCCTGAAAAAGTCCCCTTCTTGTGCAGGGCACAGCCTGCCTCATGAGCCCACAGAGTAACACAGAAGTCTCAGAAGAGACGATTGCCTAAGGGTAGGACAGGGCCTGTGCCAAAGAGGAAGAAGCTGGTCCAGAGAGTTCTTGCATGGTGCACTGGGGCTGGGGCTGGCCCCACAGCAGCAGACAGCAGTGGGAAAGAGAGCTGGAGTGCAGGATCCTGAGAACATGGCCAGCCAATCCTGCCCAGGGGACCAACAGCAGACCCTCCGCAGCCAAACCCAACAGACCCTGGGACTGCAGATTGTCTTGACAACAGATGGATATACATGTTTGCTCTCAGTCTGAAGTCTGGTCACAGTCCATGTCAAATCCCCAAAAATGCTGCCTTCTGCCAGCAAGCATTACTACTGTTTTATCTGGATGGGACCATGAGTATCAGACTTTCATCCAGACACTGGGGGCCACTCTGGATTTACACTGGAATAACACCAATGTTACTGAGGTCAGAGTCTGGCAGTGGGTGAACAGAAACAGAAATAGCTCCATATCATGCAAAGGAGACAAAGAAATTTGTCATGAACTGTGATGTGACAGAAAAACTAAGAAAGCTCATGAGAATAGACAGACTCAAAGTATATTTTGTCTTTTCTTAAAAGATTTTTACGACCTATATAATTTAATACACAAAATATGTATTTATTTGTGTTCATTACTTGAGCTTTATATATATAATGAAAAGAAGGACCTAAGTTTTCCAGATTAAAAACCTGTGTAAATCAAACATGTACATTAGATGTTTTTTGGAAAAATGTTTCAGCACCAATGTCTGTCTTCTACTTTCCTGAACATCTACATGGTAAAAGGATGGTAGGGTCCAGCTAATAAAAAACATGTATATCAGAGTAGAACCCACAGATTGAATATCTCAGGTCCTGCATAATTCAAGTCAGGACAAGAAGTACATTATTTATATTTCTGCAAGGGAAATGCAAATAAAACTACATGTTGGCAAGGATTTCTAATTTAACTCTAGGCCTTTCAGAGTAAGACACCGTCCCCCCCACCCAAAGCAGAAATTAGAAATGAAGGTAAAAATAGGGCTTAAAGTTTATTTTAAGAAAGAAAAATAACACATAGAAGGATAAGTGAAAGCTCTCAAATGCAGAGAGGCAATTTTTGAAATTTATCCAAAAATAAGAACAGATTAGATTGTATTACTCTGCCAAAGAGACAAGTTCATCTGTTGTTGGACAAAAGACTCAATTCATTAAAAATAACTTAGGTGGATACTGATATTTTTGATATTTCACCCTCTATGCTGGAGTCAAGATGGTGATTTTCTACCTGATTTAAAATTGAAAAAGGCACTTTTGTGGCATAGGAGCTACATGAGAAAGCTAATATAAAACAAAAAGCCAATAGCCCTTTATATTGAATTAGAATGCTTCAGCCAGATATCTGGAGGATGTCAGTAACAATGTTTGAATGGGAATGGATCTGGGCCAGAAGTGGCTTTTTCTTCTGTCCTCTTGTGAATATAAATCACTGTTCTTTGACTCATAAGCAAAAGTAAGAGAATCATGAGAATGAGGGGCCCATGCCTGCTTTGAAAAAAACTGTCTTCCAGAAAAGCCCTCATGACAGAGTTGATCAGCATGGATAGGATGGGAAGTTATTGGATAGGAACAGGGGTAGAGTGAAGTACATCCTGACTGTATCATTTCTGCAGGCTTCATCTCCACTCACTCTTGGGCTGCTATGCTGGCTCTGCCAGTAAAGCTGTCTGCGAGGGTGAGTTCATCTGTGGTGTGCAGGTGGGAGCAGAACAGAGGTCAGTGAGCAACAAGCAATGCAAGATGTTGGTCTGGGGACACTGCTGTAGGTCGTGGTCACTCAGGTGGAATGTAAAGCTCTTTGTAAACGCACACTTCTGACATCTCCCATCTTTTCTGATGGCCAACAATTGTGTCAGGTGTGCCAAACCATGTCTTCCTTCCTCTTTTACATTCATGTCAACAATTGGAAGGAATATCAGCAGTTTTTCCAGTTAACACCTTTATGAGTTACCTTTATGGAGGAGAATGACACTTGGCAAAACCCATTATTCATAGAGGTAGATTTGATTAGGATGCAGATTGCAACCTCCCTGTGCACCAGCCACTCCTCTGCCTTTGTCTTTGAGTTTTTCAGGACCCAGAGTGATTTTTAAGCAAGATCCTCAATAGGAATGCCACCAGGAGTCCAAATTGAAGGTATTCAAAAATAGCACTCGGTTGTGACCTCAATGTAGATTCACAAACTTTTCAAAGGTCTGTGTTTTCACCATGTTCTTTACATGTTGGAGTTTGTTGGGGATATGAGGTCTAAAGAGTTATACTAAATAAGCTTGAAAGTCCCTGCCAATTACACACAACCAGTTCCCTGTCCTAAACAGAGATTTTCAAAACACACCTAGAGAAATAGTCTTCTCATAAAAAGCAGGAGGCAGAAGTAGCACCATTGAGAAGTGCTTCCCTGAAGTGTAAGTCATATTCAACTGTCTAAACATAACTATAATATAAATGATAGAAAAGAAATAAGGTCATAGTGAAGGTAAACTTAACGAAATCCACATACAGAATATACTGCTGTGTCTCCTGTTCATTTTTGTAAGCCCTGAGAATCAGTACCACCACTTTTTTAGGATGTGTCATGACATTCGGAAATAGTTTTGCACTTTTCGTTCCTCTGACTACCATTTCTTCCTTTTTTAGTTCATACTAATTTATTAATATAAAATGACTCTTTCAGAAGCATTCCTATAACATGGTGTGTCTTGTGCTAGCCCTTTCAATTTGGTGATAACCTTCAGAACAGCTAATTACGGTCTACTCCCATCACCGTTTACAGCTGGCTGCCCTCCTTACCCTACTTACCTTTATGTTCTCCCCACCTGCTTCCTGCATCTCTGGGGTTGAAGCTTGTTCTTACAAGCCTTTCTGCAACAGCAGCCTGTGCTGTGTGTTTTGGTTGCTAATGCTGTGTCCATTTAGGGAGCTTTATATATATATATATATATATATATGTATGTATGTATGTATATAGTCTACACAACTACAGATGCCGAGGTATGAGCATTAAAAGCCTTTCCTCAGCTTGTCATGATGTCAGGTGAATTAACTGCTGAGCTCTGTATACTGACCATGTCATTCCCATGTAGACAGAGAAGTATAAACAGTCTAAGAAAGGGGAAGACATAAATTGAAGTGGAGCTGCCACTAAAGGTTTGTGTAGGCATGGAGGGAAGTTAGAGCTTTTTCTTCAGGTGCGTGGGCGACAGCAGCTCACTGTTAGTGCAGAAGACCTACAGAGTCTGTAAGGTTTGAGGTGTGTGCTCTTGCAGGATGTGGAAAAATATAACCTGTCTTTGCAGCTGAACAACTTGAGGAAGGCAGTGAAAGATAAGAAGTAATTACATGAAGAAAATAATTTTGTAAGCAATTGAAATGCTGCTGAAGTGGCTGTTTCAAGAAAAAAGAAAAAGAAAAAACTTTTCTAAATGTATTGGACAGATCAGTTATTGGAAAACTACCAGTATGGTGAAAAGAACACCTCTGGTGGGCAAGAAGCTAAGGAATGAGGAAAAAATCTGTCTTCTTTTCCATCCAGTGTTCTTAAATTTCTCTAATAAGGACTACATATGTTTGCTGAACCACATTATCTATGAAATAATAAGGGTAGCTTTTGGTTGCTAGAATAAATTCCTGATGAGACTTTGGCTGCAGGATCTGGGGCTCAATGAGAATCCCCGCCCAGTGATGCAAAGAGCTTTATGCAGTACCATCAAAATGGATGATCTGGCTGGCAAAAGACATGAATGATCACAGTAAAACTTCAAGCCCTAATATGCCAAGTAGAGATCTTGGTTTCCTCGGGTTTAGTCTCTCACCTTGCAGAAATCCATCACCACTTCAGAGGATCAGACTCTAAGTGTTCTGGTGGTAGGTAAAACTATAACTGAAAAGCAGTTCCTGTTTGATGAAAAATAAATGCCATCCTGCTGAGAGCAGCTACAGCCTTGGAGTCAGCAGCACTTGGAAAGGATGAATTACCCTTATAGCTCTCTTGAAATATCAAGCAATTTAGGAGTTCCTGGGGATTAATTTAGAATGGAAGGTGCTCTGAGGAGCTGACAATTTCTGTCTCAGCTCTACCTGTTACACCAAAACTCAATCAGTGCCCTTAGTTTTATGTCTGGAAAATATTTTTCTGGCTGTTCATGTGATCTGCAAGGTTGTTTTGTGCCTAAGTAGATGAAAGAGCTGGACTGAGGTATTCAGAAGAAAAAATGGACTGCATGAAGTAAACTGTGCCCAAAATTTTTGTGTTCTATCCATTAATTGCTAAGTAATAATAACATCTGTGGTAAGGATGTATTATTTTACCCAGTTTCCAGTTGCAGAGCTCAAACTTTTTCCTAATTCTCAGTGCTAACTTCTGCCATTTGGATTATAAGATAGTACACTGAAAAATGAATTCTCAAGTATTATGGATATGCATTTCATAGCATGACAATAAAATTCAAGACTGGTTTTATTGTAGGTGTCAACAGAATGATGTCTACATGAAAGCTTTTGCCTCTCAACTTCATAGTCTATGGGGGTGAGGAGCATTCATCAAGCCCAACCCAAGTCTCCAGTGTATTCAGTGTGCTAGATCAATGATTTTGGTTGTTCCTTTTTTTTGTTTTCTCCTCTCTCCTTTTATGTATTTCTGCTTCTGTTGAACCAGACTGCTGCACTGGGACACAGGTTTTCCGTTTGTTGTATCATAGGTGGTGCTGCTTCCTGAGTTTTTGATAATTCAGGGGTGCTAGAAAGATAAAGATCACCAAGTTTGTAATCTTTCTGTCTGGTCTCCCAAGAGAGATCAGTAACAGTATCAGATGAAATCTGTGGAGTGCAGGTTGCAAAACAACAGTGTACAATGCAGGTTGCAAAACAACAGTGTACAATCCAGGGATGCTTTTGTAGATGGGGGAATACTAGGCTTTTGGAAGATTTGTCTCAGTAAAGAATTCGAGGCATGCAGTTCAGTTCCCACGTGAGCTGGTATATGGGCACGTCTAATCCAGGAGATTGGAACATACAATTAGAATACTCTGTCTTGGCTGAAGGGTATGTCAAGATGTAACTTAATGGGGTGGCTGAAAAGCTGAGAGGAAATGAGCCTGCTGGGACATCCGAGTCTAAAATAATGATCAGCTGTTAAATTTCAGCTTCATGAATACTTTGAGGCAGAGATAAGTTTTAGATACCTGGATGTTGTGCTGTGATCCAGCTGGCTACCACTGCAAGCTTTTCATGCAGCTGGCATCATGTGGAGCTGGGTTTATTCTAGATAAAGTGAGATTATTAATGCTCAATAGTGAATACTGTTCCAAACTATTTTCTTTGGCCCTTCTTCTCCTACAGGTATATTTTAAACATGTAAATTTCACTCACATGTGTGTTTTCCTGCTGACTGGATTTCTCTAAATTAATATTGTTGCTGGTTGCACTAAAGTAAAAGATTTTCACTACTCTTTGCTCTGTGTATGACCTAGTGCTGTTTAGATACTTAAATTTTGTGCTTTGGTTTAGTTATCAAGCCATACAGTTTCTTTCTCAGGGTTTCTTCAGTCTTTCAAAAATATCAATATTTATTTAGATTTTCCAAGCAAGTGAGGTGTGGTACGGACTTTGTGAGACAGGGAAGACTGAGTCAGACTTACTGTCTTAAAAGCAACATTTAAAATTGTTTTGTAAAGTGAATTCTTTCAAACCAGGCCTCTGTCTCTGTGCTCAGAGACAGTAGGTGTTGAAAAATTTTTTACTTCCATTTTACATTAAAATAATTTCAATGAACTAGCAACTAAAGAGTACTATTTATTATTTGGTTGCCTTTTTATCTCATGTTAAATCTATAGTGGTTAGATAGTTCTGCATGTGGAGTACATTCCCATCTCTCACTAGATTGGTATGTATGAACTGGTGAGAAAGCTGGGTAATTCTTATTTTCTTTGTGTATGGAGATACTATTTTATGTATATTTTTTCCTCTGGGAAAAGCTTTTCTCATTTCTGTGCATTTGAATTCCTTGATATTGTTTAAGCTGATGCAATTGGCAGTTAAATGCAGAGAAGAAAAAAAATGAATATCTAGAGATGGGAGTAAGAACTTAGCTCAGTGCAATTTACTTTCCTTTTCCTGGCTTCCATATTGAATCCTAAAGGAAACTATTGAGAGAAAAGTAGGGAAGGGGAGGGGTGTCTTAAAAACATTTATTATTAGATATAGAAGCTGAACCCACATAATACAGTTCTGAGATCTTTAGCGCTCCTGCCCTTGATTTTTTTAACATTAAATGAAAATTCTGACAATATTTGTAAATGAGTGATTACTAACATGGCACTGGCTAAGAGGCAGCAGACCAAGTATGGATAGAGGCTATATTAGTTTTCACTGCCAGTGGGCTTCTTTCCTGAGTTTGACATGTCTATTATTCCAGATTTGAGACAATCCTACCAGAAAAACCTAGGCTTCTATAAGCAGTACTATTTAAATCAAGATTATTTTTGCTTTTTTTTGTATTTGCTCCAAGAATGGAGAATGGGGTGGGGGGTGGGGAGGGGAACAGCATTTAGAAACTCAAATGCCAAGCTAGTGATTATTCTATTTCTCCCTGAAAAGGATGCCAAATTCTTCTATCACACAACATTTCTGTACTGCTTTTTCTACACTACTGCTTGCAGTTCATATATGTTATGGCAGAGATCCAAGTGACTTCAGTAAAAGCAGGACCAAGAGGGAGAGGGTGGAGTGAAAGGTTGCAAGTTCACCAAGAAGCAATTCAAATCAAATTGAATCATAGCATCTTAAAGTAGTTATTTAGCATAACCATGTAGTCTTAAATTAATCACCCTAATAACCCATTGACTGCCAGGCTGCCTTTTTATTCCCTGCCTTGATGGGCACTTTGATGTCTGAAGATTTGTTTTGTAAATCCCATGAGAAGTTTCATCTGAAAAGTGTTACTGTGAGAGCTTGGTGGAAGATGAGGGGAAAGATTGTGCTCAAGACATAGAGGCTCTTGCAGTAGGTCCTGGAAGAGAGGACAAAATACACAGTTTATCTCCTGTGAGTATTTCTGCATCATCTCCCTGTCTAATATCTAGGGACATAGTGTGATTCTTGGGACTGTCCTGTGCAGGGCCAGAGCCTGGACTTGTGAGTCCCTTCCAAATCAGGTTATTCTGTGATGTAGCTTTCACAGAGGTCATTGTCTCTTCATGTCTTTCACAAGAGGCAAGGTTCACATAGAGTTCCTGCATCTACCATCTGCTGTCTTCCTCCACCCTCCATGGATAGATTGCCTTTGCAAAAATAACCCAAATAGAAGTTTAAACATAAGACAAAAGTTGCACCACAGAAAAAAAGTTAAGAGGAAATTTTGGACTTGTAAATCTCCTACATAGGTTGGATAGTGTTAAAAATTATATCTGTTTCTGAAAGCATATGAACTAGCCTCTTTTTTTAGTAGTATTTTAAATAATAAGTGTTATGACTTTCCTATTTTATCCCTTGTTAAAATGCAAGGAACTCTGACTCGGAAGAAAGCATTTTCAATGAGCAAGCTGGCCCTGCCAAGCTCTTGCTGTTCACAGCCCTCGTTGTGGGTCAGTGGGTTGTACTGTAGCAGCACCTCTTGCCATGGGCTGTGTCTACTGCTCACTGGAGTGGAGTGTTTTCCCTCAGGGGCAAATTGCTTCACTTGTCTTTTGTTCATTTGCACAGCAACTTTCTCCCCCCAGCCCACTCCCTCCTCCCCCAGGGAATCTGCAGGGAAAACTTGAAAGAATATCTCTCTCTGTGTTTCGTAATGCTTTCTTGTTTTGCTGGCTGGGATCACGTCCAGATACCATGTAATAGGTACAAATCAGACCTTCTGGTACAGCAGTGTGCCCAGGTGGCCAAGAAGGCCAAAGACATCCTGGCTTGCATCAAAACTGGTGTGGCCAGCAGAACCAGGAAATGGATTGTCCCTGTATGTTCACCAGTGCTGAGGATGTGCCAGGAGTGTTGTGTCTAGTTCTGGGCACCACAGCACAAGAAAGACAAGAAAGAGGTGTTGGAGCCTGTCCAGAGAAGGGCAGCAGTATTGTTGAGGGATCTGAGCACAAGTCTAAGGAGGAGTCTGTTTAACCTGGAGAAAATGAGGCCCAGGGGGAGCTTATCACTCTGTACAACTTCCTGAAAGGAGCATGTAGCCAGGTGGAGGTTTGTCTCTTCTCCTAGGTACTAAGAGATAGAACAAGAGGAAATGGCCTCAAGTTGCACCAGGGGAGGTTTAGATTGGCTATTAGGAAAAATCCCTTCACTGAAAGGGTTGTGAAGCATTGGAACAGATTGCCCAGGGAAGTGGAGGGGTCACCACCCCTGAGGTATTTAAAAGACACATAGGTGTGGCATCTGGGCACATGTTTTAGTGGTGGACTTGGCAGTACCGGCTTAACGATTGGACTTGATCTTAGAGCTCTTGCCCAACTAATGATTCTATGATTCTGCAAAGTGAGACCCCAGCTTCTTTATGACTGTTGAGAAAGCCAAGCATTGACACATTCAACAGGAGCTCTGAGCTGCTCATTGCTGTTTTTAGCTTTGAAGCTATGGCAGGCAAGCTGAATGTGCCTTATGAACCAGCATTCCTACTGGTGTTGCTGGTGTCAGGCTGGGCCATCATGCACTGACTGCCGAAAGAAAGCTGTTTGTTTGTTTTTTTTCCTGACAACTTTTACAGCCAAAACTGTAATGTTGATTTTGTGCTTGTTCCTGGAAGCAATACAGCAAGTGCAAGGTACAAACCTTTGGGGACAGACTGATTTGGTGGTGGATAAATCTATAATTCTCTATGGCTCTTAGTGCTGGGATGCTGTGGGCTGTTCAAACATTGTCGGTGTGACTGTAACATTCATGGACAATGGCATTGCAGACAGGAAAAGTTGTGCCCCTAGCCCATGGACATAATCTAGGGCAAGTTTTAGTAAGGGGTAGAAAGCTAAAAATTTTGTCCCAGTCAATTACTGTCAGGATCAGTTACAGGACTGGTTCAGGCTGGGATGATGGGAGAAGCAGGGAGAAGAATAGGAGGGTTAACAAGTATTGTGTGGTTTATTCTGATCAACAGACACAAAACGTGTGCTATTAAGATGTGAAAGGTCTGATAGTAACGCTGGGACAGAGACAGGCAGTGGAAATTTAATTATGATTTGGAGAGAAAATGGAATCTTCCCCAATTTCACTTGCTGTAGGCTGAAACCAGGAGTTCTACTCCAAGCCCTATCCTTCCCAATCTCTCCTGAAATGCCATGCAAGAGCCAAACTTCAGTACCAGAAGTAAGGAATTGACCTCTGGCAGTACCAGGTGTGAGCAGGTCTCAGTGTCTGCTGCCTTTGTGACTTGATGCTGGAGCTTTTCACGGAAATGTTGATTCTGAAGCATATCATAGTAAAAGGACAACGTTTGTTCAAGTTAGAATATACAGGCACTTCTGCCAAAAAGGAATCAAACTTGGAAACCTGTGAAGGTACGCAATCATCTTTTTCATTTTTTGCCCTCAATATTCTTGCCTAGATCTTTTTTTAGTCTCTGCATGCTTGCACAAAAATGGTCAGTATCTTATAATGCACTGTTAATTTGAGTTCTGCTTGCTGCTCTTGGTATAAAGAGGGTCTTTGAGTTTAGGCAGACAGGTAATACATACCATTTCTTATGCTCTTGTAACTGACCTTTCATCAAAATATAATTAGGAGCTTACTAAGAGTAATTTAGTAAAACTGTTTCTGCTTTGAAGCAAAACCAAGTCACAATGGGATTGTCAGTCTTTATTATTACAGAGCTTCAAACCTTATTAAAATCTTAGGCAAATTCTACTGAGGATAACTTAGAGGGTCTGATAGATGGGGATCTCTGTTATCAGTTTACTTCTTATTAATGAATTGTATTTAAAATTCTAAACATTATATATTTAAAATATTAAATATGTCAACAGAAGTTTGTACAAAATACAGTAGATTTCAGTTTAGAGTTATGTTTCCAATAGAAGTGTCTGGATGCATTTCTTAATCATAAATTAGAGACAAAACATTAGAGCCATTTTCTTCAAATTAAAAAAAAAAGAATGTTCCTGATGATAATAAAGCTGTACATGAAATGGATTTTACTCATATATTTGAAGACTATTTTTTTCATGACTTGGTCTCATCTGTTATTTCATTTTTGTTACTAGGCCTAATGATTTCTTGTAATCTGAACACGCAGTTACTTGGTAGTTCCTATTTCCACACCAGAATATTTATTTCATCAAGAAGGTCAGTCTGAGATGATTGACCTTATGTAATTTAAATATCAAATTGATTAACATGCTAGGATTGTCATTGATAATGCTAACCCCAAACAGATCTTTTTTATTTCTTTTTCAACTATTTTTAATATATTTCCCAGTGTTATTATATCTGTTGTCTTGACTCTTAGTGAGGAAAAATTAAATTAATATTTTTTTCTCAAATAAGCATTTAGGGAATCCCATAGTATATTTGGCAAGATTTTGGGGAATTTGCTTTTATCCATGGATTTCTTGATCTCTTCACTTATAAACACACCAGATTTGAAGTCTTAAATCCTTGGAAAGGACTTTTGCCAGAAAATGTCAATATTAATAAGGAGTGAAACAGACCGTGGAGCAAATTTATGAATTCTGCTGGTAGCAGCAACTATTATCTGTGCTGTTGGAAATGAGAAAATTAGGACCATATCCTTCCTAGAGAATCACTCTGGAAACAGTGATATACTTGACCTCTGCCAGATTCAAGTAATGCCAAATCTCTGAGTAGGTGAAGCCAGTTTCAGAATTTGATAACTACCGTGGGGCTTGTTTTGTCAGAGGTTAAACACCTTGTGGCTTCTGGTGGCTTTGCACTGCAAACGAGGAGCCGTGTCCTTGTGTTTGTATAATACCCCATTGAGGTTGGGATGTAACAGTGAATGCAACCATGTGATGACACTTTCTTGAGTTGTCATTCATGCTGGTTGCATGTCTAGACCCTCACTATGTAGATGGCAGCAGGGGCTGGAGTTCAGTGCATTTTCACTTGTCAAAGCTTGTATCTGGGGAGACATCTTCTCTTTTACAAGAAGGAAAGTTTTGCACTTTGATTCTAGTTTGAGCTGGCAAAAGAGAAAAGACATTTCTCCTCAGCAGAGGGGAGAATTTTAACAGTATAGGTAAATAAAAAAAAAGAGTAAACCCCACAGTGGCAGTGCTCAATGGAGGTCTTTGGAGAAGGTTCAGGCTTCCTATTTAAGGTGTTGGAGGCAGATGGATGTGGAATGTGGCAGCTGGGTCTGGAGATTCACTCAGGACTGCAGCGCTCCTTGATCCTCACTAGCTCTGTTGACTGGAGTTCACAGGCAGGTGTCTCATGCATTTTTCTCCTCTAGAAGTCCCCTGAACTCCCTTGGTTAGGCAGCTCAGCCAGGATATACAGCTTTTGAAAGGTTAGATTTCTAGGATTACATATGCATTTTCCATAAGACAAGTAAAACCGAAGCCAAAAACCTTGAAAGTTTAAGGAAGCAGAGTTTGGGTTTACCCTTTTCCAGTGGGCAGTGTAACCTCTTATGAAGCAGAGTCTACCATTTGCATTGCACTGTAGCCTTCTGATGGACTGACCCGCAAGTCCAGGGCTGAGCTCTGGCTGATTGCTTAAAAAAAGCATCAGAAAATGCGTCAGCCATCAAAAGCATAGGTCTTAGGCAGGTCTGTTGAGAAACAGGTGTTGTGGGCCTGAATCTCTTCAGGCTAGCAGAACTTGAAGCCAGGGTTTCCACTTCGTGCCTGGATGAAGGCTCTTACCACTTGTTTGTCATCTCTACCTCCCCTAGTCATGGTTTTGTATCAACTGGGATAACTGAAGTTCCATGGTGGATGAAAATTTATATGGCCCTGATTTTGGCTCCAGGCAGCTCAGATGCTGTTGAAATATCCAGTTTTCCTCCTGGATGTACAGGTAATACTCTCCATGTCAAAGCATTTGTGAATATCCTCCAGACAGCACAGAGATCCTGTGTGCTTTTTCACAGATAAGAGAACATGTTTTAAATCCTGAAATAAGCACTTTTTTTTTTTTGGCTGTCTGAATATTGCCCCTTGGGACATGTTTAGCTTTCCAAAAGTGGTCAGAGAAGATCCCTTCTGTACAACATGACAACTTTAGTGTGATGGCTCTGGTATTCATTGCTTCCAGTAACATACAGGTGCTGCTTCAGACCTAATTCTGTCAATAATTCTGTCAGTAGTGAAAGTTTGCCTTACTAAGGCTGGGAAAAAAATAAAAAGTAAAATATAGACGTATATTTAACACCAGGAGCTTTAGTTTTGTTGGAAGAGGGGTTGTGTTTTGTTTTGTTCAAGAAGTTTTTTACCGAGCAGGGTGAATTTCCATGCTCTCTGAGGCTGATGTTTTGTTCAAGGACTTTACAGGCTTTTCTGGAGCTCTGAGCTGAAAGGCGCTGGTAGCAAAGCTGCTGTTTATTCCTTAAATAAATCTGTAGTTTGATCTTTGTTTTTGTTTGCTGAGACAATTAAAATTCTGCATAAGTGCCCTAGGCCATGCAGGCATAACCCATGAGCCAGGACATACAAGCTGACTTGCTTATTCCCTAGAATCCACACTGGCTTGTCAACAATGTGCACAGATCACTTAGTTTCTGACTAAGCTGTAGCAGCATTTAGGTATAGAGTATGAAAGCAGAAGCTCAGGGATGTGATGCAAGCAGTCAATCTACAGGTAAGAAAAATGAAATTAATTACTTTACTGCTTGAGTGTTCTGCTATCCAGGATACAAATAAGCCTTTGTGATATTTGTGCTACCTACATAAGTCCTGGCACAGTCAGGGAAAACATAGAGGCAGTTTAAAAAGAGTATATGGCAATTTATGGTGAGAGCATCTTTTTGTTATT
This sequence comes from Nicator chloris, assembly GCA_013400495.1. Taxonomy (NCBI): domain Eukaryota; kingdom Metazoa; phylum Chordata; class Aves; order Passeriformes; family Pycnonotidae; genus Nicator; species Nicator chloris. Next base: position 223 of record WAAE01014332.1, on the reverse strand, counting down.
TAAAAGGGTCTTACTGTGATTAGAAAAATATACATTCTTCAATCCTTTATGTTACTTCAGTTACTCTTTCTCCTTTCTCCTTGCAATGTTTCCAGGAGTTCCAACAAATGTACTTCCACTTCTAAAGGTGAAATGCAACATTGTCCTGCCTATGCAGGTTTTACTGAGGAAAAGAAATAAAATTTTGGAAGCAAGGATTGTAATAAAAAAGTGTAACTGAATA
>WAAE01014331.1:0-24129 GCA_013400495.1 Nicator chloris | reverse complement strand
CAAAGACATTAGTGGATGTGTCACTCAGTGCTCAATTCTCATCTCAAATCCATGTAATGCTGGAATAACTTGATTGAATTCAGTAACTTTATTCTAAATTAACATAATTGCTATCATAATTATGTAGCCTACAGAAGCATCTGGAGCCCCTAACTAGGTCAGGGCACAATTTCACCAGGCTCTCTGCATTACACACGCACGTACACAGATTAATATGTCAGAGAGCTTCATACATAGACTGCCTCTATCTGAACACTTCGCTTGGGGCAAAATAAAACGGAGAGGTGAATCCACTGGTCTGAGTGGTAGTCTCTATGACTGACTTCACTGACAGTCCCATAGACTGTCTGTGCCTCTGTTCTCTTTCTAGAAACTGCTGACGGTAGTGCTTCTCTTGTTTTATGAGAATAATTGCATTTAAAATTGTGAAGTGCTCAGACACCATGGTAATGGGGAGATGCATAAGTGTTGTGGATAGACAAGGTAATCTGCATCCAATTGTTCATGCTTTATAGCCCTTAATGACAGACACTTCAGGGGAGTTGCTTATATCCTGAAGATGAGATGTGCCAGCATATTAGATTTTTTTACTACTGAGGGGTAAAAAGGAAAATACAAAGTAGCTGTAAAATAATAACTTTTCTGCAGACTGTAAAAGACTTCAAGTTTAATAACAGCAATGATTGTTTCTAAGGTTAAATGAAATCACAGTACTGTCTCTACAAAGTGGGAATTACATACACCTCATATAGCACAGCTCGCATTTCCTGTAAATGTAAAGTATGACTTTTTGTTTCTGCTCAGAAGTTTGAGTCTAATGATGCTGTGGGCAATAATGAAAGTTCTTGAAAAGAACATTATGTGTTGTTCCTTAACTCTGCCCTGTCTGAATTGTCATTAATCTGTCGTGCCTAGCAAATGGAAAGTACTAGGTCAGGAGCTGAGTGGCAGTCTCATCAAATTAATTTGGGATTCTGAAGTATGTTAATGTTCTTAGGGTGACTGGCTTCAGTGAAGCTAGGATATAATTTCAAGACACTGGAAGTTGACCTGATTAAACCTTCTTTTTATTTGCCAAACTATCCAGAATGACAGATACTGTCAGAGACAACTTCCCAGATTTCTATGCTTTCAGAATCTGACGGTTTTTACTAGAAAGGAAAATGAGTTACGTAGAGAGAGAATTTACTTACCTCCTTTTTTCAGCAAGACCAGAAGGTTTTAGACCAGCTCTTCTGATAACACATCTTAGTATTCCTCAAGCTATGGATGTTTATGTGACCAGTCACAAATGAATGAATACATTGTGATCATTCTTCTGATGGCTGGGTGAGGTACAGAAGCCTTTATGTGCTTTTTAGTGGTACAGAATCCAGACTTAGAAAAAGTTCCTTATCCACCTTTTGTAACAGTGTTGCCCCATAAGGGATCTGGGCCCAAATGAATTTACTCCCCAAACAGACCATTTACCTTTAGGTAAATAACAATGGAATTTGTGTCCTTCCAAAGTTTCTACTAGTACCTCTTCACTGAGCAGTTTTTTTTGACTGCAGGGTCTTCAGACAGCTTCAGTTACATTTGGAATAACCCAGTGCTGTACTATAAATGCTGGAATTACAGGAACATGACTATGCAGAAAAAGGACTGACCAAAGTTTTCTGTATCTAGATACCTGAGTTTAGATATGCCTTTTAAAGGACTTAATATTACTATAATTAATATTACAACCTTAATATTACTATGGACACACAACTTGGTTTTTTTTTTTTTTTTAATTTCTGACTTGTCCTGAGTTCAATGGCAAAACATGAGGGTGTACATGTGAGGCCAGAGTACAGCAGCTTTCTGGATGCATGGTTTTGCTTTCCTTTTAACTTCCTATAAAAGACCTATTTTTCTTACATCTTTATCAGTGCCTTTTCAGTCTGCATTTTAAATCCTTCAGTACTTTCTCAGTAACATCTTGGAAAGTGTAGTTTAACGGAGATAACTCTTAGGATTCTCTATCCAGGACAGACTTGCATGATTTCTGTATTCTTGCTGCAGTGGTGGTTGTTTTTTGCTTAAGTTTTGTATCATGATCTATATGTCTGCAACTGGAATTTCATAGAAAAATATGTGGCTAATACTTTGCCTTAGTATTATATAATGAAAAGTAATGCCTTCTTGAAATTCTAGTGCCTTTGAGGATACTCTCTTCTGAGTAAACAAAATGCTTTGGCTACGAATTTTCAAGTATCATGAGTTTCAAGGGAAAGATTGTGAGGGATTAATTTTAGCCAGCCATGTGGTAAAAGATGAATGAATTATTTGCTCTGAGAACAGTGGAAAGAAATGTAGGACTCTGCTTTTAAATTTATTAGAAATCTAACTATATAATTGAGTTAAAGTGTGAAAATATCTTAACTGTGATGGTTGCTTGCCATTTGATTTCTCAAATGAGGGAGACTTTTGCAGCTGATCTACAGAAGACCAAAGCATTGGCTTGCTCTGCCTTATCAAGGAAGCAAAAATGCTTTTACATTGTGTCAAGGCGTTTGTGTCACTGGTTTTACTTATGCCACTGTTACCATTGTAGTTATTGTAGTTAACAGGTGCCAGAAAAGATAAAATTAATGCTATTGATTCAGCTAAAAGGTTTGTGGATCTCTGAGCAGTTGAGCAACATAACTAGGGGTCACTACCTGGATTAATGATGCTTCATGTCTTGGATTGATTATATCTAAATGTTAATCAATTCTAACCAAATGCCTGATGCTGGTTCTTTAATTTTTTTTTTTTTTTCAATTTGTTATTTGTCAGTAATATGAAATCAAACAAAGATATTAAGCTCCCATGTCAATTAAACTGCTGTTGCTACCATAATTAGCAGCTGCTTCTTCTTATGACAGATTTAATTAGAAATATCTTTACTTGTTTTTACACAAATACGGCAATTTTTTCTAGATCAATTAAAGTAACTCTGCATTTCATTTGTATTTTTGCTAACAGATAGCATCCCAAGGCTTCAGTTATCTTATGTGATGGGTAAAGAACTGGGATGAGTGACGTAGAGGACAAAGTAATTTACCCACTGATATAGAAGAATTTTGAGATCAAACCAAAGGACGGCAATGTCAGCTAAAGGTGGGATTCAGGTCAATAGAAAGATAAATTCCCAGTGAAAATGCTTTCTCTGTACTTACTAAAACAACTTCTTTTCTGATATTGAATGAGAATTTTTACAGACCAAGTACTCCTTTTGTGTGTGAAGCTTATTGGACGAGGAAGATTGATTTGCCTTTCTCAATGTCTTACATGAAAATGATTTTTTTTTTCTCTAATCTCTTTTCTCACAATAAAATTTTGTCTGGTCTTGCTGAAAGCATTTAACTCCTAGATGCCTTGATCATAGCTTTCCAATCATTCTTGGAGACAGAAAATTTTTATCTGAAATATGAGGGTTTACAGAGTGACCATATGCCCTGTCATTGTGGTATGAGTTATATAAGTGGTTTTCATACTCCTGATTATATCCCAGCTGGTGTCAATGATGCACAGTGTGCTCATAAAATATATACATAAGAATAAGACTAAAGGATATAGTAGCAGGGTTGAGATAGACATTTTCAGGAAAGCACTGCTTTCCCCTTTTCTCTACGTGAATGCAACAGCATCTCTTTCTGTTCTCTGGTGTTCACTAAACCTCTTTATTCCTATACAAAATCATATGACCAGGGATAAGCAACACTGTAAGATAAAGGTTTTATACCTGAGTCATAGAATTCAGAGATGGCGAAGCCCTATTTCATGTTTTAGGTATTTTTCCTGTTCTGGATAATTTCTGTCTAAATATATTTTTTTCTCACTGCTTTGAGAGCATCTGCACCATAATAGTATACAAACACATGAACTGGATTATGATAGAGAGTTAATATTTTATCATTGGGAGCTCTGGGTGCCTATGAAACTAGTGTTGGAAGCTCATTTAAGACGCCTGTGAGTGTTTTGCTGATAGGATTGTACTCATGACACCTGCTTCTTGCATAAAATAAGATTTTTCTTCTGGTTGTTTGGATAAAGGTGCTTGCTTTTATTATCCATTTATTTTTGAGATTTGACCGTCCCAAGAAAATATCTTCTTTAGCATAGGAGAGATTGCTGAAAGGAAAGACAGTCTATAACTTTTCTGCACTTTTGTTTAGCATCTGTGGCTCTAATGAGTTACTAGAATGAAGTTGTAATGACAGTAGTCATAAAATATATTGGGTTTGGTTCTGGAATATCTAGTTGCAGGCACCCAAAGCTTCTAGTGAAGACAATATGCTTGTCATCAAAAATAGATTTTTGTCAGTAGACTCAGTACCAAAAATTACAAGTTTGTCTTAGTAGTTATGCAAACCCTTCAAATTTCTTGTCCTCTAACTCCATTGTATTGTAACTACAATTTCCATAAACCCACCTGCAAGAAGAAATTGTACAGAGATGGTCCCAGACAAGAGAGAACTGTACAAGCTGTTTTTCTGGAATGTAGGAAAGGGGGTTTTGCTTGTTTTTGTTTTGTTTTGCTGTTGTTTTTTGTTTGTTTTTTTTAAGGGGAAGGGGTAGTGGAGGCTGGTTTTGTGCTACTCTTTATTTTCATGGTTAGTTCAGCCTCCACTGATTCTATGTTTTAACTTCAGCTTTTGCACTAAATGAAAGATTTTACCTTGCCATCTGAATATCACTCTAGAGTCTTTCCCCAGGCCGCCCCTCCCCAGCCCCAAAAAGAGAGATAAAGCAGTATAAAAAGTCTATCTCTGGATTTGGAGTTGTTTGGCTACTTTTTTTTCCTACCACGATTTTTAGAAAATTTATTAAAATAATTTGCAAAAGGCAAATCATAGCATTTTTTCTTAGTCTAAGAATAATATTGAGTGGATTTTGCGCTTATTATTCTAGCATTTCAACTTCTGAGGCGTACTTCTCATTATCATACTAGGGCATGTTACAGAGTTCAGTGACCAGAAGCATCAAGAAGTAATTAAAAAAATCTCAAATGATCTCTAATTAAAAACTGTTCCAGGCAGAATGAATTAAACAGCCTTAAAGTTGCTTACTGCATCCATCTTCCTGATGTCTGAAGGAGCCGAGTTGCAGAGGTGAATCATGTAATGGTAAAAAGCCCTTGCAGCTGGTAAATTCAGAAATGGAGTAGACAATAAACTGAAATTACAGAATAATCAGGAGTGGTGAATTACATCATCAAATTTCTTTAAAACATTAAAAAAAGTTTTATTGGCTACCAAAGCCAGAGCCACCAGAGCTATAGATATTTTGTGCCAGATGAGGTGGTGTAATGACATCAATCAGATCCTTGAGTGGAAGGCAGTAGGAGGTCTTAAGAGGAGGACCAATACACTGATAGGCTAGCTTAGTTTGATATCTGATTAAGCCATGTTGTCAAATGACATCTTAATATAACTTCCAGTCTTCCTGCTGGCAAATCTGTTGAACTCTCTTTCATCCCATTTCACTTCCCTATTCTTTCTTGCTCCTTCCCCATTCCCAGTGTAAGTCTCAAATATGTTTCTGTTAACTATACACTATGTAGCAATCAAAATTCTCATCCATTCCTACAGCAACATTTTGTGTCTGTAAAAACTACTGAAAGCTATAAGTGGAAACCCAGTTCAGAGTCACAAAGCTAAAATCTCCAATGTAGAATTCAGTGACAACGACAAAAAGGAATCAAACACACCTGGCTTGGCCAAATCAATGCCCACTAAGTTAATTAATAGTTTAAAGGAGCAGTGGCTTTGCAGTCTGCAGAGTTTGGTAAGCAGTAGTTCATAACAATACTAGTGTTTATGTCTGCATAAATTATGTATGTGCAAAGAAGAGTATCTGATACTCACCATTTTCTGTTCTTCAGAAAAGAGTACTTATTAAAAAAAAATCAGTAACTCACTATCTTGAGGTGCATGGACAAATTACACATTACAGTTACTGAACATAATGCATCTCCTATTCTAAACATTATTAATTTCTTAGTTATTGTATACACAATAAATAAAAATTGATTAAACTCTGAATAGATAGAAAATAATAATAAAATATATTTAATTCCCTGAATGACTCACCATGATGAAATAATTCTACTGCTAAGTCCAAGAATGGCCATCTATGACTTGATATAATGCAGAATGCCAATTGTATTATCATTTTAAAGTTTTATTTTATCATTCTTTAGTGAACACTTTTAGGATGCTGCTGTTTAACTAATTGCTGTAGCAGTGCCCTGTTACTTAAACACTATGGCTGAGAGCATTATGCAGACTTCAGGAGCCTGGGGACAAAAAGTAAGTCTAGCAGCAGAGCCCACTGCACTGAAGACATATAAATTAAAAAGATTAGAACTGACTGCTCTGGGCAGTGTAAAGTAATGATTTTTTAGGCCAACACAAGATTCCAGATGCTCCAGGAAAATCCCATGATGAGCAATGTCAACCGATGTCAAATGCTGCTGAAAGATCTAAGATAAAAATGCGGTAATGCCAGTTGGTATTGAAAGCAGGTGGTTAATCATGTTCCATAGGGCAATCTCTGTGCTGTGAAAAATCCTAAAATCTGAAAGAAATATGTGCTTAGGAAACCCAAACCCACAATCAAAGTATTATTTTTCTCCAAGTGCCCCTAAAATTGAAAAAAAAAAATTCTAGTATTAAAGGAGAAAGAATTGGCCTTAAGTGTAAATATTAAACTTAACACTGTATAGATATATATTAAATTGTAAACCAACACTTTATACGTAGCAAGTTTTCATGATATAAAAATCTGTCCTCCCACTAATAATCATTATATGCACTAGTGAGTGCATCAGGTTTGGTGATTTTTCAGAGGAAAAATTATCATTAAGAAGGTGTTATCAGATATGGGACTAAGGAGAACTGGTTGTAAAACAGGTGCAGACAGAAGCATTTAAGAAGACCGAAGTTTAAATTAAAATTTCAAGTTATGTTGTATCCATTATATGAAGTGACAGAAACATGTCTGGAGGAGCTTGAGTAGATCCAACACAGGTTTACTGTTTATTTTGATTAACAAAAAAGGAAATGTAGACTAGATGCCAAGCATCATTAGTTACCTTTGCATAGTGGAAACCAGTCAGATTAAGATGACTTTGAAAGGTTGTACTTATGATGTATCATCAAACTACAGATAAAAAACAGCTAAGCAGTAGTCAACAAAAATACAAATTTTGGTGTAGAGTGAACCAATGCAACAGATATAGGAAAAAAAGACAGACTCTACCAGTTTTGCTTTATAGACATAAGGCAAAATGGGCTGACAGGATTGAATTTGCTCTTGAGTAGGATATATCAGAATTCCATTGCGGTCTGGTGTTTTGGTTTTTCTTTTTAATTGGCAGGGGATTTGTTACTGTAGCTTTGAAGTTGTGTTATGGTGTAACTACACATAAAGGACCAGAGAATAATATTTTTTTCTTATTCCTTTTAAGTGACTTACTAGCTATAAGACAACTGAACTGTGGGCATGGTGTGCACGAATGACTGATGCAGGCATAGCAAGACTTGCTAGGACATGGTCAGACCTTGAAGACTGATGGTGCAGCTAACCAGATAGACCACTGCATCTTACCTTTTTACAGGGATCCAGGCATTATATTCTTTACACATTGTTCAGTGGGAAACTGTTAATAAAATTCTGTGGAAAAGTTTTATGACTCAGTCAGTGGCCCTGGGTCATATCTAATGAGCAAGAAAAACAGTTTCTCCCATAACCTCTAATATTTTTCCTACATAATTCTTTAACTTCTCTTTGTATGTAGAGCAATCAGATAATCTAAATATCCAAAGTATTTTCAGTGGATGCAAAAAAAAACCAAAATAAAAAATCTTGTCTCACCCTGACAATCTGAATCAATCTGTGAGTTTGCTTACCCTACCCAGGGTCTGGCTTCTCTAAGAAGGTTCCATAAAGTAATCTGCTACATTTTTAGATTGGTTATATTTTGGTTATCTCTCAAATACTTTATTAGACAGTTTTGCCTAATTGCTTTTCTGTAATCAGGAACTGCTGGCTAAGAAAAAAGAATTGTCATATCTTGAGATATGGTATCCTGGGAGGTCCATATCATTCTTATAGGATTATATTAAGAGTGGATTAATTGAATGAGTCCCTATTCTTATTACAATCTCTCCTTATTAGAATGGATTAATTTATCACATTTTCTCTCCTCTTCACAGTCTTTGACATAAGAATGAATTATCACACTTTTCATTTGTGTTTTTCCAACTGGGTGATGGTTTCCTTGCTTTTCAGCCTGTTCAGAAAAGAGAGGAACATTAGTAACTTGTTGTAATGAACTTGTATATTGGAAGATGGAGAAGTAGGAGGGGGTCTGTTTTACAAAGGACTGCAGTGAGAACTATGTGCTCCAGAAAATAATGAATACCTGGCAGACTTCTGTCAGTGGAATTCAAGGAAATATGTAGAAAGGAGTGTAATTGAATGCAGCCTCCCTGTCTGTAGTCCATTTTACTGGTGGTTGACTTCTTTATAGTCATATTCATAATTTTGGTTTAAGGAAAATAGCTGAGACATGAGTAGCTACTGTTGTCTGCTGACTGCTGTCTTTCAAAATCTTCATACCTACAGTAGCATATTTCCTTGGATCAGTCAGCTTTCAAGTCCATGCACATTATAGCAAGTGTGCTATGCTAAGGTGTCTACTCATTAAGTAATTTTTTGATATTGCAAAGCTTAGTTTTCCTTCTGAAATGAAGATGCCATGGTGGAAGAGCATGTGGCACATAAAGCGTATTTATTCTGTATTTTAAAGTGCAGATCAAGTACAACCTTAATAGAGCCAGCTCTGGCATATTTTTAGGGGAAAAACACTGAGCTTTGTGATAGAATCACAGCATTATTAAAGTTAGAAAATGCCTCTAAGATCATTGAGTCCAACCATTAACCTACTATTGCCAAGTCTACCACTTAAACCATGTCCCCAAACACCATATCTACGTAGTTTTTGAACACTTCTAGAGATGATGATTCCATCACTTCCCTGAGCAGCCTATTCCAATCACTGACAAACCTTTCAGTAAAGAAATTTTTTCTAATATCTACTTTAAACTTCCCCTGACACAACTTGGGGATGATTCCTCTTGCCCTATTGTTTCTTGCCTGGGAGAAGAGACTGACCTCCACCTGTCCACAACCTCCTTTCCAGTATGTGTAGAGGGTGATAAGGTCTCTACTGAGCCTCCTCTTCTCCAGGCCAAAAAACTTCAGCTTCCTCAGCTGATCCTCATAGGACTTGTGCTACAGTGCTCCAGAGCCTTCACCAGGTTCATTGCCCTTCTCTGGACACACTCCAGCACCAATCTTGTCTTGAGGGGCCCAGAACTGGACACAGGACTAGAGGTGCAGCCTCACCAGTGCTGCATACAGGGGGATGATCGCTGCCCTGGTCCTGCTGGCCACGCTATGGCTGACACAGGCCAGGGTGCCATTGGCCTTCTTGGCCACCTGGGCACACCCTGGCTCATGTTCAGCTGCTGTCAACAGCACCCCCAGGTCGTTTCCACCAGGCAGCTTTCCAGCCACTCTTCCTCAGTCTGTAGCTTTCCAATGCTGCTGTTGTGACCCATGAGGAGGACAGGGTATTTGCCATGTAGAACCTTATAGCCTGGGCCTCAGCCCATCAATTCAGCCTGTCCAGATCCATCTGCAGAGCCTTCCTACCCTCCAACAGATCAACAGCCCTGCCCAAAGTGGTGTCATCTGCTTGCTGAGTGTGCACCCAATCTCCTTATCCAGGTCATTGATAAAGACATCAAGCAAAACTGGTCACAACACTGAACCCTGGGGAGCACCACTTGTGACTGACCACCAGCTAATTTAACTCCGTTCACCAGAGTTGGGTTGGAGAGCCAGCCATCCAGCCAGATTTTAACCCAGTGAACACTGGGTTAAAATATCCAAGCCATGAGCAGATAATTTCTTCAGGAGAGTGATGCAGGAGACGGTGTCAAAGGCTTTACTAAAGTCCGGGCAGACAATATCCACAGCCTTTCCCTTGGCCATTGAGTAAGTCACCTGTCATAGAAGGAGATCAGGCTGGTGAAGCAGGACCTGCCTTTCACAAACCCATGCTGGCTCGGTTGTGCTGCACACGCTGTGTGATGGCACTCAGGATGATCTGCTCCGTGACCTTCCCTGGCACCAAGGTCATGCTGACAAGCCTGTAGTTCCCAGGAGGTGCCTCACTACAGCACTTACAGTTCTTATTAGAGCTTCAATGAGACCAGGAAATGCAAAGTTACAGCTACATCTGACTACTTTCTTTAATATAAATGCTGATATGCATCGCAATTTGACGTTGAAGAATCAGGGCAAGCAGACTCCCTCCCTTAAGGGCTAAACACCTTATAGTTTATAAACAGAGCTTCAGAACTTGTTCTGTGACCCGACAGAAACCCTTTAGAATATGGGTCACAGAGTACAACAGATATGCTTCTAAGCCTGTGCTCTGGGAAACATATAGCTACAACTATTAGGGTAAACTGCACAGAGTAGCAGCATGAAGAAAATGTTATTACCATCTCTCTGACGGTATTAATATGTAAATAGTATTTGATTTTATGTGTTTTTTTTCTCAAGGTGAGCTAGGATGGAGATTATAGTTTTCTTGAATGGCTCAATCACTGCAACTCCAGCAGAATGAGTGTAGTCTGGGCACTGCCAAGGCACTAAAGACTCTCTAAGATGTAGACCTGGATTCTGTATTCCAGTTTAGGCATGCAGGGATTCCTACCCCAAAATGGGTTGCATGGGTAATTTTCTCTGCTATTTCCTCTTACATTAGTCAGAGTATTTTATGTGCTTCAAAGGTGGTAAGTCACATCTCATGCACAGCCATGCACAGTCCTATATATTTTATTTCATTTGTATACAAAGTGGTAGAGGAAGAATAATTTCCTTCTTATTTCAGCTGGTTACTAGTTTGTACTAAAAACATGAGGAGTAGTGACCTTTGTAATTTATTTATTCTTACCAAACTATTTCTTGAGTAATATCTTATAGGGCTGAGGCAGTTATGGCAATTATATGGTGCATAAAATTTATTCTCCTTTACACATATGAAATTTACTTAGTTTTAATTTCACAGGGCATCTCTCCATGCTTGTATTATAAAGCCATAAGGATAAAAATGATACTCAGAATACAATTACTGGCATACTGTAGACATTGCCTTCCATACAAACAAAAGAAAAGGTTTTTGAAATGAAAAAAGAAAAGTAATTTTCAAATGAATTTAAGGAAACCTTTCGGTCTTTTTTTCTTTTACAGCTGTAAAAAATTATCCTCTTTTTGTTATACTTTCTATCTCAATTTTAACTCTATTCTTTTCAATGAGATGGCAGTCAAAGGGTGATTATCCTGTACCAGAGTGGCCTCACTTTGAGCCTTGTGTGCAGTTTTTGGCGCCACAACAGAAAAAAGACATGAAGCAATCAAGGATCATCCAAAGGAAGGCCACAGGGATGGATGAAGGGCTTTGAGGGGAAGCTGCATGGGGACAGGCGGAGGTCATTTGGTCTGTTCAGCCTGGAGGAGACTGAGGGGAGACCTCGTTGCAGTTACAACTTCCTTGTGAGCTGAAGAGGAGGTGCAGGCACTGATCTCTTCACTCTAATGACAGGACTGAAAGAAATGGCATGAAGCTGTGTCTGGGGAAGGTTAGGTTGGATATCAGAAGAAGGTTCTCCCAGAGGGTGTCTGGGCACTGGAACAGGCAACCCAGGGAAGTGGTCAGAGCAACTCTTACATGCTTCAACAAGTGTTTGGACAGTACTCAGGCACATGATATGGTTATTGGGGTGTCATCCACAGGGCCAGGACTTGGACTCAAGGATCCTGAGGGGTCCCTTCCAATTCAGCATATTCTATGATTCTGTGATACTACGAATTAGCTTTGCATAATGTCCTCCTGACAACACAATCCTGGAAGCTTGACTGAAGATCTCCCTACTAGCTTGTTGTCTAGGACCTCACTAGGCCTCATGATGCCTAAAATCCTTAATGATTACTTTGACTTCTTTTTGTAATGTTTAGAGAGGGAGAGGAAAGCTTAGAAACCAGCCATTACATCTAAGTATATTGACCATTAATTATGTTCACACATTAAATGGCTGATATGAATTATGGTTCTGGTGCCATAAAAATGTTCATTATTTCCTGTTAAGGGCTTTCAAGTGATACAATTTCCGGATCTTGGCCCAGAAGTTTGGAGCTGTAGATGTAACGGCTGTGCCTCCAATGGCACTTCATTAATTGTTTTGGCATGTGACATAAATTACATTCTGTTAGGAATTCTCTTCTCCTGATTGAAGTGCGCTATGTGTGTGTGGTGTCAGTGTGTTGTTGCACTCCCTGTCTGGCAGAACAATATGGGCTCTTTACTGTGTGCCCTTTTAACTTGAATAGTTTCTCTGAGACGAAGAGGTGTAGTTTTGTGTTAACTGAAACAGATAGAGTTTATTTTTACTGTTTAACTATTCTTTAGGAGAGACTCTTGTGGTACAGAGATACAATTAGGTGGAAACAAGAACAGTTCATTTCCATTCTTTCTCTTTTTTGTCCATTTTAGCAATAAAGATATTGAAGCTTGAGACTCTATGAACGAATCCTTTTTCAACCAATGTTCTAGTTGTCTCAACTTGTCTGATCTAATCAGGCAATCAGACATAAAATCTGATTTTTCTTTGTTGTTAAAGTCAATGGATAAGTTTCCATCGGAAAAAATACAAAAGACTCATATAGTGACTTATTCTAGAAAAACATCCAGTATTTGTTTCTCAGAACTAGAAACTCTTCCATCAATTGTTTCAACAGTTTCACTTGGAAGCCTATCTTTCAGCAAGATCCCAGGTTCTGTCAATAATGTCTGTATATAAATGACAAATGATTTCAGTTTGCCAGCTGTTCAGAAACTGTCTGACCAAGCAGACAAAATTAACACTCCTGTTGCAGATTAATGTTTAGCTGAGCTTATGGACCCTTAGGAAGAGGAGGAACCTGTCTCTCCTGCGATTTGAACTCTCTACTTTTTATCATTATTCCATGGTTTTGATCTTTTTAGTTGAAACAAATAACACAGTGCTGTTTGCATCTATTGACCTTAATCTACAAATCAAGCTACTATTAGCAGACGTCTGCATGATGGTGTACCAATTAAAATTAGGAGAGTAAATTCCAGTCTGCACACAAGCAGCAATTTGCATAGCTCTTCAAAGAGAGGAAGTCAGATGTTTTAGGAACTCGGTGCCATTAAACCTTGAGGCAACTGGGAAAGGATCATAAAGGGTTGAAAGGCAATAGCAGATTTAACTTTATTTCTCTGTAGTAAAATGTAGATGGATGGTGCAGCTTTAGCTATAGACCAGATACCTGTGATTTCTCCAAAGCTAGCCAAATATTGATATGATTATTTTGTTTCCAGCTATGGTTTTCAGAGAACTGAGATGTACACGATGATTGCGGCAATTGGAAAGCAAACAAAAATGACAAAAAAATGTTTGCAGTTACTGAATTAAAGCATGATTAAAATAGTAGTTTACCAAAGTGAAGACAAAAAACCAAAAATCCCTGCTATTATTTACTCCACCTCACAGAGAAGGCAAGGGAAACGAACATGAGTTAAAACATGAAGTCAAAAATTGGCCTTAAAGAATCTGTAATGACAGGACCGTGTACAAGCAGGTTCTTACCTGGCAGAGTACTGAAGCCTTTCTCTAAGCAAGGGCTGTAGAGACCTTTTGTTCACTCTGGAAGCCAGTAGACCTATATATGGTACTTTTGTTACCACAGTTATTTACAAGTGTTCCTACAGCTCCACTGGGATCTTTGAAACTGTCATCAGTTTCCTGGGATTCTCCAAGTTCACGTATGCTTCCCTTCCAGTGACTCTCCTAGAATGTTTGTGCTTTTAACCTGCTGAGAAAATTTTCAGCATTGCTCCTCTGACAGCAACAATACAAATTCATGGGGGATGACTTGTTGCACATAAAGGCATTTTACTGGGCAGTGTCTCCAACCACTGAACAAGGCTTAAGTGAGAATCCTTAAGTGGTTCAGATCTATTTTTTTGTTATGAATACTCCGTCTTTTTGAACTTCAAGCTTTTGGACTGTTAACATGTATGGAGAGTCTAAATCAATAAACTCTCCCCCACTGCTGTCTAGGCACTGTTGCAGTGTAGAGTCTGTTACTTGCTGGGTTTTGTGATTTTTCTTCCTATTTTTTTTCTTTTCACATGTTGTTATATCAGGGTCAAATTTATTATGAAGATGAAATCCAACATTTAATAAGGATTGTGTTTTTACATCAGGAATTTTCAAACAGTTCTCTAGTGAAATCTGAATTGTGTGTTACTGTCTGTGAATATCCAGTGCAACGGACATATTTTCCTTATAGTAAACTTAACTCTGTGATAACAATCTATTAATAATTTGGTGTCTACAGAAAAACAGTGGAGCTGTGATCTTATTTCACGTCTGTGAATCATTAACTTGGAATCTTTTTCTAGGAGAAGGAGACCCTAGAACTATTTGTTTCTCTTTATCTCAATTCTTCCATCTCTGAAACTGTAATAATACTTGCTGTGTGATTGGAAGGTCTGCCTCATTAGTGTCAATGACTGCTGAAAGTAGGCTAAAAAAAAGGAGTACAAATGTTGCCGTTTATTATTTTAGAGATTGCATATAACTTTCTAAACAGAATAACATAGCTTCACATTCTGAAATAATTTTCTCTAAATAACCATAAGAACATAATTTTCTACAGGAGATGCTTATGGTTTGAACAGTTAGAAATATTAGCATCTGAAACAAATTAAAGAATCATCTACAGACAAGCTTTTTTATTAGTAGTAATGAATAAATATATTTAAAAGACATTTCATGCATAATTGCTCCACAAGCTCGTTTCCTGGGCTTCACTTTTATCACAGTACCTGGCAAGACACCAGTTCAATGTCTTGTGCTTGAGTGCAGTTAATGCATTCACTCTATACAACAAAAAGTTAAAAAGAGCAAAAACAAAAGCAAAGAAAAAATCAAATCTTGAAAGTGCAATATGTATTGCCATATGTATTTTAGTCTCCCAGGAAACCTCTACAATTCACTGGAATTTTGGGATTCTAGAGTTACCTCCTACTAACTAGGAAGTTGCAACAATCCAGTGAGATACTGGAAAGAACAGCCAAGTGCAGGGACAGTTTTTGATGCTGCATAACTTTTCCTTTTCACATCATCAGATGGCAGGTTAGACTTCTGAAGAGTCTTCCAGAGAAGACTGACAGACAACTTGTTTGTGAGGCATCCAGGATAGGATGTTCCTTCCTTGTAAATCCTACCACAATGAGGCTAGAAAGAAATACAGTGTAATTGCATATTAATAGCAATATTTAGAAGCTGAGGTTAGTTGATCAGGGCAGGAAAACTTGTTTCACTGAACTTTTGAATTCTTTTGAGCATTGTTAATGTCTGTACATATATACAGATGTATAAATATGTATATATACATATATGCACACATTTTCTAAGCTGAATGCATGAAAAAAATAATTTCTTTGGGATCTTAAAATTTCAGGGTAATTATACAAAACCAGAAAACCAAATACAAGAAAAACTACCCCAACTGGACACAGGGGACATGGGAAATGAACAAAATCTGATGACAGCAAAATAGAAAGATCTATCATATATGACGTGAACAGGAAGAGACTGAAGATTTATTTTTTCCCTTTTAATGGTACCATTGATGATGGCAGTGGGGACTAACTGAAGTAACAAGGTACTTGGTAAAATAAAAAGAGAATATAACCATAATACCCAAACTAGTTTGCACAAGTTTAAATGAAATTCTGTAAATGGCTCCAAGGGTGTTGCCAAACATAGTCACTCTATATTCAGGGCAACACTGAATAAGAAGGTGCCAGAGGGACAGCTAGAGGGAATAGGTCATTTTGACAGTTTTGTTTTTCAATGGCTTGTTTGTTCATTCTCCTCACCATTGTAATCACCATAAATCAGTGGCTGTATGATGTCTCTTGTGTAACATTTTGGGTATTAGATACATGCTAATATGTTTTGTAGCTAGTTTAATCAGTTATATTTACTGAAATTTAAAATTATGACTTTGTACTTAGTAAAAAAAAAGCCACCAAAACCCCAGAAGTGCTTGTACAGTATTTTCTTTCAAGTTGCTATAATCAGATTTAACATGTAATGCAGATGCTGTAGTTTTAACTTTTAACACATAATGTTGATGACAGCAACTGGTGTTTGATGTATTTAGTGTTTTTCATCACCAATTATTTCCTTCACACATTGGTGGGAATACTTTTATAAACAGTTTGACCTGTGTGTTTCTGGATGATCCAGGGAAAACAATAAAGCTGTTAAAAACATTACTGACATGTACAACAATAATGAGGAGTGGGACACTTTTAATTATAATTGTGAAATTAGACTGACTAATTTAGACATGACAAATGCTTTCTCAAAGGTACAAATCATACTTAGATGTTCAGTTTTTTTATTTTGACTTAGTAGAATCTTGTGTAGCTTGTTTAGAAAACCCAGGTGTATTTAGAATAAGAAATGTTTGCTTATTTATGGCTTTTTATTTCAATGCTCAGGGTTGGTTCTTTTCTTTCTTCCTTCTTCACATAATTTCTGCCTGATTGTCATGAGAGAATGGTCTAAATGGCCTTTTGTTTTTTCTCCTGGAATAACAGTAAAATCCATTCCTTTCTACTTTCTCTTCTCTGAATATTTCTATTTATTCTAGAGTTCAAATATATCTCATTGCTGTGAAGTGTAAAAGTGTTCATAAGTGTGAGTTGTTTGAATATGCTATGTTTAACTAAACATTATTGTCACCTAAAGTAGCTATTCTGAAAGGGGAAATTAGCGTTGTAAAGTCCTTTACTGTTATAATCAAACCTCCACTTCCTATGGACGTGTGCATTAAGTTTTCTGCAGGTCAGCAACTGATTTCATAATTTTTTTTTGTCATTTTAAAGCTGTAGAAACATGAGTTTTACAATTCCAAACATAACTTTTGTTGACTAGTCATCTAAGAATGACTGAACCTCTTTGTTCATGTCAGTGGAATATAAGTAGTGACTGCCTAAAGATAAATGTTCCACTGGAGGTTTCCATATGGATACCTTCTGTTTTTGATTAAAGTATAATAAGTATTTTAGATTTTATAATTTGTTTATAGTAATTTTCTTGGGTCTGGTTAATAACTGTTTTCTCACTGTGAACTCAGTCTAAATCAAAATCTTTATATTTTACAGCATCATTTGCTATGGCAAAAAAGGAGAAAGAAAGACTTTCTGTAGCTTAGTGGACAGGAAATCATGTGGGGTCTGGGGAACCAGAGTTCCTGAGCAATATATTCTTTGTTAAGAGTGGAGTGCCACTCCCTCATGCCAGCAACAGAAAGTGAGTTCCATCAGACAGAGAGGGTCACGTACCACTCTCACTCCTCTAGCCTGAACCAGAGGAGGTATCTCTGCCTCACATCAGAAAATCTAGGACCCAATAAGTTCTAACCTTCAGATTTGGTGTGCAAGTGCTCTACTATTTTATTCCAATTTTATTTTAGTTCTCAAGCTCTAGTAAAAGCTCTTTTTCAGAAAATCCTTATTTAATTAGATTACTTTTTTTATCTTGAAGCTTGATTCTCCGTATCGCAGCTCCCTACAATGGAGTGACATCTAAAATTAAGATTAAATGATATAGCTGCAATTTTTTTACAATCTCGTTAATGTGTGTTTTAAAAAATATTCTAGAGCAGAGAGTTTCAAAAATTCTCATAGGTTATGACAATTGTTTTCAGTCCAAAGAAACCAGTTCCTCAGAACCTTCAGATAATTTCTCTAGGGACTGACAGTAAAAGAAAATAATCTATAAAACACACATAATTCTAAAAATACTGACTTTGTTGTCTACATCACAGGAATGTTTTAAAGCACTTGGCCAGTCTGACCTTCTACATTACCTGCTGTTGTTTTTAGCTATGGCATGCCCAGAAAATCTTTCAAAAGTTTTACTCTATTTCTGGCTCAGCAAAATGGTAAAATCCTCCAATGATTGTAAATGATGGAGTTTTTTTCCAGTCATTGCAGAAATTATTGCTGATACTTCGTAGTCCAACTATGAACACACTGTCCTACAAAGATTAACTAGTAATCATTTCTTCATTTATTTAGTGGCAGTCGTCCCAGGTTTAAATACATACCACACTGTTGATCCTAGCAATTATCATTTGAACTAAATCTGCACACAAAATCTCATTTATTCAGAGCTACATTAATGAGTCAATAAAGCTCTGATGAATCTGGCTCTGTGTTCTGATATACATTATCTTGAAATTTTTGTGGCAACCAATAATTCAGAGAAGGTTGTTTTTTGGGTTGACTCCTCTACAGTCTTTCATAAATGTCAAACTTTTCAGTGCAGAAATGTAAGCTTCTGTAGACTTGGGATTTTAGTAATAATAATAATAATAATAGAGAGTTTTATCATCTTCATTGAACTTCAGATGACACATTTCTTGCTTATGTTTATATTACTGCATCAGATGTCAGTGACTGTCAAGGGTAAGCAGATTATGTCCACCCATAATTTGTCCAGAAGAGGATTCATCCAATTTGTATGTGCATTCAGCACAAGCACGCACTCGTATAAGACATCTCATTATTATTCATTTGGAAATACAAAAAAACTGTGGATATCTTCACCTGCCCCAGTTCTATGAAATGATTTTCTTTACATGACTTCTTTTTATGGTTTTAAAGAAAGTGAGCATTTCTGCATTCCTGATCTTACAAAAGAAAAATTCCCTGCTTCAGTATCCCTGATGCCACATATTTAGTAACCACACATACGGCAAGAAAATCTTGAGACTTTATTTTGAAATAATGCATGCTTGATTCTATTAATTTGTCTTTTAATTTCTGGGGTGTTAAAGGAGGATTTTCCTAACCAGCTGTGCTGGTTAGCCATAGCAATATTTTTTTCAAGAAAAGATGAACTTCTTATTGATTCCACCAGCTTTGGGGATTTAAAAAGAAAGTAAAAATGATGCAATAAAATTTTATGGAAGGCTGAAGAAGACTTGTGAAAAAGCCACAGCAGTTAGTAGGGCTGAACAAGGCTTGCTTTTTATGAACACTATACTTCCACCCTCATGCTTTTTTAGTTTTAATGAATTTTACTGAAGAAAGTCATATATAGTCGTGCATGGAACATGCTTAGTTGAATATGAACTAATTATAGCTCTAGAAAGTGGAGTTTAGTCAGAGCACCTTAGTTTTATTCCTATAGTTTTGCATAATTATGGGAGTTTTAAGTTTATGGGAAATAAGAAAATTTTTCCAGTGACAATTATTTTTTACAAATTAAGTTTCTAATTCAAATATAGTCCAGTATTTCTAGACCATAATTAATTCAGAGTCAATTAGGGTACATCTTTGGCTGTAAAGTAGAACTTTCTCATGCCATGGTGTGGGGTCTGGCTGAGAAGCTCTGAATTGTGTGAAGTTGAGACCTGCCATTGCTAGGAACAGTTTCAGTAACTTTTTGAATTTGATATTATTAGGTAGAATGACTGCATTCCCCATGTATTCTGTGTTCTTTAAGTGCTCGCTATTCGTAGTGTAACATCACCTATTATCTCCCAAACAATGCCTCAGCTTTCAGTGTCTAGTTGGTATAAAATTATGAGCTTTTGAGTTCAAAAACTGTGTGGAAACTTTGTGGTTTGTCAGTTGAGCTGTATACACGGAATAGTATGAGCACCTTCACAGCTGCTGTATAGTATTTTATTGTACAGTAAATATTGGTGAAGAATCTGAATTGCTAGCTTTTTTTCCTCCTCTAAATTTGACATACAGCTAAGCAAATAAGACTTTTTCCTGTTTATTAAGTTTTTGTGAAGAATGCAACAAATCATTCTCATGTACAGTAAAAATTAAAACTTTTCTTTTGATATGCTGAGAATGCATCAGTTGGAAGAAAACATTATGGGACAAAATCAAAATGGCTGTTTAAAACTGAAACTTAAAAAATGAATCAGCATATATTTTCAGAATTTTAAACTGAAAATCAAAGCTTGTTTTTTTGGTATACTTGCCATCGAGTAGTTCATGTGAATCCACATTCCTTGGTGTGGAAAATTAGGCATAGAAAGAAAAAAGAAAATATGGTAGTGGGTTTGTTTTTTTTAAACAGCTCTCTAAGGGAGGAGCAGGGACTCTGCCACATTCACCCCCTACCCCCAGGCCATGTGAGAAGTGCCCACACTACTTTGTAGAGCTGCCTGGCTACTGTGAAAACCTTTTTCCTTCAGACTCTGGCTGTGCTCAACCCTGCTGAGCCAGGAGAGGCAAAGGAGTGAGTGTCTTGATATCGATCCCCTGTTGTGACACTGCCAGCATAGAACCAGTGCCTGCCTTCCTGCAAAAGGAGGCCCTGGCACATTTAAAACACCTGGCCCCATCTAAACACCCTAGCCTGGCTTCTTGCCAACAACAAATTTCAAGTGTTTCAATGTTGTTTTCTTGTTCAATTTTAAAAAGCTAATCACAGCGACAAGTTACCAACCTATAAATTTGAACTGCCCATTACTCTGCAATTAAGGAAAAAATCATTAAAAGGGTAAGTAATTTGTAAGCGTTTTTGTTTGTACAACACTGATGTAAATTTTGCACTAGGTAGTTACTTTATGCTTGTTTTTATAATGAATACAACATTTTTTCTCCAGCCTTTTCAATTTGTGATACTTGGACTTTGCCTTAATTTTCATGTTTGTTTTTTCCTTGAACAAATTGTCTGTTCACTTGTTCACCTGCTAGATGGTATATCAATGATTCTGTCTGTGACTTTTGGAGTGTTTTTTGGCATTCTCAGTACATATTAACAGATAGACTGTTCTTCAGGTAGCTTGTGTTGTCACCTTAGCTCTATGTGAAATATTCATGAATCCCATGTTACTAAGTGAGGGCTGAGGTATGTATGAATGATGTATAAAAAGTTTCTTTAATATTGAAAATGAGAGGTGAATGTTTCCTAAAACATGAAACCTCAGCTGTATAAATGGAAAGAAGAACAGTAATTTCATACAATACATTAAAACAAGTACAAAATGCAACTTGGCATGGTAATATTATTTAAAAAACCCCAAATTTAGATTCTAGATTATCTCTGTTTTACATGCACTTTCCTCACCATACTTCTCACAAAGGATACCCAAGTACAGCTTCAGAGGACGTGTTGCCCATAAAAACACAAGGTTAGGTTGATCTAGACTAGCTGCCACATATCCACCCAGCCACTCTCACTTCTTGTAAACAGGACATGGGAAGAAAATAGGATGAAAAAGATTATGGGTTGAGAGCAGGAAGGGAAATCACCACTTGCCATCGGAGGCAAGAGGGTCTCTCCTGTGGAAAAAATTGCTATCATTTTTGCCAGTTAAAATAGAGTTGGAGAGGGAAAACAAACACTAAACCACCTTCCTCACAAGCCTCCACCCCTCTTTCCCAGGCTCAGGTCCCTCCTTCCCTCCTGGCTAGTCCTTCTACCCCAGGCACTGAGCTTTGCAGGGAGGTTGGCAATGGGTGTGGCACGCAGGCCAGAGCACTTCTCTGCCGGTCCTTCCTCCTCACACCTTTCCCTTGCTCCAGTGCGGGCCCTTCCCATGGGCTGCTGCTCCTGCCAGGAGAACCTGCTCCAGCACGAGCTGTNTCCCCTTCCTTCTTGTTGACCTTGGTGTTCATAGAGCTATTTCTTACACTGGTTTTTAACTTGCTCCTCTCTCCTGGACAGCATTTTGCCCTTTCTTAGATACATTGTCCTGGAGGTCCCACACCTATGGCAGCAGGGCTCAGCTGTGCCCTGCATTGGGGCCAGTGGCTGGAATCACTGAGGCCACCCCTGCAGCCAGTGCTGGGACACTTCCACTCCTACAACATCCCTGCTCTCTTCTGTATGGTCAAACTCCTGTTTTTTCTGGTCCTCGATGTTTCAAAACTTCCTCAAGGAAGGTACAAGGAAGGTACAAGCAGGTACAGTCTGAGCTGCTTGATTTGCAGCAAGTATATTGCTTTAATGTGAGTTTCAACTAGAAGAACACACTGAAATTAACGTTTGATGTCTTGTTCTTTGATATCTGGCATTTTTCACAGGCAGACTATAATAAAGAAGTCAGTTATTGCTATTAGACGTATTTTAAAAGAATTCTTTTTTGATGCATATCTGCACTCAGATTATTAAATTTAAATCAGTGCTGCTATCAGTTTGAATACCAATGATACATTCTGCCAGATGGAAGCCTTTCATAAATTTTCACTTTTCTCTAACAGTCAGCTGTAAATCTTAAATAAGAGAATTTTTGGGTTATTCTAGCTTTAATGCCTTCTGTCCACACTGATTTCAATGTCATCAGTGCCTGGGAGGCAGGTACTCCTTAATTAAATGCTATCCTCTCTCTTTTATTGAGATGCAAGGCAGTAGCACAGTCAAGGCTGTTCTTTTGCTGGTTTCTGAGCTGCCAGCCACTTTCCTGCTATACCTGTGTACTTGAGACAGTCCTTCATTGTTTCAGCTGATATATATCTTCCTTATATTCAGACTTTTGAGCTCTTTTCTGTAGTTTTTTGTGAAGCACCAAGTACTGGGGCTTGTGGAAGAGGAGGGGGAAAGGGGTATGGGAGCTGCCCACTTACCAAGTAGAAATATTTCCTCCAGAACAGAAATACTTCTTGCTGATTTCAGGTGATTAGTGCACTTTGGAAGGCATCAGCACCACAGCATGGGGGCAGGTTTTACAACCAGTACCTCCAGTGCAGAATGAATGAAACTTAATAAATGAGTATGTCTCTTTTATCAGTGCATTTGATGGCCTGTCTTCATCAGTAACTAATATTTTCCCAGAGTCATCTGCTACATTCACTTTTAGACTTCTGAATTTTTGCATGGGGGCCATACCCAGCTAAAATCTATGCTATTGTGGGGAAATGAATTTTATATAGCTTAACCTTTTCTCTGCTATATTCTAGCTATCCAGGAATGGCTTCTTCAGGGAAAAAAATGTCTATCACGCTGCTAAAAGTATAGGAATAGGTAAGCTGGAATTCCAGGCTGTGGTGGGGAGGGGAGAATAAACACTAGATAACAGAAGAGAAAATGAAATCACAGCATTCAAATTTTCTGTTCCTTAGGGGAAAGAGAACTAAAATACTTATGTGAGTCAATAACTATTCCCAGTAGAATCCTTGGAAAAGCCTACAGGTAGGGCAAAATTTTCAGTTATTGAGTTATTTTCTCACCAGTCTGTTTCACTTATTGATTAGTTTTGTCATTAAACTTCAGAGCCACACAGTTAAACCTCTTTCATCACCATGTACCAGACTCTCAAAATAATTTCATAAATGGTTATCTGAAGTGCCAATTATAAGAAAGTAATTAATAATATTGTAATGCAGAGAACAGGTTTTGTTGAGATCTGTGGTGGTGCTTTGTTCATTAGTTTTCCCGTTTGTCCTCTTTCTGCTTCAAAGTTAGGAAAAAAAAAGCTCATTGAAATATCTCCATCGTGAGACAAAAGACGTCAATTTCAGAAAAGTAAGGGCACCAACAAAACATTTCAAATCATTTTAAGAAATTTTCTGACATAGTAATGGTAATTAGTGTATTTCAGTTTCAACAACTGTAATTAAACCTGACCTTTAAGTTAATTATGTCTTGACATTTATGATTTTAAACTAGCTTTCCCTGTGGTGATGATGTGTTATATACAGACACTAATAGGTTGTTTCTGTAGTGTGAGCAAGTAGATTTCAGATATGCCTACACTGCAGTTCAGAAAACAGCATCATGCACATAGCTTCAATGCATTTGTGCTGGTTTAGTTAATGCTGTTCCTATATTTTGTAATGGCATCCTGACATTCCTTACGCAACAAAACTCACTGACACAATTTTGAAAGAAGCTTAATGGCCAGTAAAATGTGCTGGTATTGTTTCAATTTCCTATTTATATAAAACCATTAAAATATATA